>LQNS02277096.1:13132269-13158951 GCA_001587735.2 Parhyale hawaiensis | reverse complement strand
AAAAACTAAGCATTTGCGACGAAAACGTCATTCTTGTAAAATGTCTTGAATTGACCCAATTTACATACTGAACACAAGAAATGTCATGAAAATCATTTGTAAGTGAAAGTAAAATAATACCCAATTATCCTTCACTTCTTGCGAGGCGTTCAATCAAGAAGCAAGAACACTACAAACTAACACATGTCATGTAGCCAAATAATTGAATATAAAAATACCTAAAAAACAATAGTCATAGGCCCAATCTATAATAGGTATACATACCTACCTAAGTTAACTACGCAAGCGGCAAGGGCGTTATAGAAAAAAAAAACTCAAAACTCACAAAAGCGCTTCTGAGCGAAGTTCGTTGCATCCCGCCCGCCCTATACCTACCTCTTCCTCTGGCTTCGCGATGGCGAAAGTAAATTGAATTAATTTCAGCCCTATAAGATAGCAATCATGGCATATGATATCAAGAATCATATATAAATTTCAAATAAACTCACGTTTTCAGCCTTATTCAAAATGGTGATTGCTGTTGTTGTTTGCGGTTTATTCAAAATGGCGCTCCACCGCCCCCGGCATGCAATGTTGCCACATGATGCTGGGGCACTTCTCACAGAGTCACAGTTGAACAGAGGGCACTCCATACCTGGCTGATAACGCTAGAGAATGCTGCTAGGATCGGTATAATACCTGAAAATATTTTGTTTGTCTGCAAAAATACGCACCATAACGGCTATTTTCAAAGTTGACTTAAGTTTTGTCATCACTTATGCACTGCAGTACCGCACATCTGACTGTCAATTGTACTAGATTTCAGTACCGCCAATAAATTTGAGCCCATATCCCATACAATTCTGCTATGCCACTATGCACTCTTTCCGTTTTATTCTTTGTATTTCTGATTTTATCAGCGATACCCTGTGGGATACAATCAATAATGTACTTCAATATTTTCATATTTCACCAGCATACAACTAAAATACTTGACGTATAAAAATGCTGGTGACGCGTAATTAGAGTGCGAACGTGGGACAAACTGCTTGTCGTTGTCGTAATGTTCATATGTTCATGAGCGTAATCAATTCATTACATGTGTGAAATCCGTAACTCTAAGCACGTTAAGAGCAATGACACATACTGTATTCCCCGAATAGCGTTGCGAAAACTAATGTAAAAGCTAATGGAAAATGAACAAAATTGGCGGAATCCTCGACTGTCATAACTCAGCTGGAATCCCCTCAGAAAAAAAAATGGAGGCGGGTATTCATGATTTTTTTCTGATCCTCATACGGTAGGAGCCCTGTAAGATCATTTTTCTCCAATAATAGTGGTTTAATTCATTTAACTGGTGCCGAGTTTAGACGAAGCTCATAAAATAGAGAAGCTTCAATTGGTATGTTGCCATCTCGTATATGAACGTTACGGCAAGGGAAGTGTACTGCTTTCGATTTTTTTATGCTGCAGCCATGTGCTTGCAGTCAAATCCGAAAATTGACTTGCAGCACTTACTGACCAAACTGAATGGTATAGCATTTTGGTTGACCCACAGTTGTGATGAGGAAACTCGTTCATTTGACCACCGTGTGAACAGGACTTAGATTAACTGGAAAGTTCAACTGAGCTTTTTCAGCCGTCCTGAAATTTTGTCCACAATGTCATCTTTTTAAAATATTTTTTTTTTCTCTCTCTAGGTGATCCCATCATTTGGATAAGCAGATACGTCAAACATCGCATTATCCGCATATAAGTAGTTTCTTACTGGTTCTTCTTATAGGTCAACTATTCTTTTCCTCTTTTGCCAAAACTCACATACAGAGCTGAGCCTAGCGACGCTAGTGTTTTATTAGAGCATGCACTAGTGCCGCCAGGTGTGAGAATTGCTAGCGGCACTACATGGGCCCGATATGTTAAATAGGCACTTCAGGCACTACGCACTAAAAAAATTAGTGCGACACTACTACTACTACGCACTACACTTTGTAGTGCTACACCAGGAAGCAAAGAGCGTAACGGGAGGACTCACGAAAAATTAGCATAAAAAAGTGACGTCATTATCGACGAATCTATGGCTGAGCAGCCCAAGAGTATGTTAACTAATTTAAACAGAAAAATAATCTTAAATTGCGAAATTCATCTCTATCGTATAAATAAATTAAGATATTATATACTAATATAGCAATTATCTATAGAAAATTGCAGTGCATGTTGGTGGAAACTTTCACAGCACTAGCGCCGAATTTGTTCCATTTCGGTGACCTGATTTAACTTCTTTTTCTTACTTGAAACCTTATTTACACTTCATATTCGGTTCACAGTGCTCTTCACAGAATATATTTATTCCTTACCAACAAATATATACACCGTTATAGCCAATTCTGTACGCGAGAGAAACCACAGTGACAGTCAGCCTATTGCTCGAACTTTCTGTGCATGGCGACAACATTTTTCGGTATTTAGCAGCTCAAGTAGCTGGCCAGTCATGAGCGGGAGATTGAATGAAATAAATAAAAAAAAAAAAATACGGTGATACGTTCAAGAAAACAATATACGAAGGCCTGAGGTCCCAGACCTAAACACTTTGACTCGTCGATGTGATATAAATTTGCTACGTGCGGTCACAGCTATGTTTTATTTCCGTCCTAATGAGTCCTCCCGTTGCATTCTTTGCTTCCTGTGCTACACTAGCACTTTACAGTGAAGTACCAACCGTCATACTTCATTTCGTAGTACCATGCTTCACAGCTCTGTTATAGTTTACAATAGGTACATTTAGTAGTTGTATTCGTTAAGTTACACTTCGGTGAACATAGTCTTATTTCTTGTGCTTCTCTGTTCGATCGTGCGTTCCATATTGGTCCAGGTGAATAATAATATTATAGCATAATAGAGTGAATTTTTAGCTTAGCGCTCAAGCGATTTTTGAAAAAAAAAAACATATGAACGTGTTCCTATGGTCCTCACGAACTCACATAGGTAAAAATTATCTCACGGCGAGCCTGCGAGGCCTGGCTTTCACAATTTAAACGTTAATAACTTTTGTTATATAAGGCTCTGCCAGGCACCATAGAAACTTTGACAGCGTTCGTTCCAAAGCCTGAGTCTGTGCTAGTGTTCGGGCTCGGGGCAGCTCTCCCACGTTGATTTGGCAGCCTCGATCTCCGGCATACCTCAGAAAACGTTCAAATTTTTGTTTCCTTGTCAGGTAATGGCCTCTTCGTTGGTCTTTTGGTCCAAGAAAAATATTTACCATTGTTTTGACATGGACCTCTTAGAATTTAAATATTTTATAGGAATGCACGGTGGAAACAGGCGTTTTTTCTGATGAATGCCGAAGAGATCCATGACAAAGATCTAAAGAAAAAACCTGGCGGTATTCATGACACTTCAAAATATTCTCTGTTTACGTTGGTGTTATATGCTGTACTGTTGAGCATGGCACTACAATATGAAGTAAGACGGTAGGTACTTCACTGTAAAGTGTTAGTGTAGCACTACAAAGTGTAGTCCTTAGTAGCGATCATGATGTGTAGTGCGTAGCAGTGTCGCACTAATTTTTTTTAGTGCGTAGTGGCTGAAGTGCCTATTTAACATACGGGCCATGAGCTAGACTAGGTTTTTAGCCAATGTCAAGCACTAGTCGCTAGTTTTTGCATTATTTAGTATAGCATATTATAGCACATTACTCACTTCCATGTATCTTCTCGTTATATGGAAAATCAGTAAAACACGTCTGTGATTTCTTCCATTTGCAAGGCAATAAAATTACGTTTATTTTTATTGTGCACTTCATGTTTTTCCCAGAGGTTGGCAACACCGGTGTGGTACGATGGCAATACCATCGCTCCATCACCAGCCGAACCAAAAATTGACAATTTTCATCGGCGATGACCTACGACGAAATAACCGTCGGCGATGGATATCGTAGGGCGTCACAATCGGCGATGGACCATCGCATTAACACATTTTAAGAATTCAAACATCTTTGACCACAAACATTGAATAAAAGAAGCATTCCGTATAACCTCGGCCTGTGTGCGATTTTCTAACCAGTAATGCTATTCCTAGCTGATAAAAGGTGCGAAATGTAAGGCCCAGGTACCTAATTAATTGCCATTGTTAAATCGGGGAAATCTATTAAAATAAACTTTGTAACCTCCTCCTCTTCTTAAGGTTACTAAAAAATTAATGCGCCAAGCTGATAAGGCTGTTTTGCTGCAGTTTTAGCCTTATTTCATCGGCATCGGAAGTACAACCAATGACGATGCCTATCGTATGCCATCGCCGATGGCACGTTCAGTCATTTCATCGGACCATTTCTTCCTCATAACACCATCACCGATGGAGAAAATGGCCATCGCCTATTGTTTAATAAGATTTCCATCGGACCATCGCTATCACCGATGGATTTTGGCGATGTTCCATTGTAGCATCGTATAATTGGCGATGGACATCGATCGTGCCAGGCTCTGGATTTCCTAGCACTAAAATAAATGTTTCCAGAATTCCGACTAGTAGTAGATATACAGTGCCTAGACGTATTTGCACAACTCTATTTTTTATGTATTTTAAAAAAATTTAGAGACTGCTTTAGGATAATTAACACAGGAAGTTTATAACATATATATATAATACAATATTTAAACCGAACAGTCAAATGTGCCCTTATAACAAGAAAGTTTAACACAAGCAAAAGTAATGATGGACAAAAGCATTTGACAAAAAAAAATTATGACATTAGTACTTGGTGGTGTGACCTTTATTGGCAATAACAGCATGGAGACGATTGTTATAGCTGGAATTTAACTTTTCACATTCACTTGATGGTATTTATTTCCATTCTTCCATGCAGATAACCTTTCAGTTTAAGGCTTTTGGGACACCATTTATGGACACCATATTTACAATGACGCCACAAATTTTCTATCGGATTTAAGTCCAGTGATTGGCTAGGCCATTGAAGAACATTTATTTTCTTCTTTTCAAACCATTCTCTCGTTGAATTCGCATCATGCTTGGGGTCGTTGTCTATGTCTTGTTGGAAGGTCCACCTGCGCCGTCCGTAGTGTTTTTGGCACTTGGAAGCATCTTCTTCTCTAATATCTCCCTGTACATGAAACTATTCATCTTGCCATCAATGATATGAAGATCCCAACACCATGGGCAGTAAAGCAAC
Organism: Parhyale hawaiensis; assembly: GCA_001587735.2. NCBI lineage: Eukaryota > Metazoa > Arthropoda > Malacostraca > Amphipoda > Hyalidae > Parhyale > Parhyale hawaiensis. The sequence goes on along the minus strand of LQNS02277096.1, from coordinate 13,153,790 downwards.
CCCACACCCTGATGCTGCCCCCTCCATGCTTCACGGTGGGGATGGTGTTCTAGGGATCATAGGCAGTACCACGTTTCCTCCATACATGCCGAGCTTCGTTTCGGCCAAAAAGTTCGATTTTAGTTTCGTCCGACCATATAACCCCTTCCCAAAACTCATTTCCTTTGTCCAGGTGGTCTTTGGCAAATGTTAAGTGGCTCTTGACATGTTTTGCTGTAAGAAGAGGAATTTTGCGAGGAGTGTAAGAATGAATGCCAGTACGGTTCAATTCCCTAACAATAGTTTTCTTGCTGACATGCAGTCCCTGAGACGCCAGTTCACTCTGAAGGTCAGCACGAGTTGTCATGGGGTCATTAGTCACCTTACGTAGCATGTAGCGCCGAGGACAACCCATGATTTTACGCGGAGCTCCAGCTCTTGGCAGGTTGGAGACCGCCCCAGTCACTTGATGCTTGCAGACTATTGCTCCAACCGTTGAAAAAGTAACATTGACACGTTCTGCTATTACTCTGTAAGTTAATCTCTCACTACGAAGTTGAATTATCCGTTTACGAGTAGCTTCAGAGATGTCTTTAACTTTGGGCATTGTAGTGAGAGTGTGCGCGACTTCAACGAGGTCTAGAGGTAATGATTGCGCCGGCTGTGGTTTATTTACACTGCATTTGTTTCGAAACGTTTCGTGAACGTTCTAGAATAATTTTCAAAACTAATTTATTCAGATTATACTATCAAATATCGAAGATTCAACATCATACTTATTTTGGCCCAATACTTTTGTCTCTCATTACTTTTACTTGTGTTAAATTTTCTTGTTATAAGTGCACATTTGACTGTTCTGTTTAAATATTCTATTATATATACGTTATATAAACTTCCTGTATTAATTATCCTAAAGCAGACCCTGACTTTTTTAAAAATACATAAAAACTAGAGTTGTGCAAATACTTATGTCTAGGCACTGTACATGCCGAAAACTAGCGCTAGCGCCGCTAGGTTTTGATATGCGTAGCGCCAGTGCCGCTAGTATTTCTTAGGTCTAGCGCTGCCGCTAGTATTTCTTAGGTCTAGCGCTGGTAGTTTTTTCACTAGGGCACACACCTCTGCTCATATATGAATTCTTTCCCAATCGGAAATTGAGATGCGAGGCTGCCTATGGGTAAATAGTGAAGGTTAGATAACATGGGATAAATGCCTATGAAAATGGCTCGCTCAAAACGAAGGTGCGCTGTGGCGGGCCACACAAAGATGGCGACAGGGAAAGAGAAACAAAGGCAGGTAATATACACTTGTAGTAATGCAGCACGTGAAAATGTGAACGTTCAATAAGGATCTGAGATGAAGGAGCGGACAGCGCTACAGCTTAATGAGGAAACCGTTACCGTCTGAAGGAAAAAAATTTATCGGAAACGAGCCTGCATTTTCCATCCACATACTGCAAGCAGATTATAAAACCGTATTAGTTTTGACTCGTCCGGGATATCAATTATTAGTTTCCAAAAATACGATTCGAAGAAAAGAATTGGACTCTCAGGAAACGATAAAGCTTATGAGATTAATTCTGTTGTTGGCAGTGTGCTTCATCACCTGCGCCTAAGAATAAACAAGAGGGAACATTACAGAAAAATTCGTAAATAAAAAATATAGTAACTAAATTGACACCCAAGCCGTGTTGTGCCCATTACGGCTGTGCAGGGCAGCAGGGCCCGTTACAGCAGTGAATAACGCCCGTCTTAGTAGTGTGGGCTAGTCAAACCTTCGTAGGGCCGTTAGGTAACACGCGTTATCGGGTTAACTATCCAAAGTGGTACGCAATGAATGAATGGTTCGGAATGGAATAAGTCACAGTAATAACAATAGAACGTAGAGGTAAAGATCGCTCAATGGATCTCAAATTGGGTACAAAAATTCCTTCGGTAATAGTTAATAAGAGCATCAATAACATTAATAATAATAATCAAATAATAGTAATAAAAGCATTTCTGCACAGCAACAGAGAGTGACTTGGCAAAAATATTAGAGAAGTTCTGCCCACTTTTGCCAAAATCAAAGCAGCAATTGATGAAGATTGACAGTGATTGTGCAATAAAATATTACGTACTATCATTATTATTTTTTGCAATTAGGATTATTCAATTTTGGCTCCAGACGGCCCGCTCCTCACAATGGCAACAGCAGCCCTGTACCTTCCAGTTAGTAAGACTCACATCCCCAAAGCACTTCACTGATCTTGAACATTTATATAAATTTATCTTCAGCACTTTGTGTAGAACTGAACTAGCGTAAAAATTTAATTTTTAATTTCAGTAATATAAATTAAACTCTAAAATTTTTAAAATGCCGGTTGTTTAAGTGAAACTAGTTATTTTACATCAAACTTCAGTTATTTTAAACTTTTTAAACAAATTTCAGCAATTTTATAAACTAAACGTGGGGTAATTCAAACCCATTTTCAGCTTTGGTTTTTTTCAAATGAAACTTCAACCACCATAACTTTTTAAGAACACAATCCTAGCCAAACCGTTATTTCATGAATGGGGTATACCTTACCCACGCTTAGTGAACTGCTTGGGTTACACTGAAGCTGGGCTATCCTAACTCAAGGGTATAGAGGTGCAGCTACCACAATAGCCTACAGCTGCTGTACACATCCTGGTGACCAGCCTTAAACTATGCAAATCAATTATCAAAATTATATATCGGAGTACACAAACTTCTGAATATACAGAGCTATATATCCCGGCTGGATGCTCCAAACACCTTGCAGCAATGGTCAACGATGATGTTTCATTTTTCTATATATTTTCCGACGCATGGTGTCACAGCGACGAAATTTTCATTTATATATGTATATATAATGTATTTATAAGTATGGGAGCATTGATAGTTTTCATAAAAAGTTGAATGATGAGCTTGGATCAGAAGAGAGCACTAGGAAATGCACAGAGGTTAAATAGAAAAGGGAATGAAAAAGTAACTAAATGAGGAAGAGGACAGTTGACAACTTACAAGGTGCTTCGAGCATCCTACCCGCGGCTAGTATGAACTACTACTATTATGGTCGCAAATTACAATCCAACTAAAAGAGATAGTATATAGTCACAATAACCCAAGCGAAGTAAAAAAAAATTCACAAGCGACTCGTACTGTTTTTAGAGATAAAATTTAGAGAATGATAAACAAAAGTTTAATTTTCAGTGTTACAGACAGCTAGTCTAGCAATAATGTACAATATCTATTCAGGATTACAATTAACACAGAAAAGTTCTACGTCACGTGGGTTGCCATGACAACGACTCGTTTGTTTATATTACCGTTCGTTCGGGACCGGTTGTTTCCGCGCCCGTCGCCACGACAACGATATGTGGTTTGTTTACAATCTCGCCCCGTGTCATAGTAGAGACAGGTTTGTATACAATGCCATCTATAGCCAAGGCAACTACTGGTTTGTTTACATTGTTGCCCGTTACCAAGACAAAGACGAGATTGGTCGCTTCCTCATCCGTTGCCACGACAACGGCAGGTTTGTTTACATTGTCGCCCGTTGCCACGACAGCGACGAGTTTGTTTTCCATTCTCATTAGACAAGGCGGGCTGCCACGAGAAGTGCCGTTAACATGGTTGCCATGGCAGCATAAAGTTGTTTACAAGGTGACGTGAGCGGCACAAAACACCATACGATCAAGCGAAGAACACAACCATAGATACTCTAACTTTGCCAATACCTGCAACTCGGCCCAGAATAATGGGACTTGTTCGTTCTTATCACCACCCGTCGCCAGGGGGCCAGACTATTAATTCTATTTTTTTTCTACACGAAAGCGTGCAGTTTCAGTCTAGCACAGCGAAGTAGCAATTATTTTCTAGAAAAGCATGGAGGGAAAGAAATGCATTTATATCTCTGTGGAAACTCGCAGGAGCGGGGGAAAACTCCCATCTATATGGTTATAGATTTCTAAAACTTAACTGCGGCTTCGCAAAGGCACCCAGGCTATTTAGAACAATAGCGACAGTGCAAAGCATCACCAAAATTCTCATTTCTACGAAGCAACACGGAGTTTCATTCTTTGGTAAGGACAGCAATGCACCCGCCACCAGGTAGCGCTGCACAGAGGCGCGAGTTCAGTTCAGATACGGGCAAGAGTTAGCTATCTTGGCACAACTAAAGCAACGTTTTTTGTACAAACACAACAGTCGACATTCACAGTACAATGTTACGGGTATCCTCGATTGGCTCACTTCGATCGAGATGATTTCATCTGAGTAGCTCTAGCTTGTCCGCAACTTTAGTATTGAGTGTTGAATTCGCCACTTAGGATCCAAGTTGGGGTGTTATTTGCGATGCAATTGAAGGCAAAAGTAAAGTTCAACTGGGACTTCACCCAACTGGGAGATCCACAAGCACTGGTTCGTGCCCCAGAGGCAGCAGTCGATCCCAGACTGTCAGAGCTATGACATCAGAGATGGATGACTCGTGCGACAACTGGGACCCTCGATGACACAATTTTGGGATAGGATCAGCAACCCGCAACAGTGTCTAGGCGCCGGAAATGCCGACTCAGCAGGGGGTGGTGACCGTTAACATGCCGAAAGGCGACCGACTGTGACGTTACACTTGTGTGTATTTTGGTCACGTAGTATTCACGTGTATCAACACCACTTATCCCAGATCGACTCACGGCACAAGCAGCGTACGTGAGCCTGCCACGCAAACATCCTACCAATGTGGGATAAACTCGATCCTAAAGTGGCGAATGTAACACTTAGGACTGAAGTTCACCTCAAGCCTAAGCCAACCGGACGTGAATATGTCGAAAAACGCGAGGAATCGGACACGTGCCCTAGGCTCCAGACAGACTTCTGCAGCAGCAGCAGCTATAAAAAAATTATTTTATTAATATTAGAGGCATGTACTGTAAAATTACGGCAGATATAATATATGGGTGATATATCTACCTAATTTCTACTTTTTAGATTCGTACATAACTACATTCTACAGCATATATGGCTTTACGTGCTTTTGTTGTTGCCATGGCGACGACGGGTTTGTTTACATTCTCGCCCGTCACCCTGACAACGACGTGTTTGTTTACATTCTCGCCCGTCACCCTGACAACGATGTGTTTGTTTACATTCTCGCCCGTCACCTTGGCAACAACGTGTTTGTTTACATTCTCGCCCATTACTATGACCACGGGTTGTGTTAGAGCTACGCCGCATATTGAAATAAAACATTTGCTAGTACATATGTAAATACGCAAGAAAATGTGCTCGACTACAAATTAAAAGGCAAAACCGAAGTCCAGATCTGGAGTAGTCAGGGCACGCTAGCTCTGCAATTACGGGCGTCTTGAATTCGTACACTGCGATCGAACTGACACACTCTGGCTAGTCTGAACTTGTTTCAATCGTGTGAGCCCAATTCGTCAATTTGGGTAGGGTTTCGGGTGGTCATCGCAAACTGATAATGCTTGAGAGGATTGGAAATTCAAGTTTTCTAGAAAGACTTCAGTTTTCATTCTGCTCAAGCACAGTCGGTTTGAGATAAACACAAAAAAATTCAATCCCAAGTAGCAACTCGGACACCCACGACTGAGAAGGTTCAAGCGAATGTAAACAAAGGTGATTGGAGGAGTTTTTCTACTGCAACGAAAAGTGGACGAGTCGAAAAAAAAATAAAAAATAATAAAAAAAATTAGCTGCGACAGAAGCCTGCGGAGACCGCCGGGCCTGACCTAGACTGTTCATACACACCGGAACTTACATGCTTTAGTACAGTTTACTAGTCTGGTACATAGTACTAACAGAGTACCACAGCATGCACGAGCTTTAGTACACTGTACCAGCCTGGTACAGGCAGTACTAATGGAATACCTTGGTACACACAATTGGTACGTTAAATATTGGAGAAATTGCTCACAAAAAGACGACAAAAATATGTGGCACAGTGTACCAAGAGACAGTATCACGTACCAAAAAACGATGTGACAGAAACTTTAGCCAAACAAGTACTACGGAAAGTACCAAGTTAGTGCAGGTACCACACGACGGGTACCAAGTATATCTTTTAAAAATGAAAAGTACCTAAGGTATGGTACAGTTACACAGTGGGTACATTGTAATGCGAATACCCAAGAGACGTACCAACAGGAAAGCACAAGGTACACACAGGCACGTGTAAGAGGGTACAGCCAGGTACGGGGCACACACAGCGGGGTACATTAGAGTACTTAGGCTACTGTACACGTTCTTCCCTTGCTGTACCAAATGCGCCAATGTACCAGAGAGTACGTGGAGGCACACGGGCACGTTCATTGTACCAAATGGTACTTGTTTGTGTTAAACCGTGCACCAGGGCTGCGGTGGGCACGTATTCAAGATACATTAGCAGCATTCACGTGTATCTACACCGCATGTATCCTAGATACATCTGTAGTATGCATGTGCATCAACACCACACGTATCCCAAATACATCTGTAGTATTCACGTGTATCAACACCCCAGTTTCCCAGATACATTTGCAGTATTCACGCGTATTAAAATCATACGTACCCGAGATACAGCTGTAGTACTTACTTATATCAACACCACACTTATCCCAGATACATCTGTAGCAATGACGTGTACCTAGAGTAACGTATTCTGGACACACATACAGCGCTCGCACGTATCTCAGACACAAGAAACGTGCAGAGAGATAGAGTACACGTACACGTCATGTATCTTGAAAGGGCGCCACTTTCACAAAGGTAGGATTTTCTTTTACATATCAAATCGAAATCTCTGTGGGTATCCTAGTACACACACACGCACGCACATACACACGAACACAAATAACGAAATGATGACGCCATCATTTTTTAACGGTAGCGTACACGGCCTGTCCAAGTCGCCCTCTTCGATGGAGATCATCCAGCCTGCATAGCTGTCGATTGTCAGGATCTTAAGTCCTGTGGGATCGATTCGTCACTGCAGATAACGCCTCTGGCATGCACAGCAAACCAGTTGCGTTTGAGACGGCAGAAAACTTAATCCTGGCGGGCCAAGCGTGATTGGTTTGCGACTAGCGCCAAAGTGGGGAATCGAACGCCCAGTTTTGTAGTTCCAGAGAAGTCACAGGTAACAGGGTTCGAAGCAGATGAACGGGACGAGGCAGGAGACTATGTGTGGGAGGCTGTGGGGATGAGAGGGGTGATGGAGGCTTGCGGAGTCGGAGTCGGACGTCCTAGGAGGCGAGGAGTCACGAGTCGGTGCAAATTGGCTATTTTATTAAAAAAAGAGCTATAGTTATGAAGTTACACCGGCGCTGGTCGGACTTAATCCAACTCCGCAGCCCTGGTTTTGTATACAGGAGCTAGGCGCTTCCTAGTCTTGTTGAGATGACAGCCCGGCATTAGTCGCGCTAGTGATATTTTTAGAGCTGAACTAGTGCAGTGTCGATCACTAGTTGAATATCGGGATGTAGAGAGTGCAATATCATTCACACGACAATCCCTAGCCTCAACTAGGCGGTGAGACTAGCCTAGTAACTGGGTCCATCTAGGCAGTGAAACTAGCCTACGGAGCCTGGCAAAGTCAGTCCGTGGTGGTGTAAAACTATTTCATCTTCGTATAAACCAAGGCAGCCAAACTAGGCTGGGTGTTGCTGGGCAACTAGTTCGCGGCTAGGAGTGATATTAATATTAGAGTGGAAGAGAGGTGCTACGAGCCCCACGCACGAGGCCGTGCAATCTTAGAGTAAGAAAAAGACCTAGAGTGTCTCCCTCACGTGACCAAAGTAAATCTAAGGGTATTATTATTATTATTATTATTATAACATCATAGGCATTCACAGGAGCTAAACTTGTGGTGATGGTAATGATAAGGTCGTGACTGTTAACCTGCCGAAAGGCGACCGACTATGACGTCACACTCGGGTGTGTTATGGTCACGTGACGAGAAAGAGCTGCTCCTATATCAATCTCGGGCTTTGAAATCTTGAGTTTTCTTAAATTTCTCGTTCTTGAAATTTCCGGGTCATCCCATTCATTATCAAGAAGGTTTTTGATATTCGAACTGATTCGTGATAGTAGTTAAAGTAACCATTATAGAAGTTAAGAGTATAGTATCATATTCGTGACATAAGCAATAGATGGGAGAGGAAGCTACAGTGAGTATTATAGTGTTGAGAGCAAGTTCTCTTGAGACGATACAACCAAAAATTATTTCAAAAAATTAAAAATTTTAATTGCTGAAAGTCATAACTTTCGCCTGCAATAAGAATAGCAATAATTAGTAATAATAATGATAGTTATGACTAAACTAAAACTATAAGACAAGACATCTATTACATACGCAGCTACATACATTATATATTAAAACAAAAAAAGTATTTCTCCAATATGTACATAGGTAACGAAAGCAGGGCCGGAATGATGCAATAGATATACTCTATGTATAGATAAAGCTGATTTTTTGAACCATACTGTGAAATATAATAGGCATTCTATAATAATCATTTAGCTGAAGAATGATGCAGTAGAAAAGCTTTATGCATAAATATAAAGCTGATTTTTTTAATCATACTGTGAAATAAAGTATATTATAAAAGTAGTTTTTTTTTAGGTTATATTTGCATGGAGAAAGCAGGATCCCTATAACAATGCGACAAGGCAAAACTAGAAGTCTGTTTAATGTATTCATTTTGTTTCCCTATCCACGAGGACGAATCAGACAGAGAAAGGATCATGTGACATGTAGTACATCGTGCAGTATAGGGAACCCACGTACGGAGGAGCACCGCACATGGGCAGTGTGGGTTAGGGGTCGTCAACTGTACAGAACTTAGAAAATAAAAAAAATGTCTTCATCGGTGGGAGAGGAGGCGGGACAAAGCACTGAAAGCGTGAGACTGGAAGGGGGGTAGACCCCAGTCACTGCTGATAATTTCCAAGTCTGTACTTTGAAACACTGCATAACTTCAAGAGTATATTTTTCATACAGAAAACTCCCAATGCACTTTGGGAGCTAAAGTTTATGCGGATGTCAAGTCTACGGGAATTTGGAAGGCGTTTTCATCAGATATTTAAATCATGACGTTTATGAGGCATTTAAATCTATTTCCAAATATTGGTAGATTTTTCGCAGATGCGGAAATCCTGAACAAATCGCCGTAGAGTTCTAGGATACTTTTCAATTCAAGAATATATAACTCTTGAAATTCATTTTTCGAAAAGCATTCTGAAAGAAAAGTGCTGATCAACTACAAGAAAACAAAACATCATCAAATAGAGATCTCGAGTCCTCCCGGAAACTCGCAGCACGCATCACAGTATAAACTCAATGACGCGAGTCTGAGAGGCACTGGGCCCCGAACAGACGCAGATTGCGGGGCGACGACACAGAAGTAAAGCTCTGCACTGTTGCCCATACAACTCCGATTTCGCCTCGCTTCAGTGAGCTGTAAAGCGACGGGACGTGACAGACAGACAAACAAACAAACAAATGGTTTTCTGGTCTGAACACTAGAGGGTTACAGAGTCGGAGTCGGATAGCTAAGGGTATCAAGGACATGATCCATTGGACTTGCTACATTGAATCACAATAAGGACTTTGGGAAAGTGCTGGTGAAACAATTATATATTGTAAAAAATTAATCGTGGCAGTGTTTCCTGCGTCTCTGTAGAGCAGAAAAGTTATTAAGAAAAGTCCATCCAATCGCTCGACAGGAGAAGAGCCAAAGACCGACTCCCAGGAGCAGATGATATTCGATACAGACTCCGAAGGATTTTAATTTCCGACGCCTCAAGAAGTTTAAAGAATCAAAAGAGGGGGAAAGACCGATGCCTCTCCGACTCCTTAAGAACAAAGTTAGCCCCCCCCCCCCCGCCACAGCATCAAGCGCTGTTCTCGCCTCGCTCCCCTAAAACTAAACCTAAGATATATATGACTCTGAGGACCCACTGATAGTGGGATTAAATGCCATAGTGTTGCTATTGTTAGTCTTAGTTTATTAGTTTAGACTACCTAGTGAACAGTAGAGGGACCAGTAGGCCCATTCTCAGAGAGAGGAGGAAGCGTATGGTCCAGTTATCTCCGAGCCACTGCTGGTGTCTTTCTAGAGAGGGTTAGGAGAGAAGGAAAGTTTAGGGACATTTAGAATGTCGCAGAATACCCATGCACGGAGGATCACCGGCCATGGGAACGGCAGGAGGAAAAGAAAGAGGGAAAGAGGCAGAGGGTACAAGAAAATATCAGGAGCATCGCCTGGCAGGCTGTTAGTAGAAGATCCCGCAAAAGAAGGGAAGTGGGCAGAAAAGAAAGACGTTCCGAAGCCCTGGCAAAGGCTAGCGTGATTAAGAAACAGTACGTATTAGCAGTAGCTACTAAAAATAGTACTTGTAGAAGTCGTTGTAGTAGGAATAGTATCGGTAGGGCTGTAAGTAGCTCGGACAGTACCAAAAGCAGTACTATACACAGCAAACAGTACCAAAAACAGGACTACAAGTAGCACTGAGGGAATGATAAGTGGTACTAGTATGGAAAGTGGTACAATAAGCAGCAAGAGCCGAAACTTTGCGCCAGTATATAGTTATCAGTAAAAGTATTCGGCTATTAGGATGCTATTTTTCGTATAGGATGCATCTATCGCCCTGCTACAACAATTTCTCAAACTCAGTAAGATCTAGAACCTTTTTAGAAGGTGATGTACAGATGGAGGGCTGGCGTGCTGCTAGATCAACTAGATATGCACTAGAAACTGTAAGTAGCGCACAAATTCTGGCCATACTACTATGTAGCTAGATGAGAAGGATAGCTCTAGAATCCACTAGTAGTTTTAGGCAGCAATTTTAAGTGAAAATAGAATAGATTTAGAATTCATTACTAGTTCAATATCTCTAGGCGATGAATACGATATTTCTAGAAGCCATAGCTGGTTCTCAAGTTTCAACCAAGAACATAACTAGCGTAAAGTAGTTACTAGACGGATTAACTTCGCTTCTAGAACGAGCACTCTAGGGTGGAAACGATACTAAAGAAAAAAAAAGGAGGATTATGAACTAGATAAATGGCCGACACTAAACAATCCGTAGCAGAAAACTTAATAAAAATGCGATATAGGACAGTAAAAAGGATTCTAGAACAGCTGCACCGGAGCAAGAGAATAGAAAAATAACAAAAGTTTGGGATCTAGATGCCGGGCAAGCTACGTACAAGAACCAAATGAATTTCCTATCGCGGCTCATACGCGGTGATCCGAAAGGAAGTTTGGCAGTCCTAGAGCGGAGCCAAACATAGCTACCACATTTGGCAACAGCGCAATAGATGCCATATGTCGCCACACTGCGACTGTAGACAGGGCAGCACAGGTAGCATATAAAGTGGAGAGTTAGGATATGGTAACACTGCTCCAAGTTATAATGCACTTAGCATTGGAAAGAATAGATGGTGCAGAGCAGTTCAAAATGCAAAAATGAGAGGTAGCGAGTGTAGGAAAAAAAGCCGAGACAGTACAGCTATAAAATAATAAAGATGGCGGATATACTTAGAAATCAAGATGGCGGAGATATATATAGAAATAAAGATGGCGGATATATATAGAAATCAATATGGCGGAGATATATATAGAAATAAAGATGGCGGATATATATATATAGAAATCAAGATGGCGTATGCGACAGATCAAGATGGCGCATGCGTCAGATCAAGATGGCGGAATTTAGAGATGAAGATGTCAGAGATAAAAGGGTGACGAACACACGCAGAACATGACGGACAGCAGATGGCTTACTTCAGAAGAAATACACTCGCAGAAACAAAAGCAGATGGTGATTAGACGCACAGCAAAATGGCATCGACAGAGAGCAGGAACTACCAGCGCGGCAGTAGCTATTTGCCATAGATACTTTGTGACCTCTCGCAGGTCACAGCTTGTGACGTTTCATTTGTGACTTAAAGGAATTGTGTCAGCATGTCCGGTGAAGCAAGTGACGAAGATAACTAAATACGGCAGTTGCGTTTGTGACAGACGGAGAGTTCTACCCGGAGTTTAACGCAATATCACGCGACAATATTGCGGTAGGCACTGGGTCCAAGTAGACACTGTAACAAGGCGCCTGCATGCTCGTGTTTACTTTGTTGCAACAACGTTTAACATATTTTGAGGACTAAATTAAGGTAATGTTTATGTTATTAGTTAATATATTTATTCTCATGTCCATGTAATGTGATGTAACTATGTTGATCTTATTGAAGCATTTACCAGCCCCAGATTGCCAGAATGTGTTAATAGTTACCGTAAATTTGAGACTAATGAGAGTAATCTGAAGCGCTTTGCCCTGCCTATACGGTATGAAGAGCGCCCCTAGCGGCAGCACTTATCACGAGGTAACCCAGACCCTTCTGACGCTTTTCTGTTACACAAAGTTTTGTCCTAAGCGTCGGATTCGCCAGTTTGGACTGAGTTAGAGGCGTTGATCGCCAACCGATAGTGCCTGAGGATAAGGCCTGGAACGTGATTCCATGAGCCTGCAACGTACATCTGATAAGAGTCCTTTGTATTGGTTTGACACCTTAGGGCAGATGGGTCACTCACTCGTTGCGACTTGCATGTTAATAATAATGTACAGAGAAAAAAATATGTAGATACAAATAGACTAGCTACATGCCTATGTCGTCACTACTTGTTAGAAATACAGTAGTTTCATACAATATCTAAATAGCATAACACAGACACCTCACCACACATACATACACACACGCGCTTGCTAACGCAAATTTTCTATTTTTAGGGAAAAATTTGGGTAATATTTACCCTAAAACATAAAGTGTTTGGGGTAAAATACATCTGGGTACAATTATTAATAATGTTATCAAGATGACGAACAGCTCAGCGCTAGGTAGATACCTAGTAACACTTGACGTACCTAGCTAATTATCATATGCCATATATTGATTCCAGGACATTTGTTTGGTGATTTTAGAATCTACAGCATCATGCGAAGTACAGTAATTAGTATTTGTAAACACAGAGTATAGGTATTGTAAGAATTTAAATTAATACATTCAGGATATTACGCCGCGTGATAGAAGTTGTTGCTTTGAATAGGACTTAAAAATCACCTGTAAGTCGTTGATTAAATTGGAGTTTGACACTTCTGTAGACAATTAAGCGTGATGCTTTAAGGCTGCGGAGTGCGTGTGGAGATACGAGAGTAAAATAATAACATGAATGTGATTTACAATAGCTAGCTCTTAGGATATTTATCCTCAGCTATGACCAGTGGCAGTGCAAAATCGTTGAGAGGAAACAGATACGGAAAGAAAGAAATGGTACACGGACAACATAGGGTGACAAGCGGGGGTGACTTCCGGTTCGGTACAGAGAAGATGGCGGAGGCAAACAAAATGGCGGACAAAACACCCGAGAGCGTTATGGATAGAATGATGAAATCGCGTGCAATAAAGTGAGTTTTGCTTGAGATTCTCAGTTTTCAAATAGAAAAATATGTCGAGAGTATGCAAAGAATTCTTCTAACAACTTGAGATTCGATTTATATAATGAAAATAAAAAGAAAACGGCGGCGACAAAATAACGAATGGCGTCACAAAGGCTAGCGAGAGATGCTTGGTCCCTATGGAAAGAGAAGGAAAATACATGAAGGAAATGTGTTAAGGAGCGTAAGATGACGGAAATACCGGAGGAGTGTTAGTGCAACAAGAGGGTGGAAAAACTGGGAAGATGATTAAGAAACATAATGGCGGTACTACCGCATGTTAGAGTAACATGATGGCGGCAATACCGGAAGAGTACAAGCAAACAAGATGGCGGCAATTCCGGGAGTACGATAGCAAACTGGCGGCAATACCGGGAGAGTGTAAGTAAATATGATGGTGGTAATACCGGAAGAGTGTAACTGTGTAAATAAACAAGATGGCGGCAATACTAATGGAGTGTAAGTAAACAAGATGGCGGCAATACCTGAAATGTATAAGAAAAAAAAAACAAGATGGCGGTGAGTTGACGACGCATACACACACACACGCACTCCCAAGGAGGGAGTAATTTGAGAGCCCAAAAGAAGCTAAAATGACGCGGTGGTGCGCAGCTGAACACAAGATGGCGACACAGATACAGCGGCAACACTGATACGAATACAATCATATATTGCGTAGTGCAGGTGAGAGAAATCTATTGCTGCCTATACGTCACGTAGGTACAGAGGCACCAGCGCTACTACGGGAGGGAAATGTCCCTAAAATGGCGGAAGTCTTTTCCTAACATTGCAGCTGCTCATTCAATATGGCGCCGGCGTTCCATTCAAAATGGCGGAAAGTTTCATTTAAAATGACAGGAAGATCCATTCAAAATAGCGACAAGTTCCACTCAAAATGGCGGCAAGTTCCATTCAAAATGGTAGCACTCCCTCCACTCACACTGAAACTTTTTCGTTCGAAATGGCGAGTCCTCATCTAAAATGGCGGCTGTAAGATGGAAATGACAACCGCTTTATTCAAAATGGCGACTGGCCACTTAGAATAGCTGTTCCAAACGTTCCATGGCGTCTAGTTCCTCCAAATATGGCGGCGATGCCAAGTGTTTAGAGACGAAAGCAAGATGGCGACCAGGAGATTTACCGCAGCAGGGCGGTGGTAAGCAAGATGGCGGCGGTGGTAAGGAGGGCGGTGGAAGGACTTGAGGCGGAGGCCACCGTCACGTCGTGGGCGGACATCAGGACCTGCCGTCGTGGAAACCGCAAAATTGTACAAAAATGAAGCTTTAAAATTTAGGCTGATAGTAAGATATGAGATTGGTGGGCGTATATAGAAATGCAATCAATATCAAAACAATAAAATAAACACGATGGAGTGTGGATATTGTATATCTACAATACAATAAGGACCAATGGGTATTTATTAGTAAGTTATCTATTGGTCTGTTTACTAGAGTACCCGCGCTGTCAAAAATGACAGCGGAGAATTTGAGATGACCCGTCTATTAAGCTTCTGAAGGATGCGCAACCACGGCCAACTTAAATTGTCATAAGCCATGAGTGCTCCCTGCGTACTTATTCCTTCCCTTTTTAGATGGCATGCGAATACAATCAATTGATATCAGCAGGCAGTGAAGCATCACTGCGTATCCTACATACGGTGGGATACGTCTTCAGTGCATCGACATTTTTGCTCCTAAGTGCTTCGTGAAAGGAACACTGTAAGCTATAAAAAAGCTTTCTACGTCTAAGGTATTGCAAAAAATCCCCTCTCCTGCGCTTTGTTCATCATCTACTCAATGCGTGCGTCGTGAACTTGGAGCAAAGTATAACATGAGACATAGACAATTCTACAATGTGTATCAAACCCTCACCTTGTCTATGATGTGCACTACGCCGTTGACACACTCCACATCGGCCTGTATCACGCGGGCTGAGACGCCGGTCCACTCGACGAAGTAGTCTGCAAACGCACCAAAGTTAGGGTACAGAGGTGACCAGAGACCTACCAATGTAAAAATAAGAGCCTCATAAAAGAATAGGAGGCAAACAGTCGACTGAAGGGGAGAGACGGATAGCCTCGGCTCTCTGCCTACAGCTTTTCCATTGTGTAAAATCATTATTATTATATTCCTGGTTTTACCACCGACCTACGTCATACGAAGAGATCCAAGCAGTGAGACTCAGTTTATTATGTCGCATCAACATATGAATGTTTTATCTCGGCATTCCTGCCGGCAAGTTTCAGTTAGCCGAGTGCGCTACTACTGGCGGGAGAAAAGCATAAAGAATAGAAAAAGACAGGAGAGAGAGAGAGTAGAAGTGTTCCCCGGACGAGGTCGGCTATCTCGATCGACAGCCCACCTCACGGAACAGAAGGGGAAATATAACCTATTTAACTTTACAAAACTAACCTTCTCAGCAGGAGCTGCGGCCAGCAGCAACATCCATTGCGGAGAAGGCACTAGGGACCCTTGTCGATTGCGCAAACCTTAACCAATGTCTAATGTCTAGGCTTTACTAGGTAACACAAGTAGCTGCTAACATTCATAAACAGCCTTCGCCAGATACCACAAGTACTACATTTCAGATACGGCCTCCACCAAGTACCACACGTACCAAAGTTCAGGTAACTACAGCCTTCACCAGATACTGCTGTTTAGGTACAGCCTCCACAGTACATTGGCCTCCTTTTTCACCAGCTAGCTAACTCCAGGAATTGGGTTCAGGCCCCAGCTAACTCCTGGAGTTGGGTTCAGGCACCAGCTGACTCCTGGAGTTGAGTTCAGGCACCCGCTAACTCCAGGAGTTGGGTTCAGGCACCTGCCAACTCCTGGAGTTGGATTCAGGCACCTACTGACTCCAAGAGTTGGGTTCAAGCATTTACTGACTTCAAGAGTTGGGTTCAGGCATTTATTGACTTCAAGAGTTGGGTTCAGGAACCTACTGACTCCAAGAGTTGGGTTCAGGCACCTACTGACTCCAACAAGAATTGGGTTCAGGCACCTGCTAACTCCTGAAGTTGGCTTCCCGCACCCGCTAACTCCAGGAGTTAGGTTCAAGCACCTGCTAACTGCTGGAGTTGGGTTCAGGCACCTACTGACTCCAACAAGAGTTGGATTCAAGCTCCTGCTAACTCCTGAAGTTGGGTTCAAGCACCTGCTAACTGCTGAAGTTGGGTTCAGGCACCTACTGACTCCAAGAGTTGGGTTCAGGCACCTACTGACTCCAACAAGAGTTGGATTCAGGCTCCTGCTAACTCCTGAAGTTGGGTTCAAGCACCTGCTAACTGCTGAAGTTGGGTTCAGGCACCTACTGACTCCAAGATTTGGGTTCATGCACCTACTGACTCCAACAAGCGTTGGGTTCAGGCACCTACTGATTCCAGGAGTAAGAATCGGAGCCCCCATTACCCGACACCACAACCGAGAACGCAAGTCCCCCTCACCGTTATGGTTCTCCCGCACGCGGGGCTCGAAGCGGACTCTGCCCCTGGTGGTGGAGAGCTCGTAGAAGTTGGGGTCGGAGGGGGAGACGGTGCCGTTGTTGGTGAGCTGCATCAGGTTCTTGATGGGTAGGTCCTTGCCGACGATCATGTGGCGCTCCAGGATGGCTCGCACCTGGTGGGGAAGAATGATATTGTGTAACTAGAGCACTCTGTGAGCGCATACCTCCGCCAAGCAAGGCAACGGTAGCGAAAAATTCAAATTGTTTCTGAAACTTTGAATTTCTTTGTATCAACTCCAAAATCTAACCACTTGTGCTTTTTGATAGTATCAACACTTTCTGCAATCTTTTTGAAGATCCGCTTATAACTTTTTGAGTTATGCTGCTAAAAAACGTTATCACAAACATAAGTCAAACATCCAAACGAACCAGCCGATCTGCACCAAATTTTAATCATTTATATCTTTTAACATTACTAACAACTCTTGTAAATTTCATAAAGATACATCAAGAACTTTTCAAGTTTTTGCGCTAAAAAGCACAAAATCAAATACAGCAACAAATACACGAACAAACAAACAGAATATCACAAAAATTTGGGTCATTTGCCCTTCGTAATAAACCTAACAACTCATGTAAATTACATGGAAATCTGTTCATAATTTTCTAAGTTATGCAGTGACAAAATGAGGCAGAAAAACAAATAAACAAAAGGATGAGCGAATCTTACCAAAAGTTAATCATCTGCTCCTCTTAACATTCCTAACAATCCATGTAAATTTCATTCAAATCTGTCCATAACTTTCTGAGTTATCTTGGTGACAGACAAAGAGAATAACAAACAAACCCAACGAAAACATAACCTCCGTGCGGAGGTAATTATTACCTCCACCAAGGAAGTTATGTGTTTGCTGAGGTTTGCTATCCCGTATGTCAACTCAAAAAGTTAAGGATAAATCTTCGTAAAACTCTCAAAAACTGTTAAACCGAGTTTACACGTGATGCATATCAACGTAGTCGCTGAGCCACTCGTCCAATTGCGTTACTGTGCCCTAAATATGGTAGAAAAGTTCACCATTTTCAGTTTCATTTTTTAATCCAAATTTGAAGAGATATTCGTAGCTACCTTGCCCAGCAATACGAGGAAACTGAGTTGACGGTTAACATTTTACTACCTTTTTATGGCGTACACAAAGTTGTGCTCACAACGACGCTACCTAAACATTCGGCCGAGTGAATGACGCGTGAACTACTCGTCCTTAGGGAAGGATGATGAAATTTGGGAGATGATCAGGAAGAAAACTTGCATTCTAAATTATTTTTAAGTTTTCGCTAGCACGGCGTAGTTTGGCGGAGATCTAGGGTCTCGGAATACAGCTCGATTTGTTACTGTCAGCCTCCTATTTTCAAAACAAAGGCCTTTCTATGAAGCTGAGCTCCACGGTATGTGCCTGTTCGAACTTTCATTATGGGCGGTTGCTCACAGGTGTGGTAATTAAGGCTGGTAGACACGCTAGTGAAAACCCGAGTTTCTTTAGCTTATCGTCCATGCGTTTTGTTCAGCCCTCGTAACCATAGCTTTCAGGTTACCAAGAAAGGTGTTAAAATGTTTGCCGTCAGTTCAGTTTGTTCAGCAAGTACCGTTAGTCAAGTTTCGGACATCTCTTTAAAGTTAGAGGAAATTATTAATCAACATTTTTCCAAGTGTGTGCTTGCAATGAATTCGAATGGCTGAGGAGATACCTACTCTCGTTCTTTTGACTAGCGAGTGTAGAGACTATAGGCTTCTTTAGACGATGCAGCACTAGGGAAGCATTGGTGCATCATGCTGTATATACTCACAGAGGAGCATGATACTGGAGCAAAATGACAGCCCGGCACGGGCGGATACAGGCAGCACAGAGATCTAGTCAGGGCTGCCGGAATTGGTACGTTCGTATAAATATGGTACAATCTGCTCCAAATGTCACTGTGTTGTACGTTTGGTACGACGGTATCTGGTACGTTTTAAAATTTTTTTGAATATATTGAAAAACTTATACCCCACCAAAAAATATTAGTTTTATTTTCGTCAGTTACAATACTTTTCATACAAATGAAAGATAAATTAAATGGAATTTGTAAGCCTTTACTGTTAGACAATGCGGTTAATACCAGTTAGAAACTTAGAACTCGCCGTATCGTCACTAGTGTCACGCTAAACTTGTGCAGTCTAAAGTTTTATGTGCACAGTAGATATAAATATAGAGAGTTTAAAGTTTTAATGCAATGTTAATCTTGTTACTGACTAGGTAATAGTCCTCATCTATGATGTCACTCTCATTGACTGAAACAGACGAACATTTGAGTAATGAGTATGCTTGTTTTGCTCTGTACTCGTATCGTCTTGGCTCTGTTCCCTTTCGTTTGCTGTAGCTCATTCCCTGTCCGATTTACTGCCACGAGTCAGTCAGTCAAATGCAGCTGTCAGCAATTGAATAAAAAAAAACATTAGTACTCAAAGAAGAAAGAGGAGTAGCAGGATGCTTTATTTTAACGGAAAAAGTACGTGAGACCTTTGAATTTTACGTTTTATTAATAGATACATATAGATTTTGTACGTTTTAATAATTTTTGGTACGTTTTCATGGATGATTTCGTACGATCAGCAGAAAAAATTTGGCAGCCCTGGATCTAGTATCGTACTAGCAGTGGTTGAGTGAGGTTGTTAGCGCGCACGCGGCAACACGCCCACTACAGAGCGACTCGTCATGCATCCACCACTTTTGAAGTCTCGCCATTAACTCAGCCAAGGAGCTTCAAATGGGAGGAGCAAGCCCAAGCACTCTCTGGGCGAGTAGACACATGGCTTTGTCATGTGATCGAAGCTGGCGTTTGGAGTCCTCAAAGTGGCTGGAGTGGCAATGGTCAGCACATATAATTAAGGAAGATACAGACAGGCAGTTCTTCAATATTTTTGCAAAGACAAAGACGTGTCTGAAAATTCATATCCCAGTGCTCACTCTGTTACTTTCATCATAAGATGGTATACAGGATACAAGTTTCTATCCGCTCGGAATTTCGTCGGTGGTTAATGGCTATAAATATTTGAGCTTAGGGCTCCTTCTTATATAGGCTGCGTGAGGCAATGCCGCTCTCCGATTGGATAAGCCACTCAGCCAGTTTAAGGGAAAGTTTACTCGCAACGCTCCCGTAGGATCAATAGAAAGGGTGTGCTCCTCTCTTATTAGAACATCCTTGAACTGAGCGCCAGCCGTGCTGCTCTCAAACTCAATGTCTCAATAGCTAGGCTGCTGCGGCAGTGCTGCCTGCCGTCTGCACGCTCATGCATGACAGAGCACCAAACTAGAGCAGAGCTTGAGACTCTCTTGAGTCTCAAGGGATTTCCACGGGACCAGGAATGACCATAAAAAAGCAGGCTTAATATGACCGGTGCTGGGCAGCCAGTGCGGCGCTGTCACGTCAAACCTAAAATTAAAAGTGTCCCTAAAATTTAATATATTCTCGACTTGTCATAAAATTGGACGATTCGGCATTAATCTCCCACCTGAAACGTCAAAGTTTATTATTAGTCGACACTATATTTAGTATATATTTGAGATTTATCTTGGTATAATTTTTTCTTCAAGTTTCACGAGTCTGATGGAGTTTGTTCACTAACGTGATCAGGGAAGTTGCTAACGTGTCCAGGGAAGTTACTAACGTGATCAGGGAAGTTAGGTACTAACGTGTTCAGGGAAGTTACTAACGTGTTCAGGGAAGTTACTAACGTGTCCAGGGAAGTTACTAACGTGTTCAGGGAAAGCCCCGAGGGTGAGACGCTTGTAGGCGGATCGCATCTCCTGCTGTATCTTGCTCCACGCATCGTTGTTGGGCACGAACAGAGTGAACTTCTCCTGCCTGTTCTTGAACTGCTCGTTGAACTTGCCTTGGCTGCTCATATTGAAGGTCACGCTGCACACGAAAGTCAACACAGTCAGCGTGGTCATGTGCGGAGTTATGTTCATGCTGCCGCCCACCAAACATGTAGGCCTACATAATGAGCACAGGATGAACGTGCAACACATGCAAGGAGGCCCGGGCGTCAAATTCGCCATTCTGTGTACATTTATCACTGTGCGTTCAAGTAAGCTTTCTTGTCGCGCCACAACCACGGGAAGCACTACAAAAGCTAACCTAGCCTCACCTTACCTAACATTGCCTTACCTAACCTAGCTTTACCTAACCTTGCCTGACCTAACATAACCTAATTTAACCTAATCTGCGATACAGTGAGCAGCACAGCACACGAACATGTGAATAAAATTCTGATTTTATTCTAAGATTGACAACAGAGGCGCTGTATCTCTGCATTTCCTAGCGTCCGGCTGACCGTAAACAAACTATTGCTTAACCAAAAAGGGAACTTGCTTAATTCTTTCTATCGACTGTCGCACTCTTTCATTGCGTTCTTTTAATATTATTCGTGTAATAAAGTTAGAGGGTTATGGGGTGCACATTCAATGAACTACTGATCACAGGAAGGATATAAACTAACTTATTAAAAGGAAAAGCTATGCATATTCTTCCTTATATACCGTCGAACTGAGAACAAATTCTGAAAC
>LQNS02277096.1:13119355-13131331 GCA_001587735.2 Parhyale hawaiensis | reverse complement strand
CAGTCGTGTTACGACCGCTTCCCTGCACACTACACTCTTGCCTCTCACACAATTGTAAGTCTAAACCGTCTCGTGCCGCTTCTCTGATGAGTTGCCTATGAGTCTTGGTGAAGACAAAACTTTATTATTTTCTGGATCGAAGCCGCTTCTCTTATGAGTTGCCTATGAGTCTTGGTGAAGACAAAACTTTATTATTTTCTGGATCGAAACCGTCTTGTGCCGCTTCTCTCTGGAGTAGCCTATGAGTCTAGTGGAGACATCTGTTTGTTTTCTTTTTCTAAGTCGAAACCGTCTCGAGCCGCATCTCTCATGAGTTGCCTATGAGTCTTGGTGGAGATGATATATTTTTTTTTCTTGTCGAAACCGTCTCGTGCCGCTTCTCTCCTGAGTAGCCTATGAGTCTAGTGGAGACATTTCTCTTTTTTCTTTTTTTTTCCTTTTTCTTTAAGAGACTGCTGACGCAAGAGGCGGCCAGATGAGGATTTGTGGATGCAAAAATCAGCGACACCTTTTACTTTTATAGTTGGGAGTACGGGGTTCATTTAGTAGCGAAGCGGGTCCTGGTAGGCGTTGATAAAGATAGGAACTTAATGTGAAAGCGGGCTCGGATAAATTTTGTAGTACTTTAGAAATCTCCCGTGTAACCATTACCAATGAAATTCTAGGGCAGTTATCTTATGATGTCTCATGTAAAGCTTACAATAAAAAGACCATGAATTTATTATCTTTCCTTTTCCCTTCCATTTTCGTGTATTGAGCAGTAACCAATAAAAGCCCTCGGTGCCACGCTACCTGGATTTTTGAAAAGTTTACAATAAACTAGAGGAACATCTCTGAGACTTGGAGTTTTAATGTACTTGACTTCTTCTATTAATTTAAGGCAAGCAAACCAAGAAAAGGATTCAAGTACACAATTTTCATACACATGAACGTCGCCCGCACGCACACCGATACACCTACACAGAATCGTCACAAACGTTTGTTGCGCATGGCGAGTTTGGCGCCTGTGCTGCCCGGTTTGACGCTGCGCACGGATATAGAAATTCAGTGAAGTAGCATATTGAGCAGGCTGAAGACTGTTGTTAGAGGGAGAAAGAGCGAAGGAGACAGAACCGGCATGTAAGATGCATATACTTATTATTTATGAAGGATATATATGTATTACAATTTTCTTGAAATGGCATCAATACATTGTAGAAATCAATGAGAAGCAGTTGAAATTTGGTTCCCCACGACGCGCGTTTCGCTGGAAATTTCAGTTCATCAAGTGGGAAGCTCAAAGTTGACCAAATTTATTTCGTTATGGCCTTGCGAAACTTTGGCAGGTTACCACAGGAAGATGTAACTTTGATACCTACCGAGTTTTCGAATGATACAAATGTCAGTTGCAATCTAGTAAATGTTTCTTAAATTGTAAAGTTAACTTCATCGCGCCCTCAAATGGGAAACCCACAAGCACTGGTTCCTACTGCAAATATAGGGCAACTGGCCGCAGGAAAGTAAATACGGCTGCAGTCGATCACGGGCCGCTAAGAAATAAGGCGCCATTGACGAAAGGTTCAACGACCTCCCCTCCTCCCCTTCCCTAACCTCCCATTTCAGAGCAAGGTAAGTGCCCCCACTGTAGCTGTGTATAACAAGCAAGTATGCTTACTCAGTGCAAAGGACGCTACAAAGAACGTTCACCAGGCTCGGGCGTTGTTCCCGCCACCTTCAGCACACCGGTCTAGCACGCAAGGACTGCTGCTACCGTGGGGTGAACATAGTACTAGTAGAAGACTAGCATATAAACTGTTTAGCTCGGCATACTGATCAACAAGGACTATAGGTACCGCCTAGTAGTATGTCTACAGAAACGTTGAACCCACGCCGAGGGTGTTCCCACATCAATGCGCATAGCAACAGAATTTCGGGATAGATAATAAGGTCAGAACACAAAAGCACGGGAGTATGAAAATAGAAAAAAACAATAAAATCGATAATAAAAAAAGATGTCCCGAAGTCCTTAGATAACTTACAGGGACTGCTTTGCAGCTCCCCACCTCATGTCGGGACTGCCCTGCAGCTCCTCACCTCATGTCGGGACTGCCCTGCAGCTCCTCACCTCATGTCGGGACTGCCCTGCAGCTCCTCACCTCATGTCGGGACTGCCCTGCAGCTCCTCACCTCATGTCGGGACTGCTTTGCAGCTCCCCACCTCATGTCGGGACTGCCCTGCAGCTCCTCACCTCATGTCGGGACTGCTCTGCAGCTCCTCACCTCATGTCGGGACTGCCCTGCAGCTCCTCACCTCATGTCGGGACTGCCCTGCAGCTCCTCACCTCATGTCGGGACTGCCCTGCAGCTCCTCACCTCATGTCGGGACTGCTCTGCAGCTCCTCACCTCATGTCGGGACTGCTCTGCAGCTCCTCACCTCATGTCGGGACTGCTCTGCAGCTTCTCAAAGACCGTCTGGGACGGGATGCCCATGATGCGGTCCGTGATGTGGATGACGCCGTTGGCAGCCACGATGTTGGGGGTGCGGATGGTGGCGTTGACGCCCGCGCCCTCCACCGTCACCGTGGGGAGTTTCGAGTCGTCGCTACGGTACACGTTGAAGTACAGCTTCCTGTTCTGGCTGTCGGTGGGTACCTCGAACTTCTGCAAAGGGTACGTATGGAGCATTAAGGGTGCTTACTGTGGCCTTTGTATGTACACATGTGTATCGAAGTAGACAGTCGTGATGGATGTGAGGTAATGAGAGATGGATGGTAATGAGAGATTACATGTAGACCGACCAAGCCAATGGCTCGGTCAAATAATAGTTATAGTCTGACCATTTTATAAAGGCAGTTCAGTCGTGGTCAAATTCCTCTATAGCGTTGCCAATTTTACGGGTATTTCTGAGATTTTGTTCGGCCCATATCTTACTCCCGCCCACTACCTCTATACAGAGAAATCTCAGAAGTACCCACATAATTGGCACCGCAATCGAGGCATTTGACAACGACCAGCCGAACTGCCTTGATAAAATGGTCAGGCTATGGTGACGGTAACCTTTCACACACGTGCTTTCATCGTTGTCAAACAAACAGTTCCTGCTTACTTCTATCATAAAAATAATTGAAACCAATGTTTTCGAGACCCCATCGCATGTTGGTTTGCAACTTTGCTCTTGCAATCTTATTCGCGCCACTCATCAATAATTTCTTTGGTGGCTGTAGTGCAAACAGACATATCTCTTAACAATCCGCAACAGTGACAAAGGATCTTTAATGAGACACGCTGGTTGACTAAGTTTTTCACTAGTCGAGGTTTTCTGGGTCTTCATCATCAGCGAACGAAGTGAGAGAGGTGATAGTGTCTGCATTGAAGATTTAAGTACCTAGGTATAATTGCTTGACTGTCACCCAGGAGTTGAGAAATGTTCATGTTCAAGTGGGTTGACCTAGATGTGACCTATGCCAAAAAACTAGGATTAGCTAGCTATCGAAAATGACGGCGATGAATTTTGTTTACTGTCCACTCAAAAAAAAAGGCAAAAGGAGTTCAATCACAATAATTTTTTTTTGGGCCGTCAGGTGGGTTGTCTGAGATGTGAAAAGTAGCAAATATTTTCAATTAGCTGGCCCTCAAGAAAGACGGTGTTGAATCTGTAACTCTACCCGAAAAGAGGCAGAAGGAGTTGAGCAATGTTTATAATTTTTTGACGGGAGTCAGGTGAGTCGACTGAGATGTGAACAATGTCAAAAAACTAGAATTAGCTGGTCATCGAAAATGACGGCGTTGAATTAGCCCCCGACCGCGGTGATGGTCTTACGCCACGAGGCGTTCTAGTTTTTGCTTTGTAGTAACATTTTCTCTATGGCAAAAGCTCATAGAGGGCCGGGGCGTAAGTCCCGGCTGCTCTGGGAATGGACCTTTGTGGGTCCGTCTACTACCTGCTCCCAAAAAAAACACGACACAATCCTCGCAACTACACTCTTCGAACGATTTACTTGGTCAGTACCTAGTTTCTCTAATGCCATGATTTTGCTTGCTCAGCTTAACAGTAATTTTGGGACACTTGACACTCCTTCCCGGTTAGCCAGGATGAAGGAAGTTAGAGGGAGTAGCTTATGCGTCCGTACAAGCTGAGATGCGGTGCAGAGTTCACAGCTCACACCATAACTCTGTTCCTACTTGTTCGGATCCCCAAAATATTGAATTCTTTAACCGCTGCAGACCCGATCTCTCATCCAGCCTATAAAGTTACACCAAACTGACCAATATGTATCCGAGTTTGTGTTCAGAGGTGTCCAAATTTCGCGACTCGTCAAAGTTTTCGTTGAGAATGTATGTATCTAAAGTTAGCAAGTGGTAACCGAGTTTCCGTTCAGATTCAATTTGGATAAATGAAGCTTTTTAAACTAAACCCAATTTAGATTTAGATCGTCGTCTCGGCAAGGCTAAGCAAATACGCCATGAGCATCAAACTCTGGAGTGAAGAGCAAAGCCGTCGGAAGCACGGGACTCACCTTGAGGCGGGACTCCTCTTCGATCTTGTCGGTGGTAAGGCGCCCAGGGACCATGTGCAGTTTCAGCAGCTCCCCCAGCTTGGCGGTGTTGAGCACCACCTGTGGGGGGAAGGGGGCGGTGGTAATTCATGGCATGTAGGTAGCTGGTTACCACTACCACGCACACTACTATCAGTGGGTAATCCGTAGAGTGAAAACTCGGTGTTTCTTTATAGCCGAGTACGATTAGTCGGCCATTCCTACTGAAAAGTCTCAGTTGGTCCACTGCGCTTCTACCGGCTGGGAAATCAGGGACAAAGCATCTCAAAGAGGCGAAAGAGGGAGAGCGGAGAGGACAGAAGAAAGAAACACTCGTGCGAAGCGACCTCCTCTGTGGCTTACTACCAAGGGGGTGGGGTGCTCACTACAAGGTGGCGGGATGTTGAGCCCCACCGTCTCCCCGACACGCCGCGACAGTCGGTAGCATAGATACGGTAGCTTAAATGGAGTACGCGCTAAATGTAAACACAGAAGTTGAAAGTGAGATTGCAGAGTGTTGTCCCGGCATAAGGCAAGGTGTACCGTAACCAAAATTCAGAGTTTTCTACTCCTCAGGATTGGGGAGTCGCATGGACAAAGCGAGACTCCTGGGATCGCAGCTCAGGGTAAATTGGTCTGGGTTTACCGTTGATGAAAGTAAATCTAACCTACAATGCGTACATTGAGCTTTCCGAGGTCGGTAATGTTTTGGGTGCCACGAGTCGGAGTCAGAAACCAGCTGGACTAAACTGTCGGACTTATGGATTCAACACTACAGCACTATTATTATTATTATTCATACCAGACTGGTGACGTGGGAACGAAGAAACTCCAGGTTTACAAACCCCGGCGCAACCAGCCCAGTGAGTGAAGAAAAAAGAAAGAGATGATCCGAGATCACAGAATAGCTCTGTGTACAGATCGTTTAAAGCTGCCACTACCAGCAAAGACAGAGCCATCCAAACCATTCTAAACATCCACACACGATGGAAAAAACGGACAAGAATACTGGCCGGTACGGCATCGTAACTGTTCCAAGGCAAACTCATGAAGAGTACCAGTCCGCCGAGTATACCTCACCCGAACAAATGGCTCCGAAAGAAAATCAGACAGTGGATGACTGGGGCAGTTATAAATTTTGCACAAAAAGCAGACCCCACCAACTCTGCGACAATGCGCCAAATCACAAGGCATAACACCATCCAGCATGAACGCACATCGACGAACCACTTTGTCAAGCAAACACAGATGACAATCGGCAGCAGAACCCCAGACTACGGAGCACTAGCTACAATAATGGGGTGGTGCAGTTAATTTTATGAATATGGGGAAACTGTGAACAACTAGCTAATTAACCTATAGCTAAAAATAATTTCCTGACATTTTTATTCTAATTGACAAACTTGTGTGCATAAAAATATTATACAGCACGTATTGTATGCATCCAAAGTAGTACTCAGATGAGAAGTCAGCTAACTATACTTATAGATAAACATTAACCTTATCACCAGCGGTCCGCATCTTTAATGAATGAAGTCACAAAATAGGTATTCCTGCGTAGCTCATATTCAGTTTGTGAGTCGTTAGTTCAGAGATAAGGGGGGGGGGGGGCGGCAGCACAACCTAGCAGTTAGCTGGTTAGTTATACTGAACAGTTGCTACTTTACAAAGGAAGACAGAAGGGACACACAGTAGGTATGCCGATAGAAACGTGGAAACCACTTAGCTATGAGGGTGTTGCGCACACAGGATCAACGCGCATGGGAACAGCAAATGGGAAAAGAAGAGGAACTACAGAAGAAAGTAGCTATCATCACCTGGAATATGAAAGGGGAAGAATCTAATAGCTATGATACATGTACCATGCATAAGTACTTCAAGCACCTTAACTTTTAGGCTGTTAAATTTACAGCGCGGTATCTCTGCCCCCTGGTCGCTTAGTAAATAAATTCTCGGACAATTTTCCGAGTCGATCATTAATGGAATCTAAGAACAAAATTTGTGTTTTTGGACTAACTGGACGATTCTCAGACATGTTTCCTCTACGAAGGTCGTATTTTTCGAGATATTTGCCTTTGAAGTTTCCATTGTTTTTCTGTGGGAAAAAATACCCGGCAATCCTATAAAAACATAAAGTGGGTTAGGTTCCTATGGTGTTGCTAGCAAGTACGCTAATTATTGCCATAGAAAAATATTGGGAACTTTGCACTCGAAAAATATGCATTTGCGACGAAAACGTCATTGGAAAAAAGTGTCTTGGAATTGTCCCATTAGTCCAAAAACATGATTTTTTCTGTAATTCCGTAGCTGGTCGCGTCGGAAAATTGACAAAATTTTCTCTTATCTAATTTTTCACATCAGGATAGAGTCCCACAAACCAATTAATGAAGCCAGTCAGGGACAACTCTTCATATGAGTCCTACCTTCTCGAGACTGCTCTGCTTCACCATGCTGAAGGCCTGGTTGTTGGGGGCGAAGAGCGTCATACCCTCGCTGGTGGGGACCGCCAGTCTGTTCAGCAGGTCCGGGTGGTGTTCCTTGAACAGCTTGAAGAACTCGCTCAGCTGACCCTTCTCCTCCTGCAGTATTGTTAGCAGAGGATAAATATCATTAGCGCAGTAGGTATTAGTAACATTAGTGCAGCATCATTAGCGCAGCAGGTATTAGTAACATTAGTGCAGCATCATAGTTTAGATAGGCGGTAGTATTAGGACCAACAGGCCCATTCCCAGTGAGGCACCGGGACTTACGCCCCGGCCCTCTATATGCCATTGCCATATGTCAGCATGATATAGTTGAGTGAGGAAAAAAGAAGAAAAAAGGACGATCTCAGCCACGAGTCAATCAAGCATGCACGCAAGTGCAATTTATAGCCGCTGATCTGCGGAGCTTGAGAGTTTGCGACCCCTGGAGAACGTGTTCTTAGTTGAGGAGGATGTCTTCCCTTTATGTTTGGCGAGTCGATTTTTAAACGCGTTGACTGTCTCCGAACCGACAACGTCGGAGGGGAGTCTGTTCCAAGTGTTCATTATGAAAAACGGAAAGAACTGCTGACTTAAGTTTGTTCTTCGGGCTTTAGGCTTGAGTTTTTAGTGAGTCCAAAATCAAAGCCTTCAGTTTCAGCTGCAACGAATGGCCAACAAAGAGAGGAAAAAATAATGGACATGGAATATGTTTAGTAAACGCGGAACCCGCATGCGAAAGGGTACATTAACTTCGGAAAGAAGTGGAAGAAAAGAGCAAAGACCGTTGGTAGAAGTAGTAAAAAGAAGTGAAATACAGCAGGTATAGATATAAGGTCTAAGAGTGGCTTAAGCAACTCCCCATAACACAGCACGGTTCCTTAGGGGTCGCAACTCCCCATAACACAGCACGGTTCTTTGTGGGGTGCAACTCCCCATAACACAGCACGGTTATGGGGAGATAGGAGCTTCATGGAATGGACCACTTACCCCAATTGAGGCCCACCTTGCGGAGCAGAAGGGGAAGTACTTAAAAAACCTACTAAACTCTGCAAGCTAACCCTACTGGCAGAAACTGCGACCAGATGCAGCATCCCCTGCAAAAAAGGCATCTGGGACAGCCCTTGCAGTTAAGTGCCCATAGATATTCTAACAAGTAAAAGGTTTACTATATCTCGGTCATGGGGGGGGGTGGCAGATATCGTTTAAGCCCGTGGTTCCCAACCGTTGCCATGCCTGCCACCCGTGGAGAACTTCTTACATGTTCTCACACCCCCTACAAAATTCAGTACCCATATGGTGACGGCAAATGGAATTTGTGCCAACTTGTTTGACACAAATTTAAGTCAATTTGTGAATGACTGGGACACAAACAAGTGTTTCACAGCCCTGAAACTGTCCTCTCGCACGCACCCCTAGGGGTGGGTACATGCACCCGAGTTTGGGAACCCCTGGTCCAAGAACTAAAGCGGCCCATCAATGTAAAGAAAGTCTTAAGGACAAAGGCACCTTGAGGTAGGCCTTGATGCTCTCGGCCTTGCTCATGAGGCGGCGGTCGGTGAGGTGCATGACGCCGTTGGCCACCAGGATGTTGGCCCGCTGGATGTGGGCGGTGGCGGTACCGGTCTCGTGCTGCTGGTCCGCCATTACCGTGTTGCTGGTCACGTAGTCTGCACAGCACGGTAGGTAATGGTACCTAGTACAGTGGGACTATCCCAATTCACTTACTAGCTATAGCAGTCACGTCGAATCTGACTGTATACTCTACGCCCCTGAAATCTGCAGAATAGTGACGTCACAGTTGCGTCACGCCACTGTGGAAATACCAAAGATTCCTCGCTGCAACATTGGCGTGACGCTATCGTGACGTCACAATTCTACAAATTCAAGGGCGTAGCGCACACCCTCAAATCTGACACAACTATCTTCTGTAAATGTACTGTGGTCACACAACCTGATGCAACGATGTGAGACTCGCCAGTTATTTATGCTACCGTTTTGAAATATGGACCTATCGAAACGGCACGCGAGATGCCCGTCCTAGGCTCCTAGCTACCAGTTGCACGTACAAAAAGCATATGTGGCTTCGGCATAAAATGTACAGTAGATAGGTATAATGAATCAATTTCGGGAAGAGTCCCAGCAACGAGGGGACGAATTGGGCAGGGGGCGTGTTGCCCCGACACTCTTAATAGACTTGCTTGTGGCTAATAGCACAAGAGATGGTGAAGCTGTGCAGCGGAATACGCTCAAATTTGGGCTTTATTTCAAATTTTTTTGTCGGACACTCAATACGGCACTGACTATGGCTACAATACGGCACTGACTATGGCTACAATACGGCACTGACTATGGCTACAATACGGCACCGGCTATGGCTCCAATACGGCACCGGCTATGGCTACAATACGGCACCGGCTATGGCTCCAATACGGCACCGGCTATGGCTCCAATACGGCACCGGCTATGGCTCCAATAGGCGCACCGTGGCAACGGTCGCTACCGCTCCTAAGGATGTCCCCCACTTCACAGGTCCCCGGCCATTGTCAAAAGCTTGCTCTATTTTGGGCGTCGCGGTGCGAGGAGTTCTACTGTAGCTATTACTGGACACAATATGGCAACACTCACACACGGTGTACAGCGGCTGCAACATGGCAACACTCCCACACAACAAACTGCAGCTATATTATAGCAACACACACAACGCACAGCAGCTACAATATGGTAACACTTATACCTGGTGTAGAGCGGCTGCAATATGGCAACACTCACAGACGGGGTTGGGCTGCGCCTCGACGCGCTCCATCCTCAAGAGGACCTTGAGGTTGTCGGTGAAGGCGAGGCTCTCCAGCTCCTGCCGCTCCCTGGTAGCAGGTCGGGTGAATAGGGCGTGCTCGGGGATGATGTGGCCGTGGATCACTTGTATGTCCAGCACGTCAGACGAGTCCTGCCAGCATCATAATAAATAATTAGCGCCATAATCTTTGTTATAGTTTGACCATTTCATCAAGGCAGTTCGGTCGGACTCAAATTCCTCTATAGCGGTGCCAATTCTGTGGGCATTTCTAAGATTTCTCCATATACAGGTAGTGGGCGGGTCTACGAACAAAATCTCATAAATACCCATACTTATAGCTAGGAAGTTCAAGCCTCCGTTTCCGAGTAGAACGATATCCCAGAGGAAAGACCAAGGAACATATGGTATGCCAAGAGAAACTGAAAACTCATAGAAATACCCATAGAATTGGCAACGCCAAAGATGAATTTGGCCACGACCGAACTGCCTTGATAAAATGGACCGACTATAGCGAACACAATACCCAGACTGGAAAGCCTGGTACCAGCGGCGGCATGAAGCAAGAGTCCTCCCCGCCCCGGATTGTAGCACCGGCGGTTCTGGCATTCCCGCCCCATTTCTGACCCCACCTGAAATAGATAGTCGGATAGGGGGTCGCAGTTGCTGTAGCGCCTTCCGTCACTGACGTCACAGCTCAGACACAGTATGGTCGCCGGCAGCCGTGCAGTTGTCAACGCCCTTACAAGCATTTATCTGCAGCACGAACCTGGGCATGAGTATTTCCCAGGGGGAGGGAGGTTTACGGTCCAGAAAGATGTGTGCCGATGTGTATTTATCCGTTTGTTTGAATGTTTATCTATTTATTTATCCATTTTCTGGCACGCTTTAACAAAAAAGACGGCGGAAACTAGCCCAGGCTGGAGGCCGTCCATGGTCATTTTGCCAAGCTTCGTAGAAAACTGATTATTTGCAGTTGCTAACATTTTTCTTAATGACAATGCGTTGCAGTGGGTTGCAGTGGGCCTAACAATTGACGATAAATTACGTTATTCGACTCACATTCAGTCATTGGAGAGTCAAGATCATATACAAAGAATTAATTCTTAACAGGTATCAAAGCTAGCCGATTATTTTATGCAGTGTTTTTATTGCTTGTTGCATCGTTTTGTGATACTCAAAATGCAAAACAAATGAATATGTTGATAGTACAAATGGCTGCAATATCACTTGTAGAATTACCCTAGCTTTTAAATCAGGACATGTATAATAGGGTGGAGCGTTTTTCAACTTTTTTTTTATGTTCCATAGTGTGTAGTTTGGAAACGTTGCCAAATGGGGAGAAAAAACTTGTGATAAAAGCATTTTTTCGTAGACGGATATCTTCTACCGCCCCAAGACCCATGAAGTTTGAAAAATGTGCTTTTGAGAGGAAAAATTTTTTATTTTTTTCTTTTGTTCACTAAACAGTAGCTACACATCAGAGAAACACGCACGTAAAGATTTAGGCAGCCAGTGCAATGCCAAGTGGGTAGAACAGGGCGATGAAGGGGTCCGGGCCTCTCACTAATTCTGCCTGTGAGCTTGAATATCTAGCGGCAAATGGCATTTTCTGCAGCACTGCTACAATATACGTGGATGTTTTATAGGAGTAGGGGCGGCTGTGGTCCCTATTTCCATGTAGATTGAAGCAGGGCTGCAGAAAATGCCATTTGCCGCTAGATATTCAAGCTCACAGGCAGAATTAGTGAGAGGCCCGGACCCCTTCATCGCCCTGTTCTACCCACTTAGCATTGCACTGGCTGCCTAAATCTTTACGTGCGTGTTTCTCTGATGTGTAGCTACTGTTTAGTGAACAAAAGAAAAAAAAAAAAAAAAATTTCCCCTCAAAAGCACATTTTTTCAAACTTCATGGGTCTTGGGGCGGTAGAAGATATCCGTCTACGAAAAAATGCTTTTATCACAAGTTTTTCCTCTCCATTTGGCAACGTTTCCAAACTACCCACTATGGAAAAAAAAAAGTTGAAAAACGCTCCACCCTAATGTATAATAAGCACTAGAACTATGAAAAATTATCTGTGTTAGTAGCAAGGAGGTTCTAATAGAGAGGAGTGCACCCTATCTATTTATCCTACGGGAGCGTTGCGAGTAAAGTTTTCCCTTAAACTGGCTGAGTGGCTTATCCAATCGGAGAGCGGCATTGCC
>LQNS02277096.1:13095517-13119285 GCA_001587735.2 Parhyale hawaiensis | reverse complement strand
GTCTGTATCTTCCTTAACTATATGTGCTGACCACTGCCACTTCAGCCAGTTTAAGATCTCCAAACGCCAGCTTCAGTCACGTGACAAAGCCATGTGTTTACTCGCCCAGGGAAAGCTTGTGCGTACTCCTCCCATTGAAGCTCCTTGGTTAGTAGCTATAAGTTGAAATAATTTTTCAAAACAGTAGGATGGCGGCAGCGACATGTCCTTGTTTGAAATATTTGATGAATTATACGTAGTTTTAGAGAAGGCTGTCAAATGTTCTTAGGTACTGCGGCTGCTGCTAATTATTTCTCGTGCCTCAGTTGAAAAATCACTCCACAAATCCTCCTTTTTCCCTCGAAGAAGAATGTGGCAATAGCTTGTTTCTTTTTTAAAGCAAGAATTTTATAAAATGACTTCTTGAGGTCTTTCCAATTTGTATCTCTGCTTTAAGAAATAATTTGTTATATAGATTTTTTTTTACAGCTGACGGTTTTGACTTCGATGATAGACAGCATCATAAGTGATACCTTCGGTTTTAGTAGGCTTGTTCTCGTTTTAATTTGTCTGTTTTTAGCTATGAGTGCAAGTTGCAATGAGAGAACAATAGAGGAGTTAAAGGAGTATCTTAATCAGGGACAGTTGAAATTCCAACAATGAAGACATCGAAGGCTGAGTCTGATTTGTACGAATATTACCTTCTCCATAGATCGAATCTACGGCAAAGTATAGGGCGATCTTATGTCTGAATGCACTTCTTGCATTGCCGAAATTGAACGCGCAGTACTGAAGATATCTGAAGCTTCCATTAGCACTCTCATGCATCTTGATTCTTAGTTTCTTCCCACAGAGGATTTTGTTGCACGAGCTGTTCTTCCAACTTTGATGCAATTGTCGACGAAACATCTTTCAATAACCAAAAAAAACTATCGGACAAATATGACACACTAGAGTATCTATGATACCAAATCGAATCAATTCTTTTCAGTGCTGCTGAACTGCCTGCAAAAGTAATTAGTTTGTGAAATATCACAGAAAGAAAATAAGCGTGTCGCTGCTGAGTAATTATGAAGCCGTGAAACCTCATCTGCATCAACTTTAAAGTTAGCAATTGTATGAAGGAAAGCATGGTTAATGAAGCAGGATAAACACAAATTCTTCGCTGTTATTTCTGACAGCGCGGGCACACTAGTGTAATAAAAAAAAGACTAGCTAGAACCTGAGCAAATTCAACGCAACAATAGCAATGTTCTTCAGTGATATCTCTGATCCGTATCATCCTAATTTTCCCCTTTTACTGAAGGAGCTAGTGGGAATTCCACAGAACAAAGCATTGTACCTCAATTATGAAGCCCTCGGACCCGTGTCATGCACACAAAAGTTGAAAAATGTCCCAAGTCAGGCAGTGAATTTTCTACCTGCGAGCAGTAGCAGCTTCAATTTGAACTTTACTCCTCCAATTCATCCTTTCCCATGTCGTATCAAGGATACTCTAATTTCCCCCGATCTAATATTGACGAAAGCGTCACGGTTGTAATAACTAAGAAAGGGACAAGCAGAATCTTTATGCAATAAAACGCTTCGTGTATTTGTTTCGTGCCCGCTCTTAAGGAAATAGGGCGAAAAAGAGGAGAGGTTGCAGATTTTGTAAATCGATGACCAGGTTGCAGAAAATGGCGAACGCTGATCCTTATCTTTTTATCTGAAGAGACTTCTTGCTAGAAGCACTTCTTGAAATCAGAACAATAAGTATGCAGCTTCCGGAGTTTGAATTTATTACTATTTTTCCTTTCAGGTCATGACTTATAAATTCGGCAGATGGTCAAAGAAGCGCTCTGGCGGTGATGATTTTTCACGGGCAGTAGACAATAATTTCTTCTCGCTTACTGTCTTTCTTATTTGATAAAACAGCTTTCTCTTCATAGGCCAAATATTCAGTGCTTCAAATGAAGTACATATTTGAGTTAGAAAGACGGTATCAACGGTATCATTGCTACGGAGCGCAAACATTATATATATGCTAACCTGGATGGCGTTGCATTCAAGTTCATTGGCGTGTTTTACTCAAGATTTTACTTCTGCCTCGCGATATAGAAGACCTAAGGTTGAGAGCACGACAGAAGATCAATGAAGAAAATGAAGAACGTACGTCAGAGAAGATTCCGCTTAGGCCTATAGGTATTAGGCAAACATATAGATTATTGCGGGAATTCTTTCACGCACGTGTCCACTAGTCACAATATAGAGGTTCAGGGGGATACGTGGACGGTACATAGTGTTGCAGCCTACAGGTGGGCGCGGAAAATTGTGTATCCCACTGCTGTACTGCAGGGAGTCGGTTCCGATCACAGCTACCAGGGCTGGGCGCTCAAACAGTACTAGATATATAGGAGAAAATTAAAATATTACGCATCTGGGATATCACGAGTGGCCATGACACGCGCTAACCAAAAGATCGAGTATGTATAGTCATCTTTTCGTCCGAAAGCGTTGATGTGCCCATTGAAATAGCACACACTTACAAAGAAAAGTTGAGTTATAAATCCCTCCAGATATAGCTACCAAACGAAATGACAGAAAGTTAACTAACGACACTTGCGGAGTAAACTGAACTGACGGTAAACAGTTTTACACCATTTCTTGGCGCTCTTAACGCTGGGTTCAGAGTAGTTCAAAATAACGATACTCGTTTTTTGACTAGTGTGTGTCATCGCCATAAGGAAAATTGCTATTGTTCCGTAGAATGTACAGAAGTTCCAGTTAATTATTATTTTTATTAGTCTAGCTTCATACTTTCATTCCAGCATCGAGAATCTCGCGCAAACGTTGCGCAACGAATTCTTTGCTCTTTTTCTCAACGTCGTCGCTACATAAGGCGTTTAAGATTTGATCGGCCGGCAGTAGTGAGACCAACCGGCCCATTTTCAGCAAGGAGCTTCTATAGAGAAGGAGGGAGCCAGTAGCATAGCCCGTTGAAGCTCAAGAGTCTCTTATGGCTGTCAGCCAGTTGTCGTATGCACCAATCGCATATCAGTAAAGAGTCTCCTATGGCTGCAGCCAGTTGTCGTATGCACCAATCGCATATCAGTAAAGTCTCTTATGGCTGTCAGCCAGTTGTCGTATGCACCAATCGCATATCAGTAAAGTCTCTTATGGCTGTCAGCCAGTTGTCGTATGCACCAATCGCATATCAGTAAAGAGTCTCTTATGGCTGCAGCCAGTCGCGTATACACCAATTGCATATCAGTAACTCGGTTTGTCTGCTGCTCCCCCGTGAAATCCACTGCTCCCCCGTCTCTTCCACCAATGTGCGTCTCACAGCCATAAAAGATCTGTTGGTTCGCTGGCGAATCTGCGAATAGGCCACAGATTCGCAGCAGACAGCAGCCGCGACTCACGCCCGGCCGTCTATGAGCTATTGCCGTTGTGTAAAAACAATGAGATGTAAAACCTCAGCCAAAAAGATGATAGAACAAGGATGATTAGTTACAGGGCATCTGTGGTGGTTCAGAGGCGTTGAGTTAAAGGAATTGTGAAAGATAATGGAACCAGGCGGACTCAGAAGAAGAGTTAGGAGTCGGTGATTCCTGGAAGAGGAGTTCGAAGTTGTGGAGGGTGCTTTTTCCAGAGATTGTCTCAACGGTTTTTGAACGTGTTGACCGCCTCTTCTTAATAGCTACATTTAAACTTGGACATAACGCAACGGATGAACGTTGGTAAGAACTTATACACTGGTGATAGTCCAAAGTGGACAAAACCTCAACTCAATGTTGTCTAGTGCACTCACCGAGATGCCCTTGTCCACAGGTATGAAGAAGGTGTTGGGCCCCGGCATGCGGAAGATCTCCGTCTGGTTGAGCTCCATCACGCGCCGCTGGAACAACCTGCAGGAGAGGTGGCCGCTCTGAGTCGTACATAGGTGGGCAGCGGCAGCCTTGCATGTACACAAGGAGGGTCCGCGCTTACGGTAGTGAAAGATTCGCTCTTCAGGAGCAAGCTTAGATGGAGGCGACACTCTGGCCAGCATTAGCCGACCGACTGCACTGGAACACATCTCGGCACCAACGTCAATCAGCAGGCTTATGTACTTTACTCCAAAGCCGTAGTACACGCCATTTCTGCCAGCCAGCTCGTACGAGAAGACTTATACTACCTACTGGTTGATGAGTCGGCTCCATCTATGCTTACCCCGAGCACTGAGCTCACGCAAATCAGGACTGACACGGTAAACTATTGGTAACTCTGCCGGGTGGTCATATCGTCTCCTTCTAAATATATTCTGAGTTGAATGCAGTTGTACAAGACGCAAGTTGTACACGGGGAGAGATAAACACAGCTTAGGCGTACAAACGAAGAAACTCACTCGATGCTGTGGTCCCCCACTAGCCCGTAGGCGCGGAAGTTGACGAGGACGTCAGCGGCGGTGGGGTACCCCCTGACGTCGGACTGGGCGTTGCCCTGCAGCCTGATGGGGGGCAGCACGTCATCCACCACGTGAAGGATCTGCAAAAAAACATCAATGTAGATTTTCAGTCATATTAATAAGAGAATCATTGCGCATTTATTTAGCCCTTATTCATCACGCAAGACAGAGGTCCACATAGCGACATATTGCCTCTGCATTTAAGCGGCTATTCTGTATCTTAGCTCTTGCGATCGACTTTAGCAGCCAAAGCAAAAACAAAAAGGGAGAGAGAGGAGGCACCACAGATAAAGGAAGATAATATTATGTTCATTTGACTGCGCTAGCACTTGCTTTGCGTCAAATAGAAGGAATAATCGAAAGCAATTAAACTGCTTTAGATGCCCTGAACATCACTCGAGGGCTCGGAGTAAGTACAGATGGAGGCGACACACGAGACCTAAAAAAAAGCCTTTCAGCCAGCGGGTCGCCAAATGACTGGCGGCGCGTGTGATTGGCTGAAGGGAGCACCTAGCGGCCTGCGAGTACTCAGAGGCCAAACGTAAGCCATTTCAGCCAGCATGTGCCGTCAGCCAACTCGACCAATAGAAATAGGGTAGCTGGCTGATATGTCATCTCCATTTATAGGTAGCTACTTCTTCCGGGGACTGAGGTGGTAGAGCAGGCACTAACACAATATTCTTTGAGGGTCATACTGGCGCTTGGCGAAGTGACCTCCATTTACGCCTCGCTTACTCCGAGGCGAGGGGAAGGGTTATTACGTCATCCAAACTGTGCAATATCTGCATCACAAACGCTGGTCGTGTGTAGGCAAAAAACAAGAAGTTGACACAGTAATAACAACTGCTCTGCACTTCAGTTAATTACTACGTTTTATAAAGTTCTGGTATATATACTTCATTTTTATATAAGTACTGTATAATCAACTTCACCAACATTCTACTTCTCCGTAGCACTAACATACAAGTAATAAGCGTCAGGCAATTACCATAAGCGGCAATTAGTGGGACAGAGACACAATGGAAGTAGAAGCATTACGATTTCTGACTGTATCAGTTCATTTCTCGACATTGAAATGCAGAGTAAAAGAAGAGGGCGTTCTTATACCCTCGTTGAGCGGTTTAAAGTTTAAAGTATTTAAAATATCTATATCGGAAAACAAAATGAACTCTTACGGTATGAGCATCTACTTACTATTTCAAATCTATTTGCAAGCTAAAACTATGAAAAACTGCAATACTTCTAGCTTCGAAAGCTAGGACTTCAACCCCACTATCATTTGTTGTTGGTGGTGCGGGAGTTCTTAGAATGTCACGCAAGCTTTTGAAACACCAACCTTGGTCTGCCAGGCCCACCTGTTTCTCACTGTCCTGGGCCTGCTGGTCAGCCTAGCTCCAGGTGCCACAGACCCACCTGTTCCTGGCCGTCCTGGGCCTGGGCATGCTGGTTAGCCAAGGTGATCTTGGCGTTGTTGATGTAGTAGTCGAAGTTCTCCCAGCCGGTCATCGCCGACCTCCCGCTGGGGTACTTGGTCACGTAGAGCTCAGGGTTGCCTGAGAGCTCCGTGGTGACCGTCTCCCCGATGTTCTCGATGGCCAGGGGCGTGTTGGCTGAGGGGAAACATGGCCAGGTAAAGGTAAGTCTGCCTTATTATTTGGTAGGGAACTTACTTAATTGCCCAATTAACCCTATTTCTGAACAAACAGCCAATACTTGACAGGTTTGATAGGTTTATTACACAAACCTATTACCTCCACCAAGGAGGTTATGTTTTTTGTCGTGTTGTCCGTTATTCTGGATGTGTGCCACCAATATAACTCTAAAAGTTATCGACGGATTGTTACAAAATTTACAGAGATTGTTAGGTATAGCACGGAGAGTAAATGAACTTTTTTTGTGATAATCTGTTGCTTCATTCATTTGTTTGTCTCAACGTTCGATTTTCTGTTTCTTAGCAAAATAGGTAATTAAAAAAATTATGAACGGATCGTGATTAAATTTAAACTAATTGTTGGAAATGTCAAGAGGCATAGCATAGACCGCAACAGTACTTGACTCTTAGGTCCTAGTGGCCTCTGACGCTTGCGGCCAAAATAGGAAAAATGGGATTGTCTCAAGAGCTATTATGGACATGTCCAGACACGGTCATGCAGGCAAGCGCCCAAGTGCGTCCCCGCCGTATCCAAGATACCTTCTCCAAAAGAAAAATGTTGGGTACCTTGGAATTTTTTTCTTCAGCATTAGATAGGGGGAACAGAATAGCACTTGAGAAAATCCCATTTTTCCATTGCCGACTTTTGGCCGCCAGCATCAGACCTAAGAGTCAAGTACTGTTGCGGTCTATGGGCATAGGCAAACTGATCAAATTTTGGTGATGATAGATTGATCCGTTCGTGTGTTTGACTAATGTTTGTCAATATGTTTGTATGCAACAAACCAATAACTCAAATAGTTGTGAACAGATCTTCAAAAAGTATTACTGAAGCTATTGTTACTGTTATGTGGCTGTTGCCTCGCTTGACGGTGGTACCTACCTATGCGTTCTGATAGGGTTCTAGTAATTATATTGAATAGTTTAACACTCCGTTTGCACAACATAGGCGCTCTTATACTTAGAGTTCGTCTTAACAGTACTTCTTCAACAGGAGCAGAACAAAGTAAGATATAAATCTCAAGTCGTCATAACCACAAATCGCAACTAGAAACCTCATATGCACTGGTTCGTGCTGCAGATAAGAATCAGCTGGCCCCAGACCGGTGCAGGGGCGCAGTGGATGGCAGATATCAGAGTCATAGCGCCACAGACGGAAGGCGCATGCGAAAACTGCGCCCCCTCAAGCTTCCCTATTTCGATTAGGGTCAGTGACTCCGTAACAGCCACTGCCGAGTCAGCAAGCTAATCACCACAAGAGTTCACTTACCCGGTAGAAAAGCTCGGTCCTCGTGACCAGCGTCAGCAAGGAGTCCGATCTCCTAACCTCCAGCCACTACAGGCACTAGGTACATTACTCATCATCACAGTCTTAATCTCGTTATTGAATAGCTAAGACGAGACGTGACAGACTCGGTGTTATGTAGCTTTAACCCTTGCTTTGATGGTGGTTAATACCTTAGCCAGTGTTCCTGCGAACATTGGGTTGTCTATAAACCGTTCGATTCAGCTCGTAGAGCTCCATCATCTGAGTACGGGTGAATAGAGGGAAACAGCATGAGAGGTTCTAGAACCCCAGTGACTACAGCCACAGCCAATGAAGGCCGTAGCAGCGCACGGGCACTGGCTACAGCAATAGTCAGTGTCACAATTCGGTGACGCGCAGAAACACAGTGGCTACAGCTGTAGCCAGAGCAACATTTATTTTTACCAAATGCTGTCAATGGAAAGCTTGTAGCACTTATAATACACGTGTAGCAAGCTAGAGAATTTGCCGATTATCTGCAGCGAATTTTGAAAAAGTTTGTTACAAGCAGGGGTGGAAATAAGATACCTACAATACTTCTATTAGCTCCTGAGACGCACAAAGTGACAACGCCATGAAGAGCAACATCGCTGTCAAGCTGGGTACCGTACATACCAGACGGTTCCCAGAGTCGCACTTGTTCTTGATACCTACTTTAATAATAATAATTATATATACCGTAGTAATAATTTCAGTATTCATTCTAGTGTTTAACACGCGCGTCTGATTACAACGACCCTGTAGGTTAACTTGGCATTAGCTAGGCCTTCGCGCTGTCTCTCTTTCGCGCCCACTTTGCTTCCTTCCCACCTCACACTCCTACTGATCTTTTTCCCATGTTTTCTTCCCTAGTTTTCCGACTTGCTGTTCCCATGCGCGTTGATCCTGTGTGGGAACACTTTCGTGCATGGGCTCTACGTGCCTATCGTCATACTATATGTCGTCTCTTCTATCTTCCTCTGTGATATCGACTTTGTGGTGGAAACGGAGATTTAAACTTCTGAATATAATAATAATGATCACAACTACAGTGTGTACCGACAGTATTGACTGTGAACTGTAGTGTAAGCTGAAGCGTTGTTGTATTGTGAACCGTGTGTGTGTCTACCGCGAGTCATCCCCCAGCCAGACCAGCTCTCAGGCTCAGACGTGCAGCGTACCCGTGCTTGGTTGGCTTGGGTCGCCCGGGCAACCAACAGGATCCCAAAATCAGCGATATGCCGCCGGTTGTACCAGTTGAGGCCATGCCACACGCTAGTCAAATGAACGAGTTTCCTCATGCTAATCGTCCGACCGTTACGCCAAAGTTGACCTCCCGTAAACGCAGCTGGCGAAAGCCAAGAAATGGTGTAAAAATGTTTGCCGTCAGTTCAGATAACTGCGCAAGTGTCGTTCGTTAACTTTTATAACTCAAAATCCTTTACAAGTGCGTGCAATTTAAATGGGCGCATCAGCACATTCGGACGAAAAGATGACGATACTCGTTCTTTTGACTAGCGTGTGACATGGCCAATACCCTCCTCACTATCGCCGGAGATGCCCTGGGAGAGCAGACCTAGTTATTGGTACTATTACTTTGCCACCGCACCAGCAAGTAACACACAGTCTTCATCATTAGCGTTGCAGAGTCTGAGATTGTGCGCCCAAAAGTCGTAGTCGGAGACTGTTTCACCCCAAAATTGGAGTCGGAGACTGTTGCACCCAAAAGTCGGAGTCGGAGATGCTAACTTGAGATTCCGAAGGCATGGTTACCACACCGCAATTATACAGAGTAGATTAAGCCTTCATTTCCAGTTGACACTACAAAGGCGATCCCACAGAGGAAAAAAGAATAGAAACCTGGGACGCATGCGTGACGCAGTTCCCACACAGGACCAACACGCATGCGAAAAACAATTGGAGAAAGAAGAAAAGACTAAATTATCACCAGTAGGCGTATGAAAAGGGAAGGAAGCAAAGTGGGTACGAAGAAAGCATGGGGTAGACACCTCATCCCAATGCGCCATTGAGGGGCAAAGGAAGCAATGTAGGTTTGAAAGGAATAAAACCTGTCAGAACACGCACAGCCCGCGCCAAGGTATGCCGCATCACCCAGGCAGACAAGCCACACCTGCGGCACAGCGCTATCTCCCATCACAACTGGTAACCACAGGCTCAGCACATCGCGATGCCGTATAAACAAATGTGGACACACAACAGCGCACATACGGTTCGCAATACAGTCATCCTTCTAACTAGCTGTAAGCACACACAGAGATACCTACACACCTACATAAATCCAGGCTAGTAAACATAGATAAATGCTAGCGGACCTAAATATATGCCAGTGGACACACAAACACACTCCAGCAGAAGGACAGTGACAGATACACGTTACGCTGGGGACACAAGGTAGGCATTTACACAGACAACTTGATGCAAGCATGCGAGACTCGGACGCCATTTATGCTACGGTATCTATGCTACCGATTTTAAGTTATTATGCATCGAAACGGCCCGTGAGCTGCCGCCCATCCGAGCAACCTGTTGCGAGTACAAATGTCTACAAATGGGGCCATGGCATTTGAGGACCCGAGCTGTTCCCAATACAGCAGATTTCGGTGAAGCTACACCACAAGTTGTAGAACTATTGCCAAAGCCCAGAAGAAGCAAAACTAAAAAACCCCGCACTTACAGAGGTGGGAGGAGATGAAGGTGGAGTCCTTAGGGCCTGTGTAGCGACCCATGGCGTCGTCGGTGGGGAGGAAGGCGGTGTAGGGCAGCCGCTCGAACTGCAGCTTCACCAGAGCGTCCGACTCGATGATGGCTCTTACCTGTGGGCAAGAGGGGTATTAGTACATGGCAGGGGTGCGGTATCTGTGATTCCACAGGACATATTAACACTACAACATGACTTAAATAAGCTACTGGTCACTTCAGTTTAGACTTCCTCACTTGTGATCCACGAAATGGTTTTGTCATACGTGAGATCCCCTGTAGGTGATCCCGAAAGGGTTTCTACTTGGGTGTGATCCCATGAATGTGATACCTACCTACTTATCTTCACGAACGTCCCCCTACGGGAATGTCAGAGGTCATAGTACGGCATCACTAACGTGTAAGTGTCAGACCACTCCGCATTCAATATTTCACTCAACTATCTGTATCCGTCTGTCCTGGGCCCCGTTTTTTCACCAATTTGCGCAAAACGGACTGGAAATCCTAGCAGGGGAGACGGAGGCAGCGGTAGCTGGCCTGTCTCATCCTTCCTCTGCTTTTCAAGGAAAGTTTGCGGTCAGGAGGGTTAACATCACGCCCTTGCCGCCAAAGAGAAAGAGTTTGTCCCCAATTTTACCGGCCGTGCCCGTGCTCTCGTCTGCCGAGGGGACGTGGTCAGAGCCACCTATCCCGCCAACAGGACCACCTCCGTGGCCGCCAGGAGCTTCTCAGTGCAGACCGTTGAGCGCGGCGGTCATCGCACCATCACCTCCCGTCTTGGTCCCGCCTCAAGTCCC
Source organism: Parhyale hawaiensis (assembly GCA_001587735.2). Lineage (NCBI taxonomy): Eukaryota > Metazoa > Arthropoda > Malacostraca > Amphipoda > Hyalidae > Parhyale > Parhyale hawaiensis. The sequence continues at coordinate 13,108,429 of LQNS02277096.1, read as the reverse complement.
TAACTCTCCGGCAAAAGGGCCCGAACGAACTCGGATGCCTCGCTGCTGTTGGAAATCTTCTTATCGGACGATCTCCCAGGGCTTTTGCATCACTTCCGTTCCCGCTCTACGTGAAACATGCGTCGCCTCATCAATCAGCGTCACCCGTTAGGGCGCCAGCACACCAAAAGCAGTTGAGCGAGTAGCTGGCAGGCAGGCTATCAGTTTTTGAGAAGCACGGTACCGGTAATGCGTATAGGAGCGCGCACATCGCACTGCCGCTGTTCGGTTTGCGCGCTCCATTGCTTTACTGTGCTTCTCAAAACAATGCCTGCCTGTCAACTTCTCGCTGAACTGCTTTTGGTGCGCCGGCGCCCTGAGACATCCCAACTTCCCTAATTGTCGCAAAGGGCGTTGCTTCAGTACGGAAATGCAGCCACTATCGGTCCGAATGGCCTCACTACTGCCCACCTCCAGTAAATGGGAAACAGAGGTTTGGATTTCTTGGGCCAAAACTTTAAGCTGGCCACGCCAATCTCCAGTATTTCCTCTATCTGGTCCCTGGCTGACGTGGCTGTTATTCATTGCGCTGCCCAAACCGGGTAAGCCCACAGACGTCCCTACCGTCCCACTTCCCTGCTCTGCCCGCGCCAAGCTGCTGACGAGCACGGTTCCTCGATCCTTCCCAGCTGTCCGCCGTCCCGCCTACTACTGACCATCAGCGTGGCCTCCGAAGAGACAGATCCACGACATCGGCCCTACACTGTATTAAAAAAATCCGTAAATTATACGGAGAAAAACATGGCAGCACAATGCCAACAAAATTCCAGGAAATTTACGAGATTCCCGGTAATTTTTCTAAAAAAAAACCTTCAGGGCAGGATGTGAACCCGCGCGTGTCATGTCGTCAACGCCTTCATCGAGTTGCCTCATCGTCAAGCTCTATGAAAAACAAATGCCTTTGCACTTTGCCGCTGAGTTCTGTTTTTAGCATAGGTAGGTACCTATTAATTTCCATAAATTATCTGATTAGCGGTACATGTAGTCATGAAGTTATCTGCTGAAGGCCGTCGTCTGAAGAGAATGTACATACCGTATGGCTCAGTTAATTCAGCATAAACAAACTTTGTCAGAAAAATGACACTGCGCAGTCAAATAAGTATTAAACTACGTTGCCGCGGCTGATGTTCGGTAATTTTCATTCAACTTACGAGTTTCATCCTCAGTGGTTAGCTACTAATTACTAGTACAGATGACGCACCGTACCACCTCAATTGCGAGGCGGTCACCCTTATACTTAAAATTAACGTGGCCTAAAATAAAATAAAAATGAAATTTAGGCCAACCAAGCCTTACCTAACCTGCCCGAAGTTATGAAAGTTTTTTTTACGAACTACCCGATAGGCCTTCCCGTTTTCTGACAGTACGGCCTAAATTAAAGAAAGCGGTCATTGGGTAGGTGTGATCTTAAGGACGAGGTGATCTAACCTAGCCTAGCGCTAACTGCTCAAATTAGGTTAGCTATATTAGGCTAGGTGAAGAGACTAGGTTATGTTAGTCTACACTAGGTCAGATCATATCTGTAGTCAGGTTAGGTACGTCTGATAAACCTAGGTCAAGCTAGGTTCCGCTGCACTAGGCCAGGTCATATCTAGTTTGGTTAGATCAGGAATCTAGTACGGCTAGGTCAGGCCATATCCAGCTAGACTACATCACGACATACCGTAACTAGTTAGGTAAGATCAGGTCATATCTAGTTAGGCTCAGCCAGGTCATATCCAGTGAGACTAGGTCAGGTCATAGTCTATGTAGTTAGGTTAAGTCGGGTCATATGTAGTTAGGCTAGGTCAGATCATTTCCAGCTAGGCTAAGTCAGGTCATACCTATTTAGTTGGGTTATGTTAGGTCATACCAATCTAGTTGGGTTAGGTCAGGTCATACCTATCTAGTTGGGTTAGGTCAGGTCATACCTATCTAGTTGGGTTAGGTCAGGTCACATCTAGTAAAACTAAGGCAGGTACCGGTAATATCCAGCTAGACTAGATCAGCTCATATCTAGTTAGGCTAGGGCAGACAAAGCTAGGTGAGGTCAGGTTACACTACACTAGGCCAGGTAAGGTAGCGTCGAACTAGGCTAGGTGTGGGCCACAACATAAGGTGCTAGCACTAGCGTCGCACACCGAGCAGGATGCGCCAGTTAGCGTCTCCATAATATGGTGGCCAGCCCCGCACCACACGCAGACATTCACCACACGTTTCACCCAGGGATGTCGCGAAGTATATAACATGGGGGGGGGGGGGCACTGAAAAATACCGAATGACGTTAACTATCAGTCATATTACCGACTGGAAAATATATGCACACAGTACTCGTGCACTATAACTTTTCGAGAATATTGCACAGGCAGCACAGCTACTCAATCAGACCTCACCCAAACAGTGGCACTGCGTGACTAGTGATAGGTTTTGATAGGTTTATTACACACAGATACATTTGATACATTACAAGTATTTGGGAAAGTAGTACTGTACACTGTAGAATAATGCATCTGCGTGGCCACTGAATGTTAAACTTTTTGAGCAACACTGAGCAAAAGCTAATACAATTGCATGACGTATTCTTTAAAACGCTTTTCTAAGACATCAAAAATGGGATCTAATAAATACTCAGGAAGTTTATTGAGAAGCGTTGCAATTTTAAATACTGTAGCGCGTTTCTCAACGTCAACACGCACAGTTAGGAGATTGAGAACAGAACGTCTTATTTCGTAATTTTGTTGGGGAATAAGGGGACTGAAATACTTCAGGATGATAATAACACACAAATTGAAAAAAAAATAGTAAGGAATAGTTGTAAACATCCTGAAATTGCAACATTTCTAAAGACGAGTACATTTCACTGCAACTTATTACAGGCACATTGTTTTCGTTACCTACGTCAAACACGTAGTACCTATTTGCCAAAGTATATTAATCAATGTTACTTGAAGTTTGTGAATGTGACAACGATGGGCTCCGCCCCAAACGATGATATTCTGGACCAACACTGAATGAGCCAATGAGTAGTAGACTATTTTTAATGATTCACGATCAACATAATTGGATATTGCATGGATTATGCCGAGAACCCTGCTAAGCTTGCGCTCCATTTCTTCAATATGGGATTTAAAACTCAGCCTTTCATCCAGGATCAGTCCAAGATATCTTATTTGGGGCACCTACTCTAGTAGATTGTTAAAGAAAATAGGTGGCAACTTTTGGTGAGGACAGGGGGAGAAAAGCATTAATTTGGTTTTATTCTCATGGGCAGTTAATCTATTTTGAGTTAACTATTCAGCTAACACATTTATAAAAGTTTGCATATCAGTTATGGCAGCTTGAAAATGGCTACTATTAGTGTAGAAAACTGCGTCATCCACATACAACACACAAGTCATACCGAGGGTAATAACATCATAAATAAAAATGTTGAATAATGACGGGCCTAAAGTGCTTCCTTGGGGAACCCCCGAATTAATAGGTAATATAAGTGATTTGGCTTCGTTACAGAGTACATGTTGATCCCTGTTAAGGTAACTATTCAGCAGTGCATCTGCTGCATTCCAAACGCCATAATGATAATGAAATTCCAAATCTCTTTCTTCTCTTCTTGCCTAAATATTTAATTATATGCATATTTTTAGTATGCATATAATTATGTATATCAAAAACCTTTCCTATAAATTTACCGAATATGGCTACCTAGTCTACATTAATATAACTTGACAGATACCTATTACTGAAGAAAGCTTATGAGACAGACATCCTCCTCCCACAGTCTTAGTGCATGCTTTGTTATATTGCAAAGATGGGTGTGCCTGTGGAAGCGGCAAGGCGATCCGCGGGCAGCGCGGAAATTTTTTCACAGGCGATGTTCGGTTACAGTAAGTTTTGATGTTAGTCGGTACATTTTACAGCTAAGTTGGCACGATTACCGTAAAAGTACCAGCTGCTCTTGTCAAAAATATACCGACTATAGCCCGACCAGAAATTAGGGGGGGGGGGGAGAGCCCCCCCCCCCCCCCCCCCCCCCCCCCCCCCCCCCCCCCCCCCCCCCCCCCCCCCCCCCCCCCCCCCCCCCCCCCCCCCCCCCCCCCCCCCCCCCCCCCCCCCNGGGGGGGGGGGGGGGGCCCCCCCCCCCCCCCTCCCGGTCGCGACATCCCTGTTTTCACCACATCCTCACCATCACACTTTTACGATGGTCACCGTGGTGTTGTATATATAGGAGTCAGCTGCTCAAAGCCAGGCTTCAACTCCTGTCGTTTGTCAGTTTCCGACTCCTTAAACACCGAAATTACCGACCCAAACATCTTTCAACAAAATAGGCTAACTTTCGCAGACTCCGACTGATGGAATTTTAAAAAGTTCAAATAAAACTAAAAACTACCGACGAAGTAACCCTCATTGGGAATAGGCTAGGAGAATTCAGTTCAGCTAAAAATTAGCCTAGAATAGGTAGGTACAGGATAACTTCACATATAGGTCCACATGTTATAGGTACCTACCGTAGCTATACCTAAATCTTAGGTGGTAGCTATCCATACTGTACCGGCACCGTACAAAGTGTACCGGCACAGTACAAAGTGTACCAGCACCGTACAAAGTGTACCGTAGGTATGTATTAATTTACCGTATATAGACTACCGCACCTTCATAAGCATGCACCAAAAATTTAGATTTTGCTACATTAATTTGAGACTCAAATTTCCGCGTAGGTACGTACCTATCTCATGCCTTGGCGTTTATCTACTGAATTTTCTCCCTTCTTTTCCTCAATACGGGAACGGAAAGACCAAACAACCAACCAAGTAACCAACAACTGCGTATAGTTACACAGTGGATATAATCTTAAACTTTTATATACAAGTTATAGAATAACTCCCAACTTAGCTTCCAAGAGATGAACTTCAGGGGCCTAGATTTTTAAGCTGAAACGGAAAAAATCTATTACAAGAGTTTGGACTCACATGGCGTAGCGTATCTTTGTTACCGGTACACCTAAGACACGGCGGTACTTATCACGCATTCATAGTTTCTCCATAGCTACCGCTCCAGGAAAATAGGTTCTACCCACAACAGAACGCACGTTACGAGCGTGAACTACAGGCATTCCTCGCGGCTTGCGCAAGAAACTGGGTGAAGCGCAATTCGAAATTGTTTTCTTTAAATAAGTTCCGGGACAATTGCTCATAATACTGCTATATTAGAGACTGAAAGAACTTTGTTTCCATTTGCAACCAAAAACGTGCATTAGTGACTGCATTGAGTGAATAAAAATAAAAAAAAAAACATGTAAATTGTTTCATAATTGTAGGCAGTTATAAAATAGGAAAACACACACTGAGAGAAAATTTGATGCATCTAAGTGCATCAAAATTGCACGAATTTTTGTCCCAAAACCGAAACACGAAAGTGCATCATAAAGAGAAAGTGCATCGTGATGATGCATATAGGGTCCTATGCTGCACTTGGTCACGTTGATGCACTTATGTGTTTCGGTTTTGGGACAAAGCCGATGATGCACCAAGATGCATTAAAAACAGGTAAAAATTATGCACCTGAAAAGACGAAATTTCGAATTACGATACTGATCTGCGTGTTAGTAAGTACCTAACCGCGTCTCGCTTCGCACGTGTAACAAAACTACAAAGCTTTTGTTCACTTTCTTCTTTTTGCGGAAATATATTTTTCTGACTGAAATGTGTTTTTTCTGTCTGCTGCGATGACACACCAAACTACTCCATGAAACACCTACGTGCATCGAAATTTTTCTCGCGCAGAGCAAAATTAAAATTTACTTATTCAGTTTCTCAAACTTTTGATGATATAGTTCGTCCTCAAGTATAGATAGCCTACTTGAGTTTTCTTTAATAACCGCGCAAGTCGAGACTATAACTCGCGCAACTTGAGCACTCGGTGTCGATATTACATTGCTCATGCAAGTCGAGGAATTCCTCTACAGATAATGTAAATCCGAAAACTACCGTACTGCATTTGAAAGGGCACAATCATAAAATACCTGCTAATATAGTTTACATCTATCTATATTATACTGAAAGTCTGTGAACCGGTCTTGCTTGCTTGTTTGTGTCTTGTTTATTTATTTGTGTCTTGTTTGACACAGATTCTTTAATTTTAGATAAGGAAGAAATTCGATGGACCTATGGGGGTATGGCATATGGCCTAACCTATCTGTCATGGATTAGCTCTTTAATTCGATTGTATCTGTGATACGCACGTGGAACCTGCCCCTTGGTTGCAAGAACGGGCACGATAATTTAAAAGTTGCTCTGGAAAATACAACAGGAATACGTAACATATAAATCGAATTTGCTTTCAGACTTCGTGTTGAATATTCGTTAGACAAGCATCGAATCTGTTGACAGTGAGCCGTATGGGCAGCTCCCTGACGGGCAGAAAAGGACGGCCGAATAGCGTGTGGTCAATGACCAGCTAAATAACGCCTCCTTTAGTGCGAAAGCAAGGACGATCGTGATTATTATTATTATATTCAGAAGGCTCCGTTTCCACAACAAAGGCGATATCACAGAAGAAGAATGATGAGACACATAGTGTGACGATAGACACGTGGAACCCATGCACGAGGGTGTTCCCACACAGGATCAACGCGCATGGGAACAGCAAGACGAGAAAGAAGAGGAAGAACAGATGGACGAAAGATCAGTAGGCATAAAAGGTGGGAAGGAAGCAAAGTGGGCACGAAAGACAGACAAGACGATCGTCATGACGACCCTACGGGTCACGGGTCGTCTAGTATTATACTAAAACTACAAAACAAACTACAAACTACAAAACCCAGAAGACGTTCTAACTTATACCAATAAAACTGCTGAGTATTACGTAGTATCCAGGATACAACGGACAATTCATGCTCCGGATTTGCGCAATATTCAGCAGTTTTATTTTTTCTTATGCATTACTTAGCCTACTGCATACCCTAACGGACGAGTGCATGCCTTAACTAAATATCAAACTAGAGCCTGCCCTCTGAAAGCACAGATCTTCGCCAAACAGCTCAATGATGAAAGAGAAAATGACTCATAGCCTATAGTAAGACAAACGGACGAAAGGAACGTCACCAAGATAGAAGCCTAGAAGGATCTGTTCCGTTCCTCGAAAAATTCCTGTTAACTTCAGGAAGATCCGTCCATAAACTTTCAGTTATGATATGCCAAGAAACGAACCGCGGCATAAACAACCGACTCGGCGGAATATAGCTACATACCTACTGTACCAACTATAATATAGTTGATAATAAGGATTGGGAGGGAGGTCATGTAGGTACGTCAAGTTATTATAAACCTGTAGCCCGTACAGGTTATTAAATGACGGCAAAAAATACATTTTCAATTTTTCATCAATGCAACCCTCGGTTTTCTTCGCTGTTCTTAGTGGTGCGGTTCTCAGGAACATTTTCCCTTCGTCTTCAATAGCTAATCTTCTACGAAATTTGTGCCCCTCCGAGTTAAAAAAAATCATTCGTAGGAAGTACCTACAATCCAGCAACTAGGCTAACACTTAACGGTACTTTAATCGTCTTCGAAGCTAAGAATTCAAAATTTCGGCTTCCTGGCGGTTCACCAGATGAATTTTCTCCCTCAAATCCTTTACATCGGGACGGAAACGAGAACCAAACCAAGCATGCAAGCAATAAACAAATTACGTAGGTACTATCATATGATATAATAAGATAGTTGTAGTTTCAGCAAACTTAGGTACCGAAAATAATCCCTGCGATACAAACGACAAAAAGGTTATGTAACGTCCACAGCTGCTGAGTCGGACAATGCAAGTTTTACCCGACTCCGACACCCACAGGACAAGCGTGTCTATGAGTAGGTCGCGGCGCTGCCAAAATATGTCCGCCGTTTTGCGATGTCAAGCCAAACAAGGGACCCATTCACAGCCGCCGCCGTGCTGAAATGACGGTGAATATTAGTGATGATAGTTCCTCATCATCCTTCATACTACTTAGGCGAAACTAAAAGATGACGAGCTCTGCAAAGACGTACTTCATCTGCCGACTTTAGTTAACTGTTTCCTGACAGAAAATCAAACGCATTCTGACGAATTTATCGAGCACTAAAAACCTATCATAAGTATCATAAGTATATAGGTAGCTATTACAATTTCTTCTGCTCCGTTCGTGAACACGCTTGGCGTTTTACTTAGAACCAAAATACGGAGAGAGGAATATTTTTCTGAAATAAAAGTATACTTCCGACACGTATCCATACTATCCAGGATGCAGTGGTCAATGAGCTTTTTTATTTTTCATGGAGAATTGAAACAACAAATTCAAGCCGGCAAGCAGCAAGATAATCAGAGCTTTATAAGTAGCCTACCTATACAGGTAGATATAGTAAGTGTCCTAGATACGGGCGGTTATTGCTTCTAACCAAATCCTTCACGCTAAAAAAAAACAGATGTGTCCGCACAAGCGAAGAGATAAAGAGATAAACAGCAGGAGCAGCGAGCACAGAGTGACATCCAACACAGCCGAAGAATTACGGGAAAAAATTATAATAATGAACAGCTGCACCAGGAACAACGAGTCACTATTATCCTCGCGGAAAGCGGCAGCTCGCAGCGTTGCATACGGTATATCGATCGGAGGGGGGGGGGGGGCTCACAGGCACCGAGCCCAAAACAGACATAGGACGCAGGGTACGTGGATTTAACGTAGCGGTTCGTACTGTTGCCTACACATCCTCGCTCTTGTGTCGCTTCTGTTTGCTCTAATTAAAATTATCAACGGGCGCCGAACAAAGCGATTCATTTAGATCTTACAATTAGAAAGCTGACCTTGCGATGTGGTTTGCATAGCTAACTGTGCGTTGGAATGTAGCTTAAAGATGGGCGGAAATTACGAAATGTAAAAGATGGGTGAAAATTGCAATGTAAAAGATGGGCGGAAATTATAATGTAAAAGATGGGCGGAAATTATAATGTAAAAGATGGGCGGAAATTATAATGTAAAAGATGGGCGGAAATTATAATGTAAAAGATGGGCGGAAATTTCAAAGTAAAAGATGGACAGAAATTACAAAATGTAAAAGATGGGCGGAAATTACAAAAAGTAAAAGATAGGCGGAAATTACACACACAAATAATAATAATAATTAGAGACAACCGTCGTCATTATAAAAGACGGCAAACCACCGTTTTTTTTCTCTCTTTTATGTGCTCTCATTCCGGATAATATTTTCTTACTTGGCATCAGGGGCTCCAAGGAAAGCAATTTCGCTTGGGTAAAATTTTGCAGCTATGCTGTCACATGAGAAATACCTACCTAATCCCTCTTCAAAACCTAAGGATTTAAAAAAATAAAAACTAAACAACACGCAAACAGTAAACTGTCGCTATCTAAAGCTTCACATCGGCAACTAAACAACACGGGAGCAGTCTACCGTGTTACATAGTAGCAGTGGAGAGATACGGTATGTTAAATACAGGCACATAGGCAATGTCAACTGTTAAACTTCTGTTTACACGGACCCGGGGCTGCGGCGGTGACCTACGAACTTGTCAGCACCTGCCGCGTGACCCTGAGCACCAGGGGACAGGTAATTAGGTCACTGCAGGTAGGTAGCCGGGGCCTGGTGAGTTGGGTCAGGCCGCGCTAGGGCAGGTAAGCTGACCTGTGAAGGGGGGGGGAGGACAGGGGGAGGACGGGACGGGATCGCATCCAAGTAATAAAAGTATTGCGATTGTACACGAGGCCATTAGCTATATAGTAACAATTTGTTGGTTGCTTGATTAGTTGATTTCGACACTCCGTTGCGGCTGGACGGATTACCTACGCTAGATAAGAGGGAAAATGAATCTACTGAACGGCAAGGAGGCCGTTACCTTGCCTGAAGAAGCAAACAAACAAACAAACCCATGTATTTCTCCCCTTAAAAAGGTAGGAGTAGGTAAGGGGTTTTGTTGTGAAGTATTTTTATCACCGGCGAAGAGAAGTGATAATGTTTTCGTTGAAGATTTAAATATATTTGCATAATTGTTTGTCTGGCCACCCAAAAAGAGGCAAAAAGAAGTTGAGCAATGTTCATATTAACTTTTGCAGGGAATCAGGTGGGTTTAACCAGCTTAACCTAGATGTGAAAAATGCCAAGAAATCTAGAGTTAACTGGCCACAAAAATGACGGCGTTGAATTTGTCCCCAGCGCGGATGATAGTCTTATGCCAAGAGGCATTTTAGTTTTTTCTCCGTTTACATTTAACAACGGCTTGGATCGCAACAACAAAGTACTTATATTGGTTGGCCTGTCCTTCACGATGAGACGTATTAGATAGCTAAAACTGCCGCCACCTAGCCAAGCTGCAGAACTCGAGGCACTGAAGATATCCCCTCTCGGTGGCCGAGTGGACAGAGTGTCGATGCCGGCGCGGGAGTCCCGGGTTCGAGTCTCTGTTCTCGGTACGGACTACTTCCTTTTTTTTTTTCTTCGCACCACCAAGTCTTCAAATTATAAAGTTGACTACAACAAAAAGAAAGCCACGGTGCAACATCATACATAACTATCATTAGTATCATGATATATCTTACTCTGAAGAAGCTACGTACCTCCGAGCGGTAGCATGGACGCTAATTGCCACAGCTTTCCCCCAGTAAATTTTCTCGCTCAGAGCTTCAGGATGCGCAGACTGAGCAGAATATCGTAAAAGTAAAAGAATTTCTTTTCAGGGCAAATCTCTGAACAAAGAGAGCCAAGAAAACGGGGTTTTACTTCATTATTAAAGTATTGCTTACCGTCCACAACGAAACACAAAGCTAACCCTGATAATGTAGACACACTGAAGCGGTGTTCATACAAAGTCATTGCCCCCTTCAGCCGCACTAGCTATGATAGCTAATTATAAATAACAGCTGGCAACTGTGAGGTTTGGATTTCAAAGCTGGCAGAGCAGGAAGTGCATTCTATTTTAAGCAAAGCGATTTCCACGTCGGCCATTTTCTGCAACGTGGTCCTCGCTATCTAAGTAGGCTAGCTATTTTCATCAAATAGAAACATACGGTAATCGCTAAAATCTCTAAATTGGCCTATGTATTGCGTATCTATTTCTTCAAAATCGTGAGGCGAAAGGCAGAAGCATTTAAACATACAGATAAACAAAGGTGTGTATTATATTCTTATCATTTGCGACCACTAAAAAAAGAAACAGGGACGCACAAAGCGCCCGGATACGTACGGCCGAGCACATCGATCGGTGCTGACTCGGCACTTTTGTGTACACACTCTCTCTGTGTTCCCCTCCTGCGGCAGGATGAAATGTCACCAAACTATATATAGCTTTCGCGTAGCTACACACAATAATAGTAACTATCCTCGCGAAAACGCCCAGCCCGCGGCACAACACAAGCTGCACGACAAGGATCGAAGAGATAAGCGCAGCCTGAAAAGACATCAGTCGCGGACACACAAACACAGATCCGAAGCGTCACCAATACAGCACCGCTTCCGGATCGTTTCGGCGAGCAATAAAGATCGTTTTCCAATAAAGCTTCTTGGACGAGCGGCGCTTCACAGCAGCTTCGCTGTAAAGTAAGGCTCGCTGTCTTGGGCCAAACCGGCACGTGAAAAGTATTAGGTACTGTACACAGACAAAAAAGACAATAACAATCATGTATCTCCATCATTACAAAATGATGACAGTAAATTATTACCGTAATTCAACAAATTCTCCGTTCTTATCTACTCTCCAATGAAAAATTCCATATTTTGTGTATAGGCTTGACTAGGTAGCTATCTCATCAAATACTAAGAATGACCGTCGTGCGTTTATATATAAATATATATATTTTTATTTTTATTTATTTATTTATTTATTTATATGTTCGGTGTTACGCTCTTAACGAAATAGGCAAAAATTAGCTCTGGGCTTCCCGGCTAAAAGACTGTGCTGATCCTGCCAAACTTCATAGGAAACTGATAGGTAGAAAATATTCCAGGTTGCTGATGATGGCACTCGAACAGGATAAGATATCTGATTCCGGTCTTTCTTTGATAAATTTGAAGTACACTCGATGCAGATACATACAGCTTCTCTAAACAATCTCTTCCATCGTGATGTGTACTCTCATCTGAGGTCTTCTCCATCCAAACTTCAGCCGCCTTCAGTTTACACTGATCGTCTTAATTTGATTGCATAATTATCGAGGCAAATGATAAGATATTCTTCAGCGGTCAGTACGAGCGTAAAATCCACGATGATTTCTTGGCAGCCAATGGTTTTCTCCATTTTGTGTTCTTTCAACAGAACAAGTTTTCTCCGAGTCCGAGCTATATGCCACCCTCGAGTATCTTGAATACAGAGCAATATAATCATTAGAAGCAACATCGACTGTGAGCAAAGAATATTGCTCATCGTTAGTAACACTGAATGCAATTCTTGCTCTTCCAGCACTTTACTCTACATCGAAATTATATTTTCTTTTGGTTTGCGATAAGCTATACACATTTTGTAGCAAATCAGCGAAGCGTAGAGAAACCAATTTTTCCGGCGTAGAAGACGTACAGTTGCGAGCATAATTAAGGGACAAAAATAAAAATTTCATAACTCAAAATCTGTAAAAGATTCAACGCTGAAATTTTAACACAAAAGAGGTATTGGATACCTCATAATATGCTAAGAATTTATTACGATCCGAAGGATAATAAAAAAGTTATGTATATTTAACTTACAATTATGAATTTAGTGTGAGCAAAATTAAGGGACACTTTTCAAATATTGTAATTTGAATCTTCAATAACCCCATTTTCTTGCGTTTCCGAAGAAGAAGAAGGCTGCCTACGTCATATGTAAACATTGCAAGTACTGCAAGCATGGCTACCCGGGAAAAAGTTGATAAATCTTTACGCATGAAAA
>LQNS02277096.1:13084789-13095511 GCA_001587735.2 Parhyale hawaiensis | reverse complement strand
AGAATTGTGAAAGATTATGAAGATCTTGGACGTGTTTCAAGTGTTCGGAAACGTGGGAGGCCCAGAAAAACTTCTGCTAGGCTGGATAGGATCATCCAACGCACAGCATTAAAGGACCGTTTTGCTACTGCTTCTATTTTTAGGCAAATGAATGATACTAACGACAAAACCATTTCCAGATTCACTGTATCACGGCGACTGAATGAGATTGGTCTTCGTGTACATCGGCCTCAAAAGAAACCACTAATCAGTAAGAAGAACAAAGTTGCAAAATTCGCCAACAAACACGTCAACAGTCTTCAAGAATGGTGGTCTAAAGTTTTCTTTAGTGATGAAAGCAAGTTCAACTTGTTCGGGAATGATGAAAATAACTATATCAGACGTCAAACAGGTGAGAAATACGATCCAAGATGCACAAAGAAAACTGTTAAATTTGGAGGCGGTAGTGTTATGGTGTTCGGAATGTCTTCTGCAAAGGGTACTACTCCTCTCGTCCGTCTGAATACGCGTGTCAATGCTGCTGTGTATAAAAACCTCTTGGCAGATCATGTTTTGCCAATCTTAAACAATTCTCACACTGACGGCCCCATTTTCATGCAGGACAACGCACCCTGCCACAAAGCCAAAAGTGTGTTGAGGTTTCTTGCTGAGGAAGGAGTGGAGACTCTTGACTGGCCTGCTCTAAGTCCTGACCTCAACCCCATAGAGAACCTGTGGAAAGTCTTGGGTGAGAAAGTCATGGCTCGAAATCCAACAAACACTGAGAATTCGTGGACAAAGCTTCAAGAGGAATGGGGCAGGATTGATATTGAACGATGCCGAAATTTAATTGAATCTTGCCCTCGAAGATGTGTTGGAAGTCATCAAACATAAAGGATCGTTCACAAAATATTGATTAAGGATGAAGGTTTTTGTTAAATTTGTTGTTTTGTTGCGTTTTTTGTAAAGTGTCCCTTAATTCTGCTCACACTAAATTCATAATTATCAGTTAAAATATAACTACATAACTTTTTTCTTATGCTTCGGATCGTAATAAATTCTTAGCCATTGAAGAGAATAGAGGCCGTCTCGGTTGATTTTAGGTTTCCATCATGATAATAATGACTTCATCAAGACAGGAGGTTTATTAGCCCAAGCTTTCGGCTTCAATTTACTTCAGCCGTCGTCAGGGGAAAGATGCATAGCCTATAGCTCTAGGACCTATATGCATCTTTCCCCTGACGACGGCTGAAGTAAATTCATGCCGAAAGCTTGGGCTAATAAACCTCCTGTCTTGATGAAGTCATTATTATCATGATGGAAACCTAAAATATTATTAGGTACCCCAATACCTCTTTTGTGTTAAAATTTCAGCGTTGAACCTTTTACAGTTTTTGAGATATGAAATTTTTTATTTTTGTCCCTTAATTATGCTCGCAACTGTAGTATTCATTCCAACTTCTTGGACGCGAAAATTTTTTTTATGCTGAAGCTATCTCACTGTGTATTCTGGATACGCAGCGGAAATGAAATTCAGTGATGTTGCAGGGTTGCAGTTTTCTTTTTTTCATGTTATGTAAGGGAGGGAAGGAGTGTGCTGAAGACGAAGTGTACTGCTCAGTAGAAAGCACGTAACTATCTCGTACGCTAATTTGAGTAGGCCGTCGTAGCGTTTTCCTCTATATGTATTTTAGTAAGGAAAGTACATTCAATGAAGGAATGTAATCACAAATTTCTTGTGATGAAAAGGAAGCAAATCAAAAACGAAAAGATTCCGCACCGGCCTATACCTATTAAGCAAAGTAATGTATCTATCGTTGCGTGAATTTTTTCACGCACGTGTCCACTAGTATGTACTTATATAATGAAATGGCAGCTTCGGTATCACTGATACCATGTGCTCCACATTCTATGAAGAGCGATAAACGTTATTACCGAGCGCTACTTTTCCTCCATCCCTTTTGTACGTACAGAGGGACAAGAGAAATGATAACGAAAACTGGCGTTGCCAAAGCTTCATTGTTACACTTCTGTCACTAGGTAGCTAATTTGTTTATGAAAGATCCCCTGCAACAGCAAATTTGAAGCATAAGACTTACTGTACTAAGCAGGTAGTCACGAATCTCAAAAAAAAAAAAATAAATAAATAAATTCGGCTCCGTATCATAGATAAGCAATAGTTACCATATCAGGCGAAATTACTAATGAGAAGCTGCAGACAAAGTCACTTCTTGATTTCAACGTTTGTAAATCAAGAAAGGCATTTAAATACGCTAATTATACTCTATAAAATTATCAAACTTCTACCATCATCTGCAAGCTTGTCTATTTTTCGTCGACAAAACTGAGGTAGTTTAATACTCTTCAGTTTTCCTCATTTTGATGGAACAAGGGTTGGAGGAATCACAAATGAGAGAGCCCAGGGTATCTGCTAATCTAAATCCGGCATAGAGAACAATCTCTAAAGCCAGTAGCCTTAGCAATACTACTTTTGACAGCAGCAGGATCATAAAAATGACCGTTGGGAAGAGCATCAATATACTGTAATAGCGCTGACCATTCCCTAATCTAAATCTAGCTTGCGTAAAGTGCAAAAAGCTAGGAGCCCAACGATGCAACTTTCCGCATTCTGACAACATGGTCTTGAAATTGACCGTTGGGAGGGGCATAAAACTTGAATAGCCCTGGGCATCTCCTAATCTAAATCCAGCTTGGGTACGGTGTTCAAAGCTAGGAGACTGAGCAATACAACTTTCCGCACTCTGACACCAGCATCACACACGTCACGACGTCCCCTCTCCCCCGTGTGCCGGCCGGTGCCCCCCCGTAGCAGGGGATCCGCGCCCCCGCCGGCGCAGATCGATAGGCCTGGCGTCAGGAACCCCCTCCAGCCCCCCCCCCCTCCCTTCGGTCGCACAGATACTGCCGGGTGCAGTGAGTGCGAGGGCTGTTTGTGGCCTGCTACAGGGGCGGGGCTTGTGCTGTGACGTCACTACCGGCCTCCCTTGGTGACGTCACTACCGTCCTCCCTTGGTGACGTCACTACCGGCCTCCCTTGGTGACGTCACTACCGGCTTCCCTTGATGACTGGTGACGTCACTATAAGCTATGTCAAGTCGGGACTGACGAACGGTGTACACCTTACATTGCCCTAGACTACCGCGCTTATTTGTTTTATTACGATTTTTTTTTTCAAAATTTCCGCCCGTCCGAATGTTCCTTCAATAGACACCAGGGCTGTGGGACCGGAAGGTGGTAGCAGGTCCCACTCATGTGACCGACTCCAACTTCACAGCGCGGCTTGAACATGGTGACTATACCAATTGACAAAGGGCACGTGTGGGCGCCAGTGACGTCAACGAGAGAGGCTTCTGGTGACGAGTAGGTGAGATCCACTTCTAGTTTGGGTTTATCTAGGCCATAGCGATTTTTCAAAGAGGGAGACAAAGGACATACATGTAGGTATACAAAGCACGACGAGGGCAACGGGCAATGCAAGCACTCTGGGTCATCACGTCTATAAACTTCAAGTCGGGAAAGAAGAGGAATATCATACATGTCAGAAGTAGAAACTAGGTCAACAAGGCAAATAAATAAAGATGTCCGGAAGGCCTAACTAAGGCTAGGTAAGGGACAAGCGCGACACGCCTAATACGGGGAGTAATGCCGAGGTCACATATACATTTGCGCGAGCAACTGGAAGCGAGGATGGGCAACTCTCTCGTCTTTCGGAAATATATTAAACTCTGCAGCATAGATACGGTAGCATGAACGACATGCGAGCTGCTCATCCTTGCAAAACGTTCTTCTTATGCTGGGGACACACAAGACTTTCATAGGAGCGACATGATGCTAGGATGCGCAGCTCACATGTCATTCATGCCACGTATCCATGCTGACGAGTTGAAATATAGCTATATATTTCAAAACGACGAGTGACTTCCTTATCCTCGCTTCCAGTTGCTTGCGCAAATGCAGAGGTGGCCGGGGCGCACAGGCTCCAATCTCGCCGCGCTGTGTACGTGCATCGCTGTGTGTGCGTTCAAATAAGCTTTCTTGCCACGTCACCACCACCACCACCAAAACACAACCCGACCTAATCTGCGATACAGCAACTTGTGGCAATGAGACGAAGCAGCACAGCACACGTACTTGAACGCACGCACGCAGAGCGATGGACGAAAACAGATTAGTCGCGAACGTTCACAGCGAGTGCGAGCTTGGTGCCTGTACGGCCGGGGCATTAGAAAAACATCAGCAGGAAAACTAGCCAGCAGAGTACTCACACATCTGACGTCATTCCGGACCAAACGTCACTCTTGATGTGGGAAATGATTGAAAAGGATCTGGTGAAGATCCTCCAAGCCAGAGCAATTTGAGATAGAGGGGGGAGGAGGAGGTATCGTCAACTTGGGACATAGAAGAGGGATTTTCAAGTGATCCTGTACTGAGGTATTTACAAAGTTTGGAAGGTCTTAATTTGCCAGAGTTGAGGAGTCGGATGGACGAATCCGATTTCAAGGTCAAGCTGGTATCTAACTCTGACTCCTTCGTCCCAAAAACGTCCGACACCCAAGTTCATCTCGGCTCTCGGTGGCGAAGTGACAGTAGCTCTGCATCGCAGCGAGGGAGGCCCGGGTTCAATTCTCGGACGCTACGCTACGGATTTACACTGCGTGGAGCACTTCCGGTACAGAGAGGCGAAGAGAAGTACGGCGAGGGATTCCAAATTAACTTTCACCACTGACAGCTTCTCCTGCTCTTCACACTACCACGCAGGTCTTTAAAATTCTAGAATTAAGGCAAAGGAAAACCTCGTCGGGTGAAGCTATCCACTGTAGGTCTGCGAGTTAATATTTGATCGTCATCGTCTTCAACTACTTCGACTCCTCGAGCAAGTAAGCGTGACTCCGACTCCTGGACACCTAGAACTCTGACTCTGATATTTTTATTACGTAGGTACCTAGTAAAAGCTTGCTTACGCTGTAGTGGTAGACAGCAATATGCAGTTTGAAGCATTGTACTTCCTTCCCGCATCGGAGCGTTGGGTCCCCACTGACGTCACGGTCGGTGAGTGAGCAGCCACAGGTTGTTCTGGTGTTCTTGCTCTTCCCACGCCACCGGAGGGGCGGCGCTACTCCCCATACGATAGGAAGGGCGACCCTAGCGTACTTAAGCCAGGGCAACAGTTTATAACAGCACGCTCAACTTGTGTGAGGATCTTTAGCTCGTGAGTTTCTCAAGTCAAGTACTTTCCATAGGTATCTGTGTTACTGATTTTAACTTCGCATCGGGAAGACGTGCAAGCTGAAAGTCCGCTTGTAAGTTGTCCATGTAACTTTACAGCATATCTCCGGCATAGCACTTTGGCCGAACCTTTCCCCCTGAGGAGTAGGAAAAACTCTGCTTCCCAACCCGGGGCGCGATGGGAAGGGGAGGGGGGCGGCGGGGATCCCTCAGGTTCGACACCCGAGGTGCTCTCATCTCCAGCAGTAACCATTAGTGGCGGCGCCGGTGACGGGTGTATGCCCCCCGGGGGGCAAGGGCCCCCTGCGGCGATCAAACGATCTTCTGAAATCTGGGACAAGGGGTGGCGATGACAGAAAAATTGGGCAACTGCAGTGACTTTACTTTCTATGGAACCCTAGCGGGGTAAAATAAAAGAGAGTTGATTGTTTCCTCCCTCTGTTGATAAGGCCCTAGTTAGTTAGAATGTCCGTTGCGCTTCGCATCCGTGACCTGCGTCGGCAGCAAGGCACGATGGGTCAGTATTTAGATGGAGGAATTTAAGATTGCTGTGCAGTGTATCCTGGATACGGGAGACAGAGAGTGAAGGCAAGCTCCAGATGGTCCGGGGAACATGGGAAGCGTGTGAACATGAATAAAGTAACGAGACTGACTGCAGTGCGATAGATCTGACAACACCGGAGACTGCCGATTGGATGGGATGCAGGCCAACATCTGTTGTTCCGTCAGCGAGAGTTTGAGGTCGGTAGCCGCTTTCGTGAACCGGTTGCTTCCGGCTGCGTTGTGAAAATCAACAACAAAAACTTCGAGCAATGGTGCGCTATCAAGAATGCATATAATATCCGATGAGAAACAAAAAAAGGCAAAGAAAAATACGTTTTAGTTGGCGCACCACGGTGGCATGGGCCACATTCAGGTGTTCTATATGTTCCTTAGTGGTAAAGGAAGGTTCTCTAAGCGAAAGCTTGCAATAATGCGAATCATATTTTTTATATTTTTTAGTTTTCTTTCAAAGTTGAACAACTCACCACTTCGGAAACGAGAAAACTACTTCTTGTAACTTCTTCCATTCACAACATCAACCTCATAAAGTGTTCTGAATTATCTGAATAATTTTTCCTATCGCGTTTGCATCAACACTCATAAAATTCACCGAGTAAATCTTCCTTTACGCAACCGTAAGGTGGGACAAATATGGGGTAGTTTTTTGAAAATAATGAGCAAACGTTAGATAATATCAAGGGAAATGATACAAAGTAAACATAAGAGTTGCCCACTTTATATCTACAAGAAGAGATTTAAAAATTAATAAATTTGGTCTGAAAAATTCGTACTGGAACTCGGACACTACTTTTGTGCCCACCTGATACCTATATATTGCACCACTGAAAATTCTAATGAACGTTTGCAGGCCAACGAAGACACCGTTTTACTAAGAGCTCAGGGGTTCTGGTGAATAGAGGCATTTTCAGAACGTCGGGGCTCGACTGAAGATGAACCTCGCAGCGGAAGACCGTCACCCGCAAGAACTAATGAAAACATTGAGAAAAAAACGAGTTTTTCTGCATTCTCAGCAGAGACTGACAGTCAGAATTATATGGGAACATTTCAATACTTGACACATTCTGAAAATAAAATTTTAAATAATGAATTAGGGACGAGCAAAATTTGTCGAAAAGATTATTAAACTGGATAGTTGGTAGGCGACGGTCCAACAGGCCCATTCCCAGAGAGGGGTCGAGATTCGCGGTGCGGCCCACCAAGGCACAGGAAATCCTCTGTAGGATCAAAAGGACGGAGAGGCGGAAACGAGTCTAGATTCGTACTTTTTGAGACACCCGTATTTCCTGTCCCAGGCCATTACTAATGACAGGCACTGCGTTCAAGCGTGAAACAAAACTCAATAGCTAACGCAGCTTTGCTCGAATTCGAGCAAAACTGCGTTCCCTACAAACAATCAGGGTCGCCCCAGAAGCTAAAACCGCAATTCAGCTTCTGGGCGGCGCGCCGATGACCCCAAATGTTGCTAGGGAAATACTGGTCATTTATCTGCAAACGCAATAGCAAAACCGTTTAAGAAACCTGTAGCTACGGACCACCTGTTGACTCAACTGACTGCAAACTCGTACAGAAGGCGCATCAAATCATGGCCTGCATCCTATACAACGGCAACCCACAGGTTACATTAGCATAAACTCCCCTCTGACGTTATCGGTGTGCGGAAACAGTCGACGTGTTTAAAAATCGTCTCGACAAACATTAGGAAAGACATCCTCCGCTGCTAAGAACACGTCCTCCAACGGCTATGAATTGCACTTGGGTGCATGCATGATTAACTCATGGCTGAGATTTTCCCGTTTTCCTCTTCTTTTTTCCTCAGCCATCTATCTATATCATGCGAACACAATCGCAATAGCTCATAGAGGGCCGGGGCGTAAGTCCCGCCCGCTCTCTGGGAATGGGCCTATTGGTCTCACTACTGCCAGCTGTCTAATCTAAACGTGGACCCCATTAACAAGGGTGATAGGTACCGTTCAAGATGAACGCCCGAGTCAGCAGTGTTTCCAGATCCAACGCACCGCCACACGTTTCATTTCTTTAATTACAAACCTCGTAAACAGAGCAAGAGGCACTAGTTAATTTGCTATTTAATCAACAGTGCTGTCAAATTGCGGGGAAAACCCTAGCACTTTTTGTCCGAGGCAATTTTTGGTATCGGTTCCGTCCGAGCCTTCCTCATCCACAAGCAAACTTCCTCACACAGGCACGGAAACACGCATGACTCATCCCACCCACCCACCCACCATCAGGACTCATCACTCACGCCGCCGGCCTGGAAGTGCGCGTGCAGTGACACACGTGGCGTATCCTGGATACGGGACCGCCGGGGGGAAGGGGGCGGGGAGGGAGATGTTACGCCGCGTGAATAAGCGGGAGCGTTGCTCCCTCCATGGGTGCGGTCCGGACTACAACCTGTGACGTCACCGAGGGTGGGCCGCCGGTACCTACCGCACGATAGGGAATGCTGCAGATACTGCAGGTACCGGTATGTGTACCAGTGGACAAAGAATGTGTAGATGGAACTACATATAGGACGGCTAATATGCCTAATGCGGCAACGCCTTAGAGTAAACCTGAGGCGTTACCACACTTCTCGCATAAGACCTGCAATTGCGAACCCAAATAAAAAATCCACACAACCCGAGCAGACATAGCGGCTAGCAGGGGTGCATAATTCATATCGGTAGGCCTACACTATGCATCAGCTTTCTTTAAGAGACATTTATTCGTTTATTTCAGTTTCCCTGGACACAACACAGTAACGGGATTTTACTATCTATGGTAAGGGAAGGGACACGTAGTAAGTAGCAGGAGTAGAAAGTCTACAGTTTTTGGTGGTGTCGGAGTCAGACACCAATTCCGAGAGTCGGGGACCCCAGATTTCCGTTTTTCTTCATAAGTTGGGGGGGGGGGAAGGGAGGGGCTCAAGGGGCCCACCTCGGACAAGCTGATATATCAAATAATACAATACCGTATAGCTAGGCTATATATAATAGGTAAATAATACTAATCACAATAACAACTGAAGCTATAGTACTGCTAATTATAAAAGTAGCTACTAATGATAATCATAATAGTACCGCAATAACAATTATACAAATGAGACAAATTCTCATTGTCACGTCCCGAAAACAAGACCCCGCCGCCGTCCCATTGATGTCCTACGCGCACAAAAAGTCCCGCGCGTGGTCCCCGGCGGCGGCGGCGGTGTGCAGGACAGGCACGCGAGAGGCGCGTATCGATCGCGTCGCGTCTAATGGCGCGGTGTGGACGCGCGGGTGTACACAGCACCTCGTAACGAGAGGGGGGAGGGGGGCTTTTTACAATGGAGGAGGCAGAGAGAAAGAGAGGGAAAGAATAAAAAATGAGAAAGACCAAAAGAAAAAACTTCACAACCTCGTCCGAAGATGCTCGCTGTGTCTCAAGCTACTGGAAAATGTTAAGACAATTATCTGGTGCCGCTAACCTATGCATAAAGGCTGCAGGTCGTGCCGAGAGATAATCTGAGAATTCTTCGTCGTAGATCCCGCCGCCTCTCGATGCCGGAGTGCTCCGCGCACTGTCAGTGCTGCAATTGGGTCTGGGATTCGAACTCGGGTACCGCCGCACTCGATGCAAAGTCGCTGTCACTGAGCCCAAAAGTTCACACAACATTCACATAGCTAGTCGTTACCAGCACGCAGCCCAGATCGATTTTATCCCTTTAGATAGTTTTAAATTAAATGGACGTGGCTGCAGAAACCTCCTTCTAAGATTAGAGAATAGTCCAGCAACAACCATAAATGGACAGAATCGGAGTCAGAGATTTTAAGAGAATGGAGTCGACACCTGCTGGTGCGGGGAGGGCGCTGGTCTGCTGACTGCCCAGGAAGGACTAGTCAGGAAAGGAAGAAAATGGGAACATTTTGTTTATAAGCTATAGGTTTTTGGGATAGAGGAGTAGGAGTCGGACGCTGACTAGTCCCAGAAGATGAACACTGGCAGATGCCGGGAGGTTACAATACTCGAGGCACCAGCGTACGACCCACACTCCCTCACACACAAATCTAAATAATGAAATATCGGCAACTACAAAATCAGTAAACTACTAAACAGCGCGGCTGCGGTGTCGGATGCAATAATTCCGACTCCTTGAACCCCAAAAATGAATGACAACTTTTTTCTTAATAAAATACGACAATTTTCACCGACTCAGACTCGGTTCAAACCAGCTTCCAACTCCTGGACCCAGAAAATAACCGACTACGACTCCTGGACCCAGAAAATCACAGACTACGACTCCTGGACCCAGAAAATCACCGACTACGACTCCTGGACCCAGAAAATCACCGACTCCGACTCCTGGACCCAGAAAATCACCGACTCCGACTCCTGGACCCAGAAAATCACCGACTCAGACTCCTGGACCCAGAAAATCACCGACTCCGACTCCTGGACCCAGAAAATCACCGACTCCGATTCCTGGACCCAGAAAATCACCGACTCCGACTCCTGGACCCAGAAAATCACCGACTCCGACTCCTGGACCCAGAAAATCACCGACTCCGATTCCTCACTTCTAGTAATTAACAGTGAAACACTGAGTAGGTACATTACATACTACCTATATAGCAGAGTATATTGGCACGGACATAGCTTATAGATAATGTCAAGGGTGCAGCGGTGCCTCGCTTATCTTAGGCAGGATGCGGCACGCCATGCAGCCTGCAGGGCGCAGTGGTCCACGCGCATCTGGTCGTGTCCTACATTTCTTTCAAGTCGGGCACGAGCGGGGCCTTGGTACGAGCGGGGCCTTGGTAGGAGCGGGGCCTTGGTAGGAGTAGGGCCTTGGTAGGAGCGGGGCCTTGGTAGGAGCGGGGCCTTGGTAGGAGCGGGGCCTTGGTAGGAGCGGGGCCTTGGTAGGAGCGGGGCCTTGGTAGGAGCGGGGCCTTGGTA
>LQNS02277096.1:13028836-13049246 GCA_001587735.2 Parhyale hawaiensis | reverse complement strand
AATCCCGCCCAATCCCATGCTGGGGAACGCCACGCCTCCCCGCCGAGGGGGCGGCGCCGGGCGCGCGCGGACCGCGGCCGCTCTTTGAACCACTAGTGAGGGCCGCTTTTGGAACCACCAGTGGTTCCAAAAGCGGGACTCCCACTACTTTAGTGCAGTGGTTCTTAACCTGGGTTTGATCGAATCCCAGGGGTTCTGTGAGTCAGTTTCACGGGTTCGGCTATTTAGTTCACCTCCCCTTCGTATGATCTGTGACGTCACGCTCTGTTTGCCGGTTTTGTTCTCTAAACACACCGATTTTGTGTACAAATGATGCATGGTACAATTTGCGCACTAATACAGTGCATGATTATACATATATGCCTTGAATCTAAAAAAAAAAGCGCATTTTATTTTCCCACTACGAAGGGTTCGATAAATTATTATTACTAGAGGGACCGCGCTGTCAAAATACGACAGCGAATCATTTGTGATGAGCCGTTCTTCATCGATCATACTCATCTTTCCTTATTACAACTGCTAACCTAAAAGCACCTGGAGATGAGTGTGCGTTTACGGCTTCGCAACTGCTGAACATCGAAACGTTTTCTCTCTCTGACATGGAGAAAATTCATTGCAATCGGCAACGCTCTAAGTTATTAGTTTCGATTTGGTATCAAGGATACGGTAGGATAGCCTTTAGGTCCAATGGTTTTGTTGCTTTGCGAAAGCTGTTTCATCGACCACTGAATTAAGGTTGGAAGAATAACTAGTGCAACGAAATAATCTGCGGGAAGACACTAAGAATCATGATGCATGAGAAAGCTAATGGAAGCTTCAGATACAGGATCTTCAGGGCTGCAGTTTCAACTTCTGCAATGCCAGAAGGGCATTGAGACATTAGGTCACCCTATACTTTGCCACAGATTCGATGTACGGAGAAGGTAATACTCGTTCAAATCAGACTAAGCCTTCGATATCTTCATGGTTTGAATTTCAACTGTCGCTGATTAACATACGTTTGCTATCAACTGCAACATCGTCAAAGTTCTACCAATTCGTTTTCAGCTGGACCCGTGAAATTTTCACGGTCTACCGGGCGCCAGGAAATGAAGATAAAGTCTAAGTTTGCCATCATCTGCAACGTGGCCTTTTTTCTACCTATCAGTTATCAATGGAACCTGAGAGGACGACCACAGTCCCCAACGTGGGCTAATTTCCACCCATCTGTTTTGTTAAAGCATGACAGAAAATGGATAAACAAACAGATAAATACACATCGGTTTTTATTATATTGTAGACTAGTGAGACCCGTGGAAATTCCACGGTTAATTAATGTGTTCACCCACTTTCGTTTGACATAAGGTTGTGCTCCTGTTATTTAACCTATCCGTCTAACTAAAGTCCGCCTCCCCCGCCCCCCTCGTCTACCTTAAAAAAGTTCGTCTAGCGGACTCTAGCCTCTAGCCTGGCAAACGTATCTTAAGCAGGGACAGTTGAAATTCCAACAATGAAGACATCGCAGGCTTAGTCTGATTTGTACGAGTATTAGCTTCTCCATACATCGAATCTACGGCAAAGTATANGAAATCGTAGCACTGAAGATATCTGAAGTTTCCGTTGGCACTCTCATGCTTCTTGATTCGTAGTTTCTTCCCACAGATGATTTCGTTGCATGAGCTATTCTTCCCACTTTGATGCAATTGTAAACGAAACTGACGAAACATAAGTTTTCACGGGCAGTAGACAATTATTTTTTCTAGCTTACTGTTTTCCTCTGACGAACCAGTTTTCTCTTCATAGGTCAAAATTTGAGCACCTCAAATGAAACAGATATTTGAGGTGGAAAGACGGTATCAACGATATCTTTGCTACGGAGCGAACGCATTGTATATAAGCTGCTATTTTGTTCAAGTTTGTTGGAGTGTTCTACTCAAGATGTTACTTCTGCCTGTCTATATAGAAGACCTAAGGATGACAGCACGACCAAGGATCAATGAAGAAAAGGAGAAAATTAAGAAGTAAATAAGAGAAGAGGAGATTCCGCACCGGCCTCGAGGCATTAGGCACACTTACAGGTTATTGCGTGAATTCTTCACGCACGGGTCCACTAGTCTATACTATAATAAGAGAGCCGTCTGTCCGAAGCCTTATTTTTCCCCTATCTAATAGGCCTACAGAAGAAAAAACTCCAGGGCACCCAACATATTTTTTGCCAAACCGTACCCAGGAATTCCCGGGTTATTAGTGAAGGCCTGGTCACGGGCCTTGTGAACGTGGTTGCTTTTGTGCACTTGGTGAACTTCGTGGACATGGTGAAATTTGGAGTAGATATTGTGAACTTTTTCGATAGGATGGTAAAATATTTTCAGATACATACTTTCATGACTTATTCAACAAAAGGGTTGCGTTTGGTGCACTAGTTTCTTTAGTTAGAGCAGCGTAACGCTCTGTTCTCAAGATGCCATTGTATTTTCTTAAGCATCTCATATTCGCTTGAAAGAATACCTTATATTAGAGGCGATATGTCCAACACTACCAGCAGCGTATCCTAAATATGTGTCTAGCTGGCCTTATTGAGATCGTCGAGTGCCTCAAGCTCGGAGGCTCAAGTAAAGCGAACATAATATGTTGTGAAAGGAACCAAACGCGGTAGATAAGACAAGAGTGAAATGGTCTTCACATCTTTGCTTCGAAAGTGACTTGAATTTTTCAAGAAGCGCTAAAGAAGACAGCGATGGATGAAGTTCGCTCCAGCGAAGATCAGAGCTTGTTGCAAATTAAAGTTCCCCCTTGGAGTGTTCCCGTACCTTACACTGAAAAGCGTCACGTACAGACGCAGGGACGTGCGAATGGATGGACGGAGCTTCAAGCAGAATTATAATACATATAGATATTGGTATTATCCCGCTATGTCCATAAGACGATCAATAGCGATCTAAGAAGATTTACTCGGCTTACAGCCAGAACCACAACGTTGTGCTCAGGCGGCAAGAGATGAAGGACGAAAAGACAAGAAGACAGAAGCGCCCGAACGGCCTTGCGTGGCCCTCCACACGGGCGAAAATAAGAGCCCCGCAGTAAAAGTCGGTCACCTCCATCGGCGGCCCACCTCACGGGACAGAAAAGGAAATTTAGAGAGCCCACCTAACTTTACAAAACTAACCTCGTCAGCAGGAGCTGCGGCAAGCTCCTGTTACGGCGAACCCATGCACGAAGGTGTTCCTACACATGAGCAATTCGCATGGGAACAGCAGGAGTATGAAATCGGAAGGAAGCAAAGTGGGCACGAAAGACAGACGTCCCGAAGGCTTAGCTAATAGGTAAGGTAACCTACAGGGACCCCCGGCCCTGGAGGAGCTGCTCCCCATAACTTAGGATGGGCGAACCTAGACTAACCCTATGGCCCATCTTCTGCCCCCTGAGGGCAAAGGAGCTTCCATGGGAGGACGGAACCATGCCGCTAAAGGATAGGGTTACCAGCGAGTCCGCCAGATCAGGTGTGGCTGTGACGCGTTCATGAATCTCATTGGTGGAAATGACGCGGTAGCAGTGAGTTTTACGGGGGAGCAGCAGACAAATCGATGTACTGATAATGCGATTGGTGCATACGGCGACTGGCTGCAGCCACACCTGAAAGCAACGCGGGTAACTTGAGTTTCACAGACTAGGCTTCTGACTCCCTCCTCTCTATTAAAGCTCATTGCTGAGGGCCAATGTTATAATTCTGCTAGTCCCTTCGTTAGTACGACCGTAACGCTTCATCAGTATTAGATAACGGGAAAATTGGGGAGGTATCCTTGATACGGCCTGGCAAGGGATCAATAGCAGACGGCATTAAGTTCAAATTTAAGCTGCTACTGTTCGCAGGTTTTAGGTAGAAAAATCACTGCCTGACCTGGAACATTTTTTCACCCTTAATATGCATGATACGGGTCCGAGGGCATCATAATTGAGGAACAATGCTTTTGTTCTGTAAAATTTCCACAGGTTCCTTCAGTATTAGATAGGGGAAAATTAGAATAATATGGGACTGAGATATCACTGAAGAATATTGCTTTTTTTTTCTGTGGAATTTTCACAGCTTCCAGCTAATAATGACACAGCTTATCGTCGTAGCAAAAAATTAGGATAGAAGTAATACAAGCGTGCATCAAGATAGGAAGATGTAGCACATGTTTTGTTCAAGGAGTTTCAATATGAAGGAGGTAGCGACCGCTGCGGAGATCTGAAGCAGATTTTTTCGGCAAGGCTGAAGTCTGGCTGGCGCGATGATTGGCTGCAGGGGAACGGCTGGCTCGCTCGATGATTGGCTGCAGGAACGGCTGGAAGCCTCCTACTGGTGGGAAGGGATGGCTGAGAGCCTGTGAGTGGTGGGAAGGGATGGCTGAGAGCCTGTGATTGGAGGGAAGGGATCAGCCACCGAAGAACAAAGAACTTCCCTGGCCAATACAGCGACATGTGGCTGTGCTCCCTCCTTCTATCAAACCTCCTTGGTTTTGTTCAATGCATGACGGGCCGCACATAAGGCAACATTTCGCGTATGGTATGAGAATGCGAGGAAGGATTGTGCCCTTCGGTAGGCCTGTGGCCCCTGCGGTGGTGGCTCTTCGGGTCATCGAAGCTACCAGATGCAGCGCAACCATATCGACCAAGTCCTGAATACGTAGGGTACCTGTTTCGGTTTTACTTCACGATCTCCCGCATCTCCCAAGTAAGGATTACGGGCTTGGATTATTATTATTATATTGAGTAGTTTAAGTCTCCGTCTCCACAGCAACGGCGATCTAACAGAGGCAGAAGCAAGGGACACATAGTGTGACGATAGATACGTGGAACCCATGCACGGGCTAGGACGGTGGCTAGCTAATGCCAGGACTTTAGCTGGAGCTTAGGCCTTTCATTCACCGGATGCCCTTCCTGCCGTGAGCAAATACGCACCATCTTCGCAAATTCTTTGCCGTTATTTCTGAAGGCCGGGTCCGCACTTTACAAAGAATAAGCTCCGTTGCAGGCAGGACAAGCAGGAGGCAGAAAGCGACACCTGGAAAGGACCACAGAAACAACAGCTCCAACAAATAAGTTTACTGAAAACTTTTACACCAAAAGAACAAAGCGGACAGGAACAACATTCGTAGACTACCCTCCATCTTTTATTCTAAATGACCAAGTAGGGACATAGAAAATAAATGATTTTATCTCTACGGAAATCTACCAATCAGAGCCCCAATAATAAAAATCTAGCCAATCACAGCCCTAACACCAAATTTGCCAATCATTTATAGTTTCAGCAATACCAATCTAGCCATTTTCAGTCTCAAGAAAGAAAATCTAACAAGTCAGAGCCCCCAAAACAATGTAACCAATTAAATATACATTTAAATCAGCCATTATTATTGCGTTGAGGGTTTTCCCGTTGTGCAAACCAGCCAATAGCAGAGCAGACGGCGTGCTATCAGCCAATCAGAGCTCATCATGGCATAGAGGAGAGCCAATCACAACAAAGCATAACGCCTCTTACAGTAACATGGAACTGGAGCCTGTCCAATGGCCTAAGACAGTTTTCCCCACTGACTTAGGGCTTCTGAAATGCCACGTCTATAACACCTTATAATAGTTAACACGTTAATACCAACAATAGAATAGTACATCAATCATGAACAAAATTAAATATCGTTACTTAATTTACGCATAAAACTTTGCACAAGATATGGCAACAAGTACGACTGTGCATGATGTGGCAACATGTATGGTTCAGACACCAACTACTGTTTTTCTGTTTGCATTTAACCAATGCTCTAATTGCTCGAAACAATCACCACAAATTTCAACATTTTGCACCCGTTTAAACCAAACCTGTCAGTTAAACACTTTGCAGAACTACTTAAACAGTTACGGTATGCAAAACGTCTAAACTATCAACAGTTTAAACGTTTTGCATAAATGTCTAAGTCTGAGAGGCATATGAATTAAAGTTTAAGTCATACATGCGTGTTAGTGCCTGCAGCTCACAACAGTCTGGAGCCCTGAATTTCACATCGAACAGCTTAAACGTTTTGCATACCGTAACTGTTAAAGTAGTTTTGCAAAATGGTTAACTGTTATACAGGTTTGGTATAAACGGGTGCAAAATGTTTACATTTGTGGTGATTGTTTAAAGCAATTAGAGCAGTGGTAAAACGCGAACGGGAAAACTACAATTTTTTAAAATTATTTCTGCTTGTTCACTAAGCTGTAATTGTTACACAATTTCGTTCTCTTGATTCATATGATTTTTTGTGCAGACATTATTATAATTATCTTGGAATTTTTTCCACTATACAAAGGGAAATAAGCCAGACTGGAGGCTGCGCACGATATTGTCCAAATCTTGGAGAGAACTAACAGCTGCTAGGGCTAATAGTGAGTTATAGACTTTCCAATACACATAATTTACGAGAGTACATTGTATAGACTACTAAAATAGACTCAACTCTTCAATGCTATATAAATTACATCAAACTTAACAGCTACCATACATGCGTTGTGACCTGAAAGAGCTACACTGACGGTGCCACCGATTGGGAAGGTAAGTCAACAAGGCTGCAGCCGGAAAAAAATGACTGAGCTACGATGTAATAGACGTAAGAGTTTCGATTACTGCACCACTTCAAGACGTCCCCCATTTCCGGATAGGCCACCTCCTCCTAGTGAAATATGAACGGCAGAAATGCTGACACTGCGTGGTCGAGCATCAAAACCTCTCCTTGGTTTGGGAACAGATCGTCCGAGCATGTAACATGGAGCAAAGTAACCATCCTCATCCCTCCACCACTGGGGCCACAACGTTAAGCGCTGGCCAACTAAGGTGACATCACTGCATACAGAAACTACTACCTTGCTGGCTTACCAGTGATGCCAGAGCATTACTACTCGGAGAATACATAATTGGAGTGAGCATCAGCCAGTTTTTGAAGAGTTTCGAACCCGCACGAATGGCTGAGAGTGGCTGGAGACCACCGTAGGTTAGCTGACTGCTGTTGGTTAACAGCTTCAGAGTAGGGGGATGGGAGCCGTCCGACTCGGAGGTGCGTCACGCTACGGGTTCTATCAGATGCCCCAAGGCGACAGGAGCAGAAATTTCGTCCCCCTCCCAGCCAGTCGCTTACTAGATAACAAGGAGATTCAATACTAAGGAAGTAGCAACAGCTCCGGAGATGGCTGACGCGATAATTGGGTGCAGGGATGGCTGGAAGCCTCTTACTGGTGGGAAGGGATGGCTGAGAGCCTGTGATTGGTGGGAAGGGATGGCTAAGAGCCTGTGATTGGTGGGAAGGGAGCAGCCACCGAAGAACAAAGAACTTCATTGGTCAGTACAGCAACATGTGGCTGTGCTCCCTCCCTCCTAACGAACTCCATTGCTAGATAACCGTCACTTCCAAATAACTGAGCAGTTTATTCTCTGGCTAAACCAAAACTACGCAGTGACGCGTGCTCTATATACGTTTTACTACTGGCATTGCCTACTAAACAGGCCTTGTGCTCCACAGTCTCACTATGCATAGTTATATGGGTAGGCTATATAAGATAGTTTAGCTATGCTTCGCTAACATATACAAAATTAGTCGATATGTGCTAGGCTAACTACAGCTGATTGTGGGGGTAGACGTATCGTAGCGACCCCCGACACTGCTTTCAATGGACTACATACAGGTGGTGTGCGCAGACGTTTCCCGGATACGGACAATACCCCCATTACGACTCCAATACTTAACCTATCTTTATGGCCCTCTAAGAGCCCAAGGAGCATTAACAGGGAGGAGGGAGCCCTGCCGCTTTGGGTTTGCCCAGGCAGTGTTCCAGCCATTCCGGTGTGGCTGTGATGTGTTCATGAAAGTGAGTGCCTCTGGCACCCGGCGACTACAACGAGCGAACACACATTAATCTCATCGGTGGAAGTGACGCGGGAGAAACAAACAAACTAATGTACTAATATGTGATTAGTGCTTACGGCGACTGGCAGAAACCACACCGGAAACTTGAGCTTCACGGAAGAGGCTCCTGGCCCCCTCCTTGCTATTAAACCTCCTTGTATGAGCCCAAGCATGCGGCGTCAACTGGAGGGAAGCAAATTGTGCGCCGCCCTATACGAAGCCATAGGAAAGATTTCCTACCAGTCTTTTTACTCGGTATTACCATTGTGACGCCATGAGCAATGACGCTACGATGAGCCCATAGCAGCGCTCAGATCGCTCGCTTGTTTGTAGAGCGGCAGTGCGCCTCCAATCGAAACTGCCGCTAGGCAAGCACCTCAGCACGTCATGAGGGTTGTGGAAATGATGGTATCCTGTTGGTTGGCTTAAGCGGATGAAATTTTCCTCGGAAATGAAGCCACCTCCTTTGCCTTTAATAGCTCTGCTACTGAATTAGTTAGCAAGCATTCAACGGTCCTTATAAGGCAAAATGAACAACCATAATGCGCGTATAGACTTCGAACGCAGGGCCGTGCGAAGCAACAACTTCAGGAGCCATAACGAAGAAACGTGATTTGGTCTGACAAAGAGAAACCTATGATGTAGTTATAATGAGAGAGAACGCTGCACAACGGGATAGAAAGCGCTTATTGTGATTACAGCAGAATTTACAAAAGTCACGCTAGCGTAGATTGATTTTGAAAGGGACATCAACTCCTTATTTTATTTTAATATGTATATATATATATCTGGAGATCCCGGGCCTAGTGCCAAATAGGAGGAAAATGCTAGCATACGAATATGCGTACTAAATTAAATAGCACTCTGATAGCATTAATATTTGACCAACAGGAGGAAGCGCAGCTGAGATTGGCAGAAACTTGGCCAATGGCAAGAGAGAAGAAACAAGAATAGTCCTGATTGGCTCGTGAATAACCAATCATAAACGGGCAATGAGATGGGCCGGTGAATATAAGTACATTTCATAGGCAAAGAGCAGTGACACTGAAGAAAAAGATAATTGTTGAGCAACTGACCAACAGGACTGAAGCATTCCTTTTGATCCTCATGAATGGACAAAGGAGGCACAGGAGTGAAAAATTGATTTAAAAAACTGGAAGGATGCGCTTGACTAATAAACGAACAAGTGTGAAAACAGCATTAGACTGGCCATTTAATGAGCAACGATAGGAAATATACGATAGAGTGAAACACGGATAAATAAGAAGACCACAACAGCAACTGAGCAGAGATAGGAAGAATATAATTGGCTAAGGAATGGACCAATGAGAGGAGCCGGGAACCGGATTGGTTCAAGAATCGACCAATAGGACCGAGTCGAGAGCACCGTTGCCAGATGCCACGCCCCCTTCGTTGTTGGTGGAAAGCTTGGAACGAAGCATGTGACCGCAAGTCTTGTTGAAGTGGATGTCCTCGGCAGTCCTGTAAGGTAGTGATTACATTAGAGGTAACGCAGAGCAAACCTACAACAAGTGTCACCTTTTCTTTCTCAGGCCGGGGTACCAGGATGCGAGGGCTCGGTCGCCTATGCGAATGCAGTAGGAGAGGGCCACTTGCAGCCTAAGTGTACAGCCTCAGTAAGGTTAAGTAACCTTCATTGCTCGTAATACATAGTAGTGCGACGGCAGTTGAAGCTGAGTTCTGCAGCAAGAACGGGCACGTCAAATTCAATGGGACAACGGAAAACACAACAGGAATTCGTAACGTATAAATTGACTATTTCTTCAAGGCTAAGTGTTGAATATTCGTTAGAGAAGAAAAAAAGCTGCTGATGATGACCAGTACAGGCAGGAGTGGACAGTCAAATATGAGCTGCAGAATAACACTTCTTTTTTAGAACGCAAAGACGATTGTGATGACGACCCAACGGGTCACGGGCCGTCTAGTAAGTACAATAGTCCTCCTGCAGCAGCACTTACCCCATGACGGCCCCAAAGATACCCAGTTCGGACACGACGGAGGTGAGAAGGGGCTCGGCACTGCCCGGGCGCACGAGGTAGTTCTGCAGCACCGGGGCCCTGATGCGCTCCATCAGGATGTACGCCTCGCGGTCCGGCTTGTCGCCGATCGTCTCCAGGGTCTGGGCACCAATTATGCCATTAGTGGTCACGGCAATATGTCATTAATACAACATAAGAATTCGTTGAGTGTATTTGTCTAATTTGATATATCATTATTACACCCACTGAATAGTTCAAGCCTCCGTCTCCATATCAATGATAAGCTAACAAAAGAAGAAATACGAGACATAGATGATGTCGATAGAAATGTGGAATCCATGCAAGAAACTTGACCCGTACAGGATCACCGCGCAAGGGGACAGTGAGTCGCGTAAGAAGAGGAAAGACAGAACAAAGTAGACGCAGAATGAAACTAGGCCACTCTTCATAACGTAGGATTCCTGAACGAGATTATCCTATCCCTAAGGGAGAATCCCACGCCCTCTTAGGGTATAATATCACAAACAAAAAAAAAAAAGACAACGAGGAGCCTGCACGCCAGCGCACACCAGCACATCACCGCTAGTAGGGACAGCAGGTCACCACCACCCACCGTCCTGATGTCCTCTCCATAGATGTTGTTGCCGCCGCCCTCCCGTTGGGGCTTGAGGACGAACTTGTCGGGGTCCTGCAAGGCCATGGCCACGGAGCGGTCACCCTCACGGCCCTGCGGGTAATGAGGAGATTGTTATTAATTACATTTGGAAGCACCGCCGTCAAACCTGACGGCGATGAAATTACAGTGATACCGCTACGGTGTTCACACCCGAGGTATTTGATGTTCTCCTCAGTACTGCATTCTTTATTTCCTAACAAATTATCAATAGCGCTATACATTGCAGAATATAAAAATTTACCAAGTTCAACTCTCAAGCTCGCTTAAAAACTGTTGCTGCTAATTTACCGCTATTCTCAATGTACGAGGGTTCCCTGGTTCGGTTTTATGCGGGAGTTTAGCACAAAACTTTACACTGGGAAGCTGCAGAACTCTACGTGGGGAAATTGCTGAACTTGACTTAGGGAAGTTGGGTTTAGGGTCCCTTACTCTATGTACCATGTAGTGTTTGTTAAGCCCTACAGGATTAGGAGGCTAAATTGCCGGACAGTTTCATAGGATTAAAGCAAGGCTCTTGCCGTAGCAGCCTGGGTAGGAGGCACAGCTGGATGACGCACCATGTCCAGGGAGTAGAGGCCCGTGAACAGCTCCGACACCCGCGCCGCCTCCTCAGGGGAGAGAAACTGTAGCAGGGCGCCCTCTGATGCCAGCTCTTGCTGCACCTGGTGGAGGAGCAGTTGTTGACATAGCTATGTGATGGGTACTCGGGCATTACGTGGAACAGAAGTGCATCTGAAAATTTTGGTTACGGGCTAACGCTGAGTGGGTCAGCTTCCTCGGCATCCTGATATCAGGAAGTAAAAGTAAAGTTAACTCTAACCGCACCCTCAACTGGGGAGACCCATATGCACTGGTTTGTGCTGCGGATGTACGCCCACTGGCCTCAGAGGAGTAAGAGCGGCTGCAGTCGACCACGGGTCACCAAGAGCTATGGCGCCAATTTAACGAAAGATTCAAATGACCCGCGACCCCGCACCCCACTCCCCACCCTCATCTCTGAGGAAGGCAAGTTCCGGCACGGCGCAGTGCATGCACACAACTGCCGAGTCAGCACACCTATACCAGCAAAGACCTCGCGTGCCTGGGTTGGCCGCGAACCAGCGATACTAGAATTGTGAGCTGCGAACGCAAGGATGCTGCTACCGAGGAGGACTGCACAGTAGAGGATCCAAAGGAGCACGGAGTCGGTAATTCGAACACCCACTCGTCCCAGGTGTCGGAGTCAGACAATAGGGGAGTCTAACTTGGGTCGGTGAA
Source organism: Parhyale hawaiensis (assembly GCA_001587735.2). Classification (NCBI taxonomy): domain Eukaryota; kingdom Metazoa; phylum Arthropoda; class Malacostraca; order Amphipoda; family Hyalidae; genus Parhyale; species Parhyale hawaiensis. Next base: position 13,037,421 of record LQNS02277096.1, on the reverse strand, counting down.
TCAAACGCCCACTCGTCCCAGGTGTCGGAATCAGACAATCAGGACGTTGGACTTAGGTCATCCGGCTCCGTAACTGTTTATGTAGCGCCAGTCAGTGCAGCACTAAGCAGTGACACAAAAGGTAATTAATGCATGTACGGGCGCCAAACACCGCCATTACGCCCACACTAAATCGTTAATATTGTACAATCGGCCCACAGACGGACGGTTCTGCTCTGCCACAGAGAAGGTTCCTAAGCGATAGCTCCAGAACAGTTCGACTGCGCCTCCTTACCCTCCAAAATATCCTCGCGGGATGTCACTCTAGCAAAAGTGAACTACTATTAACAATGTGCCGAAGCTTGAGCCGAGGTCGCATTCAGCTTTTGCAGGAGCTTCGGTTTTGGAAAATAATCGATAGCTTTTGGTTCAATTTGTTTAAGTTCTGTCGTACTTTCCAAAAGCAACAGTTGTCACAATGCTCTAGAATTACAGGAGATGCGCCAAGATCAAAATTTTGCCGGAGCTTCGGGACACCCTTAATAACAAGTAGGTTACGAATTACGGTAGGTACGTAGTGCAGACAAACGGAGCAGCAGCATGTGGGCCAGCGAATTTAGCCTTTTAAGGCTTAACTTTTTACAGCCTTCAGACAGTTGTGCGGGCGTGGGCATGTTCAATCGTATTCCAGGCGTTAACTCTTTACCGGTTACCCTTGAAACTTAATTTTTCCATAAAATAGAGCTTTCAGCGCCCGCGGCCAGATGATTCAAAGCACAGTTCACTTACCATAGTAGTAATGTTACATCTGAGTGTATGCGCTACGCCCCTGAAGATCTTCAGAATAGTGACGTCAAAATTACGTCACGTCACTGTGAAAATACCAAAGATTCCTCGCTGCTACAGTGGCGTAACGCAATTGTGACGTCACAGTCCTGAAAATTCAAGGGCGCAGCGCTTACACTCAAATGAACTATCTTCTGTAAATGAACTGTGATGCAAAGTAACAAAACCAACACTCCTGCCTGAAGTTCTGTACAAGTTAAGACTCGAATATTTGCCTGCTAACCGTACGCTCGCAAGGGCGGGTATCGCTCAACATCTGAGCCCGAGCGTGAGTGAAGGGGGGCCGCGTCAGCTCGCTGTGACGCGGGCCGTGGGTATCCGCGTGAAGTTTGCTGATGAGATAAAGTTAGTGGGTCCTCTGGCAACTTGGGACGAGCTGGAACCGGCCCATTACCTGTTGGACTCATTAAACATAACCAAACTTTGCAAACTAGCGAGTTTCAGGAGGCTGCATGTTGACAGCTCAGCAGCTAATTGAGACAAAAAAAAATTCGAATGCTTAGAGCCAGAAGTGGCTATGTCCATTTTTGGCGAGATTGGGTCTTACTCACCAACTGAGTGCTTGTGAGGTATATCTAGTGTCACAGGTGTCTATGCCATATCTCTTGATTAAGAAGAGATACGGCATGAAGTAATATGGCATAGACACTTGTGATACTAAAAATATGCCTCACAAGCACCCACTTGGTGAGTAAAACCCAATCTCGCCAAAAATGGACATAACCACTTCTGGCTCTAAGCCCTCGATTAATGATGATAATAACTTGTTTGCCAACGAGATCAGTACCAACGAGATCAAAAGAAAACACTCATAATGGTGACGTAACGATATTTATGTAGCTACTTTCTTGGTTTCAGTGACATGGTGATACAAACTTTCTGTATATAGCCAAACCATTTTATCACGGCAGTTTGGTCAAGGTCAAATTCCTCTATTGCGGTGCCAAGTCTGTGGGTATATTTGAAATTTCTCTATATACAGGTAGAGGGCGGGGCTAAGATATGGGCCGAAACAAAATCTCAGAAATACCCACAGAACTGGCAACGCTATAGAGGAATTTGACCACGGCCGAACTGCCTTGATAAAATGGACAGACTGAAACAACCTAGGTATTACTGAGATTATGACACGTACCTTCTTGGTGCCAGCGAGATGGTAGTGTATGGAGGGACTCTTGATGGCCCTGCTGCGCTCGATCATAAGGCGGGCGGCCCACTCGCCGGGTCCGTGGTACGCCAAAGGGTCGTACCCGTAGCGGAAGTACAAGAACGCCACCTCCGTGTCACCCCTGAGTGCATAAACACTAGCATTTGCTTCTACAAGGGAGACTCACCCTAGGTATATATGTACTCATTTTTTCTTAGATTGGATTAGATAGGCGGCAGTAGACGGACCAAAAGGCCCATTCCCTAAGAGACACCGGAATTTACGCCTCGGCCCTCTATGAGCTATTGCCATTATCTTAGCTTCATATAGATGACAAAGTAAAGAAGAAGAAGAAAAATTCAATGTAGGCACTTCCAGTAAATTCTGGCATTTATTTCAGGATGTGCAGAGAAACATCGAATAAAAAATACTCCGTGTAACCCATTAATAAACCTTTAAATAACAAAAACAACAAAAGCAGAATTGAAGGGGGAGTTTTCTTTCAATTAAGGAGTTACGGTATTACAAAAAATAAGAGCACAGATGATGTTATTGATTGGAAAAAGACTGCCGAGGCTTTTCATTAACGGACTAACTGGGCAAGCAGTTATTTTACGTGAAGTGTTGCGACCTCATGGTTACAATAATGGGAACCTGGGAGGTGGAGTCGGAGATTGGAACCAATCTGACTCAGACTTCATGGTACAGCCAGTGTCTGATGTCAGTTCAATGGAGCCACAAGACCTTCAACTTATTAGTAACAAAACACATTCAACTGACTCGGACTCCTAACTCCTGGAACCAGCTTGTATCCGACCCCGACTTCTGTACCACAAAAATATCCGACTCCTACTCTGCAACCGCCATGGAACTACCAAACTCGGCGGCACTCACGAGTTTGGAACTTGCCTGCCTACCGGGCAGTCTAGCCGACGAATTAGTGCTGATACTTGCAGATTGTGTCCGTTGTAGCCCATGTGTGCATAGCAAATAGAGTAGTAGGTACCTAGCCTCCTGGTAGTAGGTACCTAGCCTCCTAGTAGTAGGTACCTAGCCTCCTAGTAGTAGGTACCTAGCCTCCTAGTAGTAGGTACCTAGCCTCCTAGTAGTAGGTACCTAGCCTCCTAGTAGTAGGTATCTAGCCTCCTAGTAGTAGGTACCTAGCCTCCTAGTAGTAGGTACCTAGCCTCCTAGTAGTATGTACCTAGCCTCCTAGTAGTAGGTACCTAGCCTCCTAGTAGTAGGTACCTAGCCTCCTAGTAGTAGGTACCTAGCCTCCTAGTAGTAGGTACCTAGCCTCCTAGTAGTAGGTACCTAGCCTCCTAGAAGTAGGTACCTAGCCTCCTAGTAGTAGGTACCTAGCCTCCGAGTTTAAGCCTGCCTACCCACAGAGCACAGTGTGATCCAAAGAGAGGAAGAGAGAAGGGACATAAAGAATGTCAAGAGATACGGGGAACCCATGCACGAGTCAATGCGCATGGGAACAGCAAGTCGGGGAAGAGAGGAAGAACACAACGAAGAATCACCAGTAGGAGTAAGAAGATGGAAGGAACCAAAGTGGGGGCGTGTAAATACGGCAAGACAAACGTCTCGAAGACCTCGTTCATGGCAAAAGCAACCTATACAATCCCACTGGGGTGCTGCTGCTTCCCATAACATAGGTCCTAAGGATCGGCGAAGTCTATGGCCCATCCTCGGTCCTGCGAGGGTTATAGTGAATAGATGAGAGGCACTAACTCGGCTGACAAAAATACTTTAAGGGCCTCTCCTTTTCTGTCTTCTCTTGCTGGGCTTGTTACGTGGCGTAAGACCACCTTATGAAGTGTCCTCCGCGCTCACGTCGCCAGTTTGTTGTAATTGAGAACAGTAGTAATAAAACTTATGATACCAACGATACTAATAAAATAATAATAAAAATAGAGAACTGACAGCCACAGCCGCTTCTCGTCATCCAGTCTGCCCAGCTGGTGGACCTGTGTGAGGGTCCTCCTCAGCACGCGGATGTCCGGACGCTGGCGCAGGATCTCGTACTCGTGGAAGCGCTGGTCGCAGATGTTGTACGTCACCTCCTCCACGATGAACACAATCACCGACCTGCTCGTGGCGGGAGGGGGGGGGAGAGCTGTTAGTGTACGTACAGCTAGTAGCTACAGTGCACAGGAAGTAAGCGACGGCATTGCAAGATTAAAAACGTCATCACCATCACAGTTAGAAAGTTTAAGTCTCCATTCTGAGCGGAACGATATCACAGTGGCATGAGCAAGGGACATAGGAGGGCCCTAAAACAATAGGGGCGTAAGCGACAGGTTTTTTGTATGTAAGTAGGTTTCTGCACCATCGGATACCCAGTACAGATTGGGACCTGTCGTTCTCTGAACAGATATTCGTAAATCCGAGTGTTAATGGTGGAGAATTGTACGTGATGTCGATTATTCTGTACCTTATAACACCAGTACATTGTCTGTAAGTGGCTCTCCTGTATATTTTAAAAAGTGCCGCTTACGCCCCTATTGTTTTAGGGCCCTCATATAGTATGTCGATAGAAACGGGAAACCCATTCACGAAAGTATTCCCACACAGGATCTACGCGCCTGGGAACAGCAAATCAGGAAAGAAGAGGAAGAACAGAATAAAGCATGAGCAAGTAGGAGTATGAAATCGGGAAGGAAGCAAAGTGAGCACGAAAGAGAGACGTCCAGAAGGCCTAGCTAATGGCTAAGGTAATCTAAACGATCATGATACTGACAATAGCTAATTGTCTCACCTTCTCAGTTCAAAGCTACTACAGCTACAGTACAAACTAAAGCACGCTTAGAGCGTGCCAAGCAAGGCAACGGTTACGAAAAATTAAAATTGGTTCTGAGACTGTGAATTTCTTTGTATCAACACCAAAATCTAATCATTTGTGCCCTTCAATAGTGTTAACAGCTTCAGTAATTTTTTTGAAGATCCGTTCATAACTTTTTGAGTTATACTGCTAACAAGCATTACGACAAACATGAGTCAAACATACAAACGAACAAACCGATCTGTACCAAAATTTGATCATTTATGCCTTTTAACATTACTAAGAACTCCGATAAATTTTCATAAAGATCCATTCATTATTTTTTGAATTATTGTGCTAACAAGCATAAAATTATAAACAGTGACAAACCAATAAACAAACAAACGGATCGTTAAAAAAATTTGGTCATTTACTCTTCATAATATAACTAACAACTCGTGTGAATTTCATAACATCCGTCCATAACTTTTTGAGTTATAGCATTGAGAAAAATGAGGCAGGCAAACAAACCGATGGACGGATCTTCACCAAAAGTTAATCATCTGTTCCTCTTAACATATCTAACAATCCCTGTAAATTCCATCAAAATCGGTCCATAACTTTCTGAGTTATCTTGATGACAGACAGACACACAAATCCGACGAAAACATAACCTCCTTGGCGGAGGTAACTAGTCCAGTAGTTGCCACTAGGAGCACCAGTACTCGCCGCTACAAGGAGCCTACCTACCCTAGCACCAGTCCTCACCACTCCATGGTAGCTACGTAAGTACCGGTAGGTACTCACTGAGGTCTGTTGTAATAGTCCCAGGCCGCCACCATACTACCACACAGGCCCTCGAGCGCGAGGTTGGACGGCAGCTGCAGGAGAGACAGGAAGGTGTAACAAAGGCAGGGTAACATCTACTAAGGGCAAGAGTTGTGAGTGGTTGCGTGCACTGTGGAGATAACTTGCTGCCGGCTCCCCCACATCAATATGTAGTATCTTTTGGTCGTGGTGGTGGCCAGTGTAATGTAAAATATGATGAATACGCAATAGGAAGTACGGAAGTGGCTATGGCAAGTAGCAAGTACTTAAAGGAAGACGTAAAAGGCCATGAAGGTTAAAATACTTATGCGAGTGAAACTGAGATAAGTACGTGGCTACAGCCATGTAGTACACGTACAGTATTTGGTGTCTAGCGACCAGGACTTTAAAATTCCTCGAGTTCTCCCTGAGTTTGCTTAAATCTCATCGAGTGTCAGATTGTCCATTTTCCTCTTAAATATATAATTTGATTACCAATGGGTAATGGGCTGAATGAGACCGTTACAAATCAGCCTAACAACATTAGCATTTGCTGCAAAACAGAACTAGACAGTTGTCCACCTTTCCCTGGCACTGCAGAACAAATAAACCTCATACGGCTCAGGCTCTGGCCTCTGGGGCAGCGCCACACTCATAAAGGTAACCCCACAAAATGAACACCATCCACGGCCCTGCAAAAATTCACTGAGTATTTTGATTCTAGGTCCCTTTTTTCCTGAGAGCTTTTTCCCCTGAGTTTTCCCTGTTTTGCAGACTGCTAGACACCCTGCATGTACATATAATCTGTTTGCCGGCTTCCGACTACGGGCCCAGCTTACGGACGATGGATAAAAGTTACCCTAACAGATGCTGATGTGAAACTCGCAACACAAGGATACTTTTGTACATTTTAGGTGGGGTTACAGTAGAACTCCTCAAACAGAGAGAGTTCCTGAAACAGGGAGAATACAAAACTGCAGAGTGTATGCAGCAATAGCCAACATCATATTGATTTACCAGAAGATTAGATTAGATAGGCGGCAGTAGACGAACCAATAGGTCCATTCCCAAAGACAACTGTAGCAAAACTCAATTTGCCAATTAACGGCTTGCAACGACTTATGTCGATCTCCCAGTTAGTTCCTTGATGGCTTTGGATCACACTACTTGTGGGCAGGGAAATGTATTAAACCCTCAAATAACTAATTATGCTCTGTCCATTTTATCAAGACGGCTTGGGCGTGGTCAAATTCCTCTATAGCATTGCCAGTTCTAGTGATATTTCTGAGAATTGATTTGGCCCATATCTTAGCCCCACCCACCACCTGCATATAGAGAAATCTCAGATGTGCACAGAATTGTCAATGCTGTGGGGGAATTTGACCGAGGCCAAACTGACTTGATACATTGAACAGAAAAGTCCTAAATGAGTTAAACAATGAACTTTAGATGTTTAGAGATTTTTGGTAAAAAACCTATCCGCCAGGCAAAATTAAGCCTGCTGCAGACGATAGTCTTTTGTCCTATGTTTTCACTTGGTCGCGTTCGAATACTTCGTACTGTCCTTGCAAACATGACTGTGTCAACCAAAAGCTTTGATAAAATGTTTACCGTCATCTTCTCTGGCTTAGCTGTGTCACTAGCGCAGCGCCTTGCGTCTTTTCAAAATTTTAGCGAATGTCGTTTCACAAAACACTGTTATTGGTTGTTTACACAAACACAGCAATGCATTCAAACACAGTTAAGTGAAAAAACAGGGCAAAAGACTATCTTCTGCAACGGGCTTAAGGCTTCCTCGTAACTGTTCCTCCACTGGTTTCTAGTGTATTTCAGGCAACTGACTTGAACCCGTACGCCAGGCAAAGGCAGGCTGCCTTGTAACTGTTTCCTAACTGGTTAGCCTTCTAGTGTATTTCAGACAACTCAATTTGATAGGGTACCGTAGCTACAGTGCCTAGACATACTGTAAGTATTTACACACCTCTATTTTTTATGTATTTTTAAAAATTCAGGGTCTGGTTTAGGATAATTAATACAGGAAGTTTATTTAACAATATATATATATATAATAGAATATTTAAACAGAACAGCCAAATGTGCACTTATAACAAGAAAACTTAACACAAGTAAAAGTGATGAGAGACAAAAGTATTTGACCAAAATATATATGATGTTGAATCTTTTATATTTAATAGTATAAAATTTGAATAAATTATTTTGGAATTATTCTAGAACGTTCACGAAACGTCTCAAAACAAATGCAATGTAAACAAACCACAGCCGGCGCAATCATTACCTCTCTAGACGTCGTTGAAGTCGCGCACACTCTCACTACAATGCCCAAAGGTAAAGAAATCCCTGAAGCTACTTGTAAACGGATGCTATAATTCAACTTCGTAGTGAGGGATGAACTTATAGAGTAATAGCAGAACGTGTCAATGTTCCTTTTTCAACGGTTGGAGCAATAGTCCGCAAGCATCAAGGGACTGGGGCGGTCTCCAACCTGCCAAGAGCTGGAGCTCCGCGTAAGATGATGGGTCGTCCTAGGCGCTACATGCTACGTAAGGTGACTAATGACCCGATGACAACTCGTGCTGACCTTCAGGATGAACTAGAGTCTCAGGGACTGCATGTCAGCAAGAAAACTATTGTTAGGGAATTGAACCGTACTGGCATTCATTCTTACACTCCTCGCAAAACTCCTCTTCTTACAGCAAAACATGTCAAGAGCCGCTTAACATTTGCCAAAGACCACCTGGGCAAAGGAAATGAGTTTTGGGAAGGGGTTTGTGGAGGAATCACTACCACTGTCCGCCTTTCTTGCCTCTGTTCCTTTTTCTTTCTTACAAACTACGTAGCCGGACCCGATTGGGCCTTCAGTACTGAAGGACCATTGGCTCCTGTAGAGGAGATTCTCGTTGCTCGATACCCTTCTTCTTAAATGGTAAATATCTTAGGAAAACTGCTAGGATTCGTGCTCTCATTTTCTAGTGTTACCGCGATGGGAATAATTTCGGGTAACAGATTAAAGTAATGGAA
>LQNS02277096.1:12935723-12949974 GCA_001587735.2 Parhyale hawaiensis | reverse complement strand
CTCGGATCTTCTTTTTTTTTATTCTTTTGTTTTCTCCACCCGCTGGGTTGGTTGCGTGGGGGTTTGTTAACCTCATGGAGTTTCTCCGTTCCTACGTCGCCAGCCTGGTGTGATTTAATAATAATAATAATAATCGTCGCTTTGCTAAAGTTATTGAAAATAAAGGTTTTAGTACTCCATACTAATTGTTCTAAACCTAAAATTGACCATTGTTCCATGTTATTTGTTTGTAAAATTGTATTTAGAGACGATCGTTCTCTTATTTTGCACTGTTCAATTTTCTTTTTTTTTTTAGATTGTTTAGATTGCTCTAATGTATTAAATATAGTTATGTTTGTCCTGATATTTTGTAGAAATATGTTAAATACATTCCTTAAAGCCCCATCAAACGATTCATTAACCTACCCTACATGGTTAAACATTATTTTCAAATAATGAAATCATTCTCGTATTTTGCCCGCTACAGTAGTTAGTGGACCTAATAGCAACTCGGTCTGTGACGATGAGTGATCGGTGGCCTACTTGTGAATTTCTAGGGGTGTGATGCATGGAGTGAGAATAGGAGAAGCTATATAATATATTAACAATACTCAATCGAATGGATCATCAGCATCAGGCAGAAAATTGGCTGAGGGGAGCGGAGAAGTTGGGGATCAGCAGAGCAGTGAAAGAGCTAGGTAATGGTGAAGTGGAGGTGCTGGTCGTCAGGAGCCTCCCGCAGGTGTGGAGCGGGTAAAGATGTAGGGATCAAGCTGAAAGCAATGGACAGAGTAGAGAGAGTGCTCGGGTTGTGGGACGTGGTTTGCGGCCAGTGTAGTAAGCTTAGTTGGAGTGGGGATGAAGGTAGTAGAGGACATGACAGTGCTGTGCTACAGATGCCTGACTAGCCAATTCCAGATGGCCCATAAAGTTATTTCTGACCTCACAAGGCGAATTGACCTTTTGGAGAGAAGTAGAGAGGAAGAAAAAGGGAGGGGGGCCATGGGTGGGTAGGGTAGCTTTGGGAGCAAACAGATGGGTAGAGGTGGAGGCAGTGAGCGGGGACATGGACTGGAGTACGTTCTGGGAAAGAATAATGAAGGGGTGTTTGAACTTCAAGGTTAGGGTCGACAAAATGAACGAAGAAAGATATGTAAAGAAAGTGACTATCTGGGTGAATGGCAAGAGTATATGGGACGCCATGTGTAAAAATTTTATTGCGAAATGCAATTACCAGGTTGTGTGGCGAGTGCCTGTGGTGGGGGAGTTGACAAATGGCAGGAGGATAGTTGACGAGAGAGGTGAGGGTCTGGGTTGGGAGATGATGAGGTGGAGGGAGAGTATTAAGAGGAAGGTCGAGGAAATTAGTTTTCGAAAATGGAAAGAGGGTATAGCAAGGAAGGCAACCCTCGACTGGTATAATAGGAAGGAGAGTCCAAGGTGTGAAAATGTCTACGACGGGTGTTTTGGGAGCGAACTCCTTTTCAAAGTGAGAACAAAGAGCTTGGGGTAAATGCAAAAAACGTATAGGTAGAATGGTAGTAGGCAGTGCAGGGAGTGCGAGTTAGAGGAGGATGAGAGCGTCTAGCATGTCGTTGTTGAATGTAGTAGCTATGGACGGGAGAGGGGTATTTTATAGAGGTGATGAAGAGAGAGAGAGAGCGCGTGACTGATGTAGTGCGTGGGTGGTTTGATAGAGAGGATAGGGGGATGGGGGTGGTTTTGGATTTTGAAGAGGGCATAACACAGGGGGTTTAAGACCTTTTTCTAGAGTGTTTGGAGGGAGAGGGGAAGGTGTATGGAGCAGGTGGGGATGGGAGGAGGTACTTGGGGGTGGGGAGTGATGGGGTTATGATGAAGTGGACCCGGAGTACTCGGCTAGTGCTAAAGCCCTTACAAACACTGTTAGATTCCAAGTCAAAGTCAAAGTCAGGCGAAGGATCGATGATGAAATTTTCCATTGAAGAATTTGGTTAGTTATGAGTTAATAAATTAGTGTTACCAGTGGTTACCTTAGGTGTGGTAGGATCTCTTCCGGTGCCATCTAGCCTAATCGTAGCTTCATCCTTTATTCTATTTTATTGGATTTGCGAGAGAAGTTAATCTAATTCAGTCGATGCGTACCAATATAGGCTATATTTGTGAACTAATAAACATATGTATATGTTTCATATCCATTCTGACCCGCGAAGATGCTGATGGTGGACTGTTTATATTTACAGTCACCAAATTTAACGTAGCACGCTAGTCCCAGATCTATCAGAGTTACAACTTGTAAGTTCATTTACGAAGCTCAGACGCCCCTTGGCGAGTGAGAGGCCAAAAACCGTGCAACGAGCTCTCTAATTGGCCCGGCGCACAGAGGCGCGTGCAAAACGTATTACAGCCACAAGTGTGGGGTTCATAGACTGTGTTGCCTCGGATTGTAGAGATGTTGTAAAATACAAGACAGCAAGCAATACAATGTTGTAACTGTTGTACTTCTAGACGATGGGCCTTTCTTGGAGCCCACGCCTCCTAAAAGGTAGCCAAGTATATCTAACGTTTATTTCAAGCTTGGGAGATCAAGGCCCGATCTTTGATTGAGTTTCCGTTGTTAATAAACACAGTTCATTTAAAGAAAATAGTTGTGTAAGATTTGATTGTTTGCAACAAACCCTCGAAAGGTCCAGAATCGTGACGTCATTACTGCGTCACGTCATTGTTGCAGAGAGAAATCTTTGGTATTTCCTCAACGGTGTGACGCAATAGTGACGTCACAATTCTGAAGGTTTCAAAGGCGTAGTGCCAAGACTCAGATCTGACAAACTTCTGTAGTGAGTGAACTGCGTTAATAAACCACTCCACGTGTATTTTTCTTTTGATAAGTTTCTCCGTTGCAGTTAAAACTTTACGTTGGGAAGGGGCCAACTATTTATCGCTCACGTAGCTGCCAAACTGTTATCGTGGTGTAGTCACTGCTGGTAGCCCTGATACCCCGCTCAGCGTTTCCGGTTTCTTGTAAATTCTTTTGGGTCCTATTTTCTTGGCGGTGCTTCTTTATTTGGAGTTTCAAACATTCAAAATTCGCAGTTTTGCCTGCTGGTGGGAAATTCTTGGTAAATTTTGGTTTTAAGCGCATACTTTTCTTTTTTTTTAATCAATGCATTTTTTTAACGCAGAAAACAAAATTGAAGTCGGAATCCGGCGGTCGCCATTAGTTTTCGAGATATATGAATTTGAAGTTCCCATTGTTTTCCTATGGGAAAAAATACCCGGCGATGGCAGAGTGTAATGGAACAGCTTTTATATAGGTTTTTTTAACCTAACTGTCCAAACCTAGCCTAACGTAGCCTAAAGGTTAGGTTAGGTTAAAAAACTATCTAAAAGCTGTTCCATTACACTCTGCCATCGTCGGGTGTTTTCTCCCATAGGAAAACAATGGGAACTTCAATGTCATATATCTCAAAAACTAATGGCGACTGCAAGAAACTGATTTCATATATAGATTCTACATCGGAAAATACATCGATTGAAAAAATAGTTTTTTTAGACACGCTTAAAACCAAATCATACCAAATTCTTCAGCCTAGAATTCAAGTTGGTACAGACCACAGCTTTTGTTGAATGAAAAAAATAGCATACACAGGCACGATGACTTTTTTTGCAGTAAATTCATATAAAAGATAAAAAAAATAATTTCCCCAATTTAGTGGCATCATTTTTGACAGCCGAGTACCCTAGTTTTGTTTTTTTTTTTTTCATAAAAATGCAGCAGAGGACGGTGTGGCCATTACGCTCCGTCTACAATAGTAACTGCGCATAATTATGCAGAAGTTCTTCTTCCTATGAATGAATCAGGGTGCTGCACCCCTAACTTGTTGACAATTTGGCCTGCATCCATATGAGAAGTAAAATATAATTTATATATTTACTTGCTTTCGCTAATTGTCCTAAGACACAGCGATAGCCATATTATAGAACTGATCAAGTCACTTAATTAATTAACTAATATAAAATCAAACTTTACAACAAGTTTACTTCGCTTTTCTACCACACTAAAATATGTCTTTGCTATTGCACTAAGTTTACTTAACACTACACCACCGCGCGGATGATTCCCCCTGATCGCGGATGAGTCGCGCGTTTTTGTGATCGCTTTTTGACGTGATTCTGCTAGCAGTCAACCGTAATCAGTAGTGAGAATTGATCGCAGCGTGATTTCTTCCCCAGGCTAATCATGCGTGATCAAACAGTGATTCCAGCCGTTGGACAAGTAAAAATTCAAAATTTGAAATGCAAGGGGGTGATGTTTTCTTAAATTTAGGGATAAATTGAAAAATGTTTTGATGAATGTTAGTAATATTGACTTCCAGAATTGTAGTTTCCTTAGTTTTATGGCTGTGTATGTACAAAATTCTTTAAATACTGCCAGTTTAGTTATGCATTAGCTTTAAAATAAATAAAGGCTCACAAGAAATCCCGTAAAAATAAGATACAAATATATTTTTTGAAAATTGACATGGCGTCTCTGGTTTGTTTACAAAATCGTTGACTGTTCTTGTGCTTATCAGTGATTATGATGATCATTTTCACGGTGATTCTGATCACGAGCGTGGCCATAAAAAGACGCCTTAAGAAGTTTCTCACGCATAACGTTTTCGTCGGAACTTTGAGTTTCTATATGTTTTTCAAACACGATCGGTCATCATTACTGGACCACGATGATCGTACAAACACGTCCTATTAAGTCCAACCGCAAGCTTATTTTACTGAAATGTGAACGTAGAATAAGGCATTTGAAGAAATTTTTCTCGAATAACGTATACATCGGGAATTTTTCTCGAATAACGTATACATCGGGAATTTTGAACTTTTGTTTATGTACGTTTTTGGAACACGACCAGCTGGCGGCCACATTACTGAAACGCGCATTATGTAGTTTTTCATGTTTGCTGGCAGCGGTGCCGTTTGATATTGTGTTGCATTAATTTTACAAGTACTGGTGGTTTTTTTACTCAATAGTGTGTTTTATTGACATATTTAGATAGAATAAGGAAATGTTTACTTTTTGAGATATTTACTTTAAGGTTCCCATTGCTTTTTGCACGAGATCCGTCATTACGGTTATGTCGTGCCATTTAGGAGAATCCCCGTAATTGTTATTTGGCTACAACGTGGCTCTTATTCATTAAGGTTAGAAAAGCAAGGTCTGGTTCTGCTACCTATTATCTTACAAGAAATATAATAAAACAGTGTACAGCAATATTGAGCTTGCCGTAATGGTGGATCCAATTTTCTCCTACAAAAACAATGGAAACTTTAAAGTCAAATATCTCGAAAAGTAAGCATATGCGACGGAAAAGTTATTCTTGAAAAAACATCTTACAATGCCTTATTCTACCAAAATATGTCAACAGAGATACTGAATTTCAATGGGGTGTTTTTGTAAAAAAAAAATTGCCTAAACTGGCACTGCTGCCGAACTAAGACAAAGTGCCTGCCCATATTTTATGAATTCCACTGCATGCTGTTGAACTAAGACAAAATACCGGCATATATTTTATGAATTTCACTGGTACTGCTGCCGAACTAAGACAAAAAAATGCCTATTTTATAAATTCCACTGCATGCTGCCGAACTTAGACAAAATGCTTGCCTATATTTTATGAATTCCACTGCATGCTCCCGAACTACGACAAAATGCCTGCCTATATTTTATTAATTCCACTGCATGCTGCCGAACTGAGACAAAACGCCTGCATATATTTTATGAATTCCACTGCATGCTACCGAACTAAGACAAAACGCCTGCATATATTTTATGAATTCCACTGCATGCTACCGAACTAAGACAAAACGCCTGCATATATTTTATGAATTCCACTGCATGCTACCGAACCAAGACAAAACGCCTGCATATATTTTATGAATTCCACAGGCGCTGCTGCTGAACTTAGACAAAACTCCTGCCTATATTTTAGGAATTCCACTGCATGCTCCCGAACTACGACAAAATGCATGCCTATATTTTATGAATTCCATTGCGTTTTAGACTACCATAGACCTTGGTCAGCCACGTCATCGAGACGCACTGCAGTTTCTTAAAAGCTCTATTACAGCTCTGGTAATATTCTATCTGAGAACTGTCACTAGCCTACCGTCTGAAACCGATAATTGAATAGCCCCTATTGCATCATCCTCGACTTCTTCCTAGAAGGAATAAAGTCTAGATATGTACGTTCAGTGGCGGCTCATACTCTGTTTTAAGTGGGGCCTGCCGTATATTTTTTGGAAGCCGTTAGGTGGAAAAGCTATTTCCTATGCAGAATTCAAGTGTTATCACATTCAAGACCTGAATTCAGCATAGTATAGCTTTTCTACTTAATGGCTTAAAAAAAACCTGATGGCCCCACCTGAAACAGGGCACGAGCCGCCCCTGTATATGTTAATAATCTGTATTTCACAATTTTAATCTGTTCATGATACATGTAGCAGGCTATTCTGTAGCTAAACAGGGCACTTTCGGCACGACCTTCAGCTTCGCCTCTGTAGCCGAAATCCCATGCAAGTGCTACCAGCAGCGCGATTAGGCTACGGAGGGCAGACTGTAAGCTCGCTTTTACGAAGCAAATATTGAAGCGTTGCCGATGCAGAGCCAATGTATGTAGCTTGATTAAACGAATCGAATCCACTGCACCTGTCTTAAGTTTCAGACTATTCAAGTCTCGAAGGCATAGCATTCTTATATGTAAGTTTGCGTATAACCTCTTACAAACTAACTAGTAGGTTTTGTTTATAAGATTAGGTATAATAGTAGCTACTAGCAAGACATGAAAACCTTCCTCCCGAGAGAGAAGCAAATAAAATAGGTTTCTCATCTTGTACCGTACTCTCTCACTTTCTTCTTGTTGGTGAGAGTCATGGTTGGGAGGAGTCTCACAAGTAGAGTAGCCCCGGGCAACTCCTAATCTAAATCCTGCTGTATCCAATTAGGGTCCATTGCAGGTGTAACTCTGGGTATCTCCTCATCTAAATTCTTCTGTATCGAATTAGGGACCATTGCAGCTGGAAGGGGGAGGTGGAGAAACTAGAGTTAGGGAACACTGACAAATGGTGCATAACTGCCCTACTTGTGCTAGAGTAGAATCTTGTGAATGTGATCCCACAGCATCTGTGCTCTTATCTCAGATTCCTTTGTGGCGTAAAACACACGTGGCGTACTTGATAATCTTGTGTGTGCGAACTTATAATGACAATATTTATTAAGTAGACTACTCATGGAAAAAACAATACAAGATACTAACCCTTTCAAAGATTACACAGTGTCTTATATATGCATGCGTGTGGGTCTGTGCGTTGGAACATCCTGTGTACTCGAACATACGCACACAAACGTCAGCAGCTCCTGGCCTGAACGTTCTGAGGCTTGTGGTGATAAGCATTGAGGGGGGCCCGGAGGGGGGAAGGATTGGGGGGCACGGGTTTCATAAGCCCTCTCAGGATGCTGTGATAGTGAAGCTATCGCGATACGCTGGTTGAAGTCTTAAATTAGCATTAGACTGTCTGGTAGAACGTTCGCTTCCCATCTTTTTTTTTACTTTTATTACAGTTATCCGGCGATACATTATAGATAAAACATCGAGATAATGGCAAAAGAAATAAATTTTCCTGGAAAGAAAGCAATAAACCATAATCGAAGAAATAACAGCGGGAACTGGCATCATATGGGGCGAATTGACATCGTGTCTTGTGAGAGTGTGGGGGGAGAGGGTCCGGGGTACGCCACTATGGACACGGGGGACCCCCGTAACCCTCAAGGGCTAACCATAGCTGTTCAACTAAATATTCACATACCAAATTTCTGTACCAGTTATAATTGGCTAACCGGTTTGATATCGATTTAAAATGTTTTATTATTTCAAAGCACAATGTTGAAAATATTGCCAATCAGCGAAGCTATCGTGACTAGGCACAACGAAGCGCGGTAATTTACATGTGATACATCATATTTGGAAATTAAAATTTCCAGTACAAGAATAACGGGAATTTCATTGTCAACCATGATTCTGTATTATATTACTTTAAAATATTTCAATATGCAAAGCCCTTCAAAATAGATATTAACTAGCGGAATCGTGTAAATTCCACAGGTAATTAATGTTTTCACTTACTTTTTTTCGTTGGACCTGAGGGAGCGCTTCTAACTTGATCTATCTCGTCTAAACTAATATCTGCTTGACGAACCCCGTCTACCTTAACACACCTTGTCTAATCTCTCTTAGTATTCTGCTTTCACCTGTGAACCACGCATACGTTCTGTCAGCAAAGAATTTGCTCTGTTATCTTGATGAAAACAAAAAGATACGAGGGTGCTTCCTGCATTGTTTTCCAATGTATCTATTTGCACACCTCTTCTAGGCCCTGTTTCATACTGTTTACAGATAATTTAGCCATTCATAATTTTTACACACTTCAAATTTTTCTTCAGCGTATTCAATTTTTTCGACACTACAGTATTACGTGGCCCGTGAATATTGAACGATAGCCCACTATTGTTCTGTTTTATTAGATTCGATTGTAATAGAACAAAGTACAACAGACTCGGTCAATTTTTTCAGTCACAGCAGCGTATGCTTCTGTTCTCAAGATGTCGTTGCACAGTACTTCCCTAGACATCAAACTTTCGCTTCAAAATATACTTTAGAATCGAATGTCTAAAACTGCCCGCCTTAGTTAATGTGCTCCCGCACCGTATCCTAGTTGGGCATCTGGCCCAATTAAGGATGTCTCGGGACACCAGCGAAGTGTACATAATACGGCGTAAAAAACGATGAAAATCGGTAGATATGATATGTGGAAGATGATTTTCATTTCTTTACTTTGAAATTGACTAAAACTCATTCAAAAACGAAAAAAGCGCAGCCAAGTTTGAAATTTTTTACAGCCAAAATCAGAGCTTCCTGAGAGTTAAAAGTTCCCTATTTAATAATGAAAGAGTAACGTACAGACGTTTTGACGGACGTATGGAACTATAAGCCGAATAATATTATAGATGTATACACTATACATGTGCTAAGTACCTCGCCTGAAAGTTTTTTTTTTTTACATTTTATTTTTCTTTTTTCGCTTTGGATTTTTCTAGAGGGAGTCCCCCCCGCCGGCAGGGAGCCAGAAACAGTTGCCCTCCACTCCTTATAAATACAGTCCTGTCTATAAATATTATATATGCTGTAGAAACTGATCAACATTGGGCGTGTTCGGCTAGGCAGTAAAAATTAGGTCTTCATGGCTTAACTTGTTCCACAGAGTACAGTAACCTTGAGTAGCCACTTGCCGGAAAAGGAGCGGTTGCTCCTCGCAATTAGGCCTGGAAGTACAGGGTGAGCCATGTTTTATGTAGTGCAGTGGTCTATATGTTTGTTCTAATATTCAGATAGTTACGCTGGGTTCGACCCACTAATTCATGTTTCAGGCGTTGAACCTTTATCAATTAATTACCTGTGATACTTCCAAGAGCCCAATCTTACTTCATAAAATGAAGATTTCAGTGTGCTCAACATTATCGGGTTGTTAACGCCTGTAACGTGCTTCAACGTAACGAAAGTACTTTTTTTTATTATTCTAATGTTAACATTTAAGAAAGAAAACCTCAGGGTGCTGTGCCATAACCTTACTGGACACAGCGTCCATATAGGAAATAAAAGGGATTGATTTATTTATTTATTTACGAAGCCGGGCAAGACGAGTGGACTTGGCACAGATCGACTTAACGACTCAATCCAACGCGTCCAACCGTTTCAAATTACAACGAAATTCGGCACCGCTGGAGATGTCTACATAGAAGTGGTATCATGACTGCGAACTTATGATGTAATCGAGCAAGCGATCAAATGTGATGTCATGGTTCTCTTTTGAAAATAGTGAAGAAATGCCCTTTTGTAAGCGCAATAATTCATGAAAGTGAAGAGAGAAGTGAAGAAACGGGGGTTTACCGTGGCAATTATTATTTGGCATCATTTACTGACGACACAAGTCATTAGGAGTCGAGTCTTCTGACTGCTAATTCGGGTCTCCAAGTTGTGCGTCTCCTGTCCTCAGGGTCGACGGCTGTGGGACGTTCTGTGCGTGTTCCTGCACATGCGCGTGTTCCTCCGGCGTGTTCCTGCACATGCGTGTGTTTTTGTGCTGTCTTTGCTTGGTGCTACAGTGTCTGTCGACGCCAAGGTAAGCTGGAGGTCCCCACGCTTGATTTTAATTTATTTGTCAGAATCACCGAATAACGTAAATTATCTCGAATTAAAGTTGATGGAACCTTCAACACTTACCCAACTATTTTGGGTTAGTTGATTGAGCAGTTGATGAGGACGAACAATAAATTTGGCGTTGATGTGCACAACGTTGGTGTGTAATACATGAAAATGAGTAAAATGATGCTAATTTTATGAAACAGGCATAGTTAAGCGTATTCCATGGGGTGGACAACATCAAGAATTACGAGAAACACGAGCATATTATTCTAAAGTGCAGTTGTACCCCTTTTTTTGGGCAGTTGTAAATGTAAAGTGTGCAGTTGTAAATGTAAAATGTGCAGTTGCAAATTCAGATTTTTGCAATTTGTAAATTTGTAATTTGATTGAATTTGCACGGCTGTAGATTGTCATCGACATAAACTAAAGGAACCTCCGATAACAGACCAAAACATATTTTCATTTACATTGCAATGTAATTTTACAATCCGGGCCTGGTATCAAGATTTGCGCCGATGTAAATTATCCTGAGAACAAACCCTGGTATATGGGCTTACGTGGTTCGAACCGGGGGCGCCGCAATATCCATCTGCACCTACTGTGTATTGGGTGCCGCTCAAGTAGGTGGTCTACCTCAGAGTATGTGTCAGGTTCCAGTAGGGAATTTGCTAGAAGAATTGTGGCGAAATTAAAAAAAAAGCTTGGAAACTATTAAGACCATTAGGTCAAGCTAGGTCGTATTGAGTGAACAGTTTCTTCGTGTCAAAGTATATTTGGCTAGCTTTTGTCTAGCAAGGACTGGAATTCTATAAAGTAAACGGAACTAAAATTTCAAAATTACTCGAATGGATGGATGGTTATGTTAGTTGAGAATAGGTTCGGTGCAGCTAGAATAGGTACGTAACCTGGCTTATAGGCCTAAAATAGGTGCTTAACTTATACGGTAGGCCCAAAAAACGTGTACCTAATCTAACTTATAGGCCTAAAATATATACTAAACTTTAACTTATAGGCCCAAAATAGGCACTTAACTTATAGGCCTAAAAAGCTGCCTAACCAAACTTATCGGCCTAAAAAGCTGCCTAACCAAACTTATAGGCCTAAAGTAGGTGCCTAACCTAGCTACGGTAATGGGCACATATAACACGTTCTGCTTATATAAAAATAGCCATTTACGAGTACTACAGTATTTCCGATAAGTGGATACACCTAACGAGGTTTTTTTTTGCCTTAATTCAAGAACTTTGTAAAACTAGTAGTATGTCAAGAGCAGGAGAAGTAGAGGCGTCTTTTTGTGGCCACGCTCTTGATCAGAATCATCGTGATCACTGAGAAGCACAAGAACGGTCAGTGATTTTGTAAACAAACCAGAGACGCCATGTCAATTTTCGAAAAATTATATTTTTATTCTATTTTTACGGAAAATAGTAGGGAATGGATTTCTTATGAACCATTATTTACCTTGAAGCCAATGCATGACTGTACTAGCAGTATTTCAAACATTTTGAACGTACACAGCCATACAATTAATGAAACTTACAATTTTGGAAGTCAATATTACGAATAATCAGCATAACGGTATTCAATTTATCCATAAATATAAGAAAATAACACGACTTTGCGTTTCAAATTTTGAATTTTTACTTGTCCAACGGCTGGAATCACTCTTTGATCACGCATGATTAACCTGCTGAGGAAATCACGCTGCGATCGATTCTCACCACTGATCACGGTTGATTGCTATCAGAATCACGTCAAAAAGCCGTAACAAAAACGCGCGGATCATGCGCAATCAGTCAGAATCATCCGCAAAGTGGTCACAAATAGACGCCTTAGGTAGTCAGTGGTGAGAGTCGGTTTGAGAGTCCCTAGACTTGCCGTACTTCTCCTCGCCTCTAGTTGCCGCTGGAACAGGGGCACCGGAACCGGGGGGGGGGGGGCGACGGCCCCCTGCCCTTTCAGTAGGGGGGCGACATTGGAGGCAGCATGTGCCCCTTAGTAGGGGGGCAACAACAGGGCAGCATATGTCCCTTAGTAGGTGGGCAATGGGGGGCAGCATGTGTCCTTTTTCAGCCTATTTTCATGACATGGAAATGAGTAGAAATCGAATAATTTCAGCAATCTAGAAAACGAGCGTGCGCACAACGCTCCCTTGACATACTTGAAGTATCATTAGGAACTTACTTATTTCTATAAACTTGTACTGAATTGATTTCACTATTTTTACTTATGTAGCTAAACTGATTTTGTTATTAGTTGTCAAATTAATACGGGCAAAGCGGAAACTTTGGCATTTTCTACGAATATAATAGCTAGTGATTTGCAACTAGCTAAAGTGGTGGCAATAATGATAGCACATTTTGAAATTTTGTAATATGTTTAAAAATACTGCATCAATATAGTTGAAATTTTAACTGAATAATGTTACTTCAACTAGTTACCAATTCCTTATAATCATTATTGTATTCGTTATCTTTTCAAAATTTGACCACGAAAATAATAGTTTGTGGGAGCAAATCGGGTGGAAATAAATATAGCACATGTGGAAAAAATTGAATTTTAGAAAACAATGAAAGCAAAAAAAAACATTCTTAATATTTACAAGCGTTTCCTTTTGATTGCAACACCTGTACACATCGGTTATTCATAGAACTAAATTAGCGTGCATTTCTTCAGGGATAGCCTCCCAGCATTCATTTATGTCTGCCACAAGCTTTCTTTATCCTGAAATTGTCTCCCATTGGCGTAAGCATGCCGTGAGAGTATCCCCCAAAGATTCTCAATTGGGTTTAGATCGGGTGACATTGCAGGCCAAGCTAAAGTGGCTATATTATGGACATTAAGCCAATTTGTGGTCAACCTCGCTATGTGAATGATGGCATTATCTTGCTGATGTTTATCAGTTTGAAATGGGAGAAGACTAGTTTCTAAGACCTCTGTGTACTTCTCAGCATTTTTTCTACCTTCCATCATCACCAAATTCGCCTTGCCCTTGATGGAGAATGTTCCCCAGATCGTAAGGGATACGCCACCAAAAGGACGTTGGCTGAAAATTTTGTCCTCCTTTCTAAGATCATGCCAGTAGTATTAAGAAGCGTCAGGTCCGTCTAGGTGAAACATTTTTCATCGAAAAAAATAACATTAGACCAATCTCCATGGTTCCATTGCACTTTTTCTCGAACCCATTCTTCGCGTTTTGCCTTGTGTACTTTCGTGAGTGCTGGTGCAGTTTTTCCCTTGTTATAACTGAAGTTCTTAAATGAACCCAGGATCCGTCGCACTCTTCTCGGTGTAACATTTAATTGCAGGATGTTTGTAGGCTTTCTGACCCCTCTCCTGTCCGAGACGCCTCACGGAGAAGTCGGTGGCGGGTTGTAGGGCTCAATTTTGAAGGGCGGCCAGGAGACTTCTTTTTTCCGTATTCATCTGGGTTCTGCAAAATGTTAGTTACCACCTTTCTAGATCTGCTAACCTTCCTAGAAATCTCAGATATAGTGTATCCTTCATCATTTAATGCGCTTATTTGACCTTTTTCCTTTTCAGATAACCCACACTGTCTTCCCATGCTAAGAAATAGGTTAATTTCCACATATAGAGGTTACAAAGTGGTGAGTAACTGTCCAATATAGCGACGGCGGTTTGTTTTGATATTCTTCTTCTCTAATCTGGATGTAGTAACGCGGACATGTAATTTTTTCCAGTTGTGCTATCTTTATATCCACCCAAATTCCAACACAAATTTATACTTTTCATCATAAAAGTTAAATCAAATAGTTTATAGGGAAACTATGATAAGAAATAGGTAACTAGTTGAAATAAGGTTTTTATGTCAAAATTTCACATGATATGGCGTAGTATTTTTTAAGTTATCGAAAAATTTTGATTTGTGCTTTCATTATTGCCACCACTTTATTGAGCAACAAGCTTCGTGCTGGTCGTACGATCGTATAGCAACTAGCGACTCAGCATTTCTTCGAATGCCGAGTCTCGCATGACGCTTGTCTCAAGTTTTCTTTCATCATACAGGAACGCTTGGGGGGGGG
>LQNS02277096.1:12922628-12935708 GCA_001587735.2 Parhyale hawaiensis | reverse complement strand
GGGGGGGGGGGGGGCAAGACCTCGGGCAATTGCCTTCCTGGCTCTGCCGGTGGGAGGGGGCAATAGAGAGGGGTGGGAGCATGTGCTCTTTTCTTGAGGTAAAAACCCATTTAATTTGCTACCTAACTCCAACTAGTTTTAGTACATACAGTGGCGCAAGAAAACTCCACACCGGCAATATTTTGATCTGAATTTAAATTGCGCTGATTTTTAGGTTTTCAACCGTAATAAATTACATAGCAAGCAAACGATTAATCAACCTTTCCTCCTTTATTTACTAGCTATGTCGTTTTATGAATTACCAAATAGACTAACCATATCATGTCGTCAAGGAAAATATTTCAGAGGAATAGAAAGTCCGCATTATTGTAAAAAGTTCTTGAAATAAATTTTTAATCGTTGTAATATATCAACCATGTATATACAGCTGGAAATAATCAGTAGTGTAACCCTTCTGTGGTCTGACAGCATGCAATGCCTCTGGTATCGCCCGATTAGTTTCCTACCGAACTCCGGTGAAAGGGCGTCAAGTTTTTGTTATTATTGTCAAGATTGACAATATTTTCTTTGCAAACCTGGCTAGCGTTTTAATATCATACATTTTCCAGTGGATCCAAGACTGGCAATTGGGCTGGCCACTCTAAATATGTAACGTGTTGGCTCTGTAGGAATCTCCTGATTGGGTGTTTTGGAGAATTCCCCAATTCCAATTGTTCTGCATTAAAATGGAATTCACTGGCGAATTATCATCATAATTGAAACAAAAACTTCAAGCAACATGTCCAGGCTAATTAAATCGGCTGTCCCTGCACCATCAGCACTGATTGCTTCCCGTACCATGACAGAAACTCCACCTTGTAGCGTTGAAACAATACACCTTGGATGAAATTTTCCACCTTTGCCTCGTCGAGCAAAATGCCTGCCTTTACTGCCTAGCCTCTTGTACTTGCTTTCGTCGCTAAACAGCGGTCGGTACTCGCCAGCAAGTTGTCACGATCCTTTGCCATTTGACGAACTGCAAACACTTTAGATTCACTGCTATAAAGCTTCCCGGACCAAATTCTTCTAACACCCCCCCCCCCCTCCCTGCCCTGTCAGTTGGGATGGAAGGGTTGAGAGGTGGGCAGAATGGACTGTTTAAAAAATGCATTTAATTTGCATTTTCGAAAGAGGAAAATGTCTAGAGCCACTAACGTATGTGGTGTTTTTTCTGGTTTTGTGAATCTGAATTTTATCCTTTCCACAGCTTTCAGTGAGGGATCTTGAAAACTAGCAGAATGCAAATTATTAATAATTATATTTCAATCACAAATTGAGGAAAAGGGTAGCGTGGCAAATTTTCTATTATTCAAAGTTGACTCTTACGATATGATCTCTCGAAATCAGATCTAATAATATTAATTATATCAATTATCACGTGAATTATTATTACTGGTCTGATCAATCAATATGACATTGAAACAAGGGAATGTGGCGCAACAGAGGGTAATAACGACAAGAAATAAAATAGCTTTCTCTATATTCACTCTTCTCTAACGCCCTGATACACAATTCTTCCGGGGACTTAAAACACAATGAATGCATGACCTACGCGTGGATACAAAGAACACACAAAGCACTCCTATCGCTTTCTACACATCTCACCGGAATTTCTAAACCCCACTATCATGATTCACCATTCAGATACTTATCTCGTAAATTGAAGATGCGGCAGTAGATTTCCGACCCGGTCTCTCTCCTCTCTGGCACCCACGTATGGCTGGTCTATGGCGCACGTCTGGACACTGGCTGGCTCGGGTAGGCCGTCCTAAGTTTTTTATACCCGGCATTTTGTGCGAAACTAAACACCCAGCCGATCTGTAGTCTCTGACACTTTTGTCCCTCGCAGCCCTTGATTTGTGCTTGTCTAGTCGACTATTTTGCCCTCTAATTAACTAACCGCGACGCCAGTCTCAATGATTTGTATATCAAAATTCAGGTCTCGTGATATTACAGCTGTTTATTGATCCTTCCCGCTCCTACATCTTCTAGTTTTGATACTATTTGTAATAAATCGAGAGAGGAGAGCGAGGCTGTTTTGTTTTTCCCATTAGAAACTCTAATTTCTCTACCTTGGCGGGTTCCATGTGCCTATACACTAATATCAAAGCTATGGGTATACACTAGCTATGAATACACATACATAAGTGTTTGCGGCATGCCACAGTTCGGCCGCAATTATCCAAAAACGATTCCTAAACAAACACAAATAAGCTATTCCGACGGCCGTGTTCCCTCGGATTGTCTGTGATTGGAGGAGGCAGGTGCGACGCTTGCTGACGTCACTGGCGTCCCTTGGGTCCCTGCGCCCCTCTTGTGCTGCGTCGCTTGCCGGTTACCGACTTGCTTAACTGCGTAGAAGCTGAATGCTGGATTTTAGCCGTAATTTAGGCATGTCGTAACATACTATACGACACGTATGTTACCTTCCAAGTCGGATTCACTACTTAATAAAACTCCTAACATGTCCTATCTAAGGACACGACACCCCTGTACATCAACTCAGAAATACTACATTTGCCACAGTATACAAGAGCAGATTGGATGGCGTCAAAACCAATGCAGTGGCTAAGGAGTTCATCAGCCTCAACTCAGCCACTGACAAATGAAAGTAATACTTTGGAGATGGGCAAATATGATTGTTTTCATACACATGTACAGTGGCGCCAGGAGGAAACCCCGCATGACAATAGTTTAAGCAAATTTTAAATTATGCTAAATTTCAGGTCACTGACCAGATAAATCTATATAGTAATCTATTCATCGTCGTGTTGATTTCCAAGTTTTGTATATAATTTTCTAATTTCGACTATTCGTCAGTAAATGTATTTTCAAAACGCGATAGAACACAAGGTACAAGGTAACAATATACTACACACTTTAGAATTAAACAATAATGCAGTTTCTTCCGCTGCGTTTCAAATCGTAAGGCATCTTTACTCGTGCTAGCAGTTACTCCGTTGTAGTCCTTATTTTATTAACTGCCACGTCTTTCTTTCAGTGATCTCTAGAAACTTAAAAGATGCGATGATACTAGATTAACCAACTAAGAAATAAACAGGCAGACGACTCAAATGTGTTGAGAAAACTGTTCGACTGACTGTGCAAAGACATGAGCACACTACAACACTTGCAGTGTTCGATGTATAGCCCAGAATCACAAAATAAGCTGTCTAAGGGGACCCTCCTACAGCGAGGAACGTGTGTCGAAAATCCAAACTATTAGAAACAAATTTAAAACTGCTCCTAAGCTTCAAAAACATTGTGACCTTGTGAGAAAGTGTTCTATTTCTACAAAAAAATAAAAAATAAATTTTAAAAATTTTGGATGATAGGCTGCCTTGCAAGATTCAAACCGGCGATGAAGAAGAGTCCAAAGTGTAGTGTGAAGTTCGTCACAGGGCACGAACTTCGTGACGCGTCTTATTGGCGAAGAGTGGCATTTAGCGATGGAAGCAAGTGTAATAGGCTAGGCAGTGATGACTGACAGATAACTTTCGATGATGGATGGCTGAAAAATTTTACCCCAGGTGAACTGTTTCAATGATACATGGTATGGGGAGCAGTGAGTGCTTATGATCCTGGCTCGTACAAACGAGCGATTTAGCTTGTTTGGTCATGTCGACTAAATATTTTGTTCTCCATTATGTTCATAGTTTCCCAATGAATTCCAGCTTATTACAGAACGATACTGTAGTCAACACAGCGGCCACTGTCACACTGTCACGAGATTCCTCGAAAGCCATCACGTTGCATGTTTGGATTGGCCTGGCAGTTCATCAGACTTGAATCCAATAGAGAATTTATAGCATTACATCAAGAACCAGTTATGCAACAGAAAATTGGCAACAAGACTTATGTTCTAGGAACCTAAGCTTTTAAAACTTGAACATATGTTAATATTAAAATGCAATGAAAACATAAATTCAAATAATAAATGTATTGCGCCGTTTTGGTATAGCATTAAAAAAGTAGTAAGGAATTTCATATCCCATATGTGCTCCTCTGCCCTCAGTTCGTTCCGGCGCCCTTGCGCTGGAGTGTTCTACGCAGTGTAAATCCGTTATCATATAAGCAGTATAAGTACTGAAAATGATGCAGGGCCGCAGATGGTAAAGTCTGCACTAAATAGCTGAGCGCCACTGGCAGGTAATAAAAAGCTACCAAAGCCAGAACTGCGAAATATCTGCCATAGGGAAAAGGTAAAAATACTAAGTTATTAATTGCAGCCCAGAATCTGTGACTATTTTATCATTTATCACAACACCTTGAGGACTTGCCTTCTTAATACTAGCATTAGAGTGCCCGTGCTCTTAAAAATGACAGCTAAGAATTTAAGATGACCCGTCTTCATTCAATATGCCTTTGTCTCTAATATGCCTCTGAAGATACCCTCCAAAGTAGTGAGTAATGCACCGAGATACCCGTTTTTGAGGGTAGGTTCCCCTCGCGCCGGGTCACTGCGCCGCCTCTTCCGTTTACCCAGGCCCCGTCTACTTCCGGTTTGCACCCCCCCCCTTCAGACTCCGCTACACCGATAGTGCATTGGCCGTTATAAACCGGAAGCTCACGCGCGAGTGGAGCCGCGAGGGTAGATTACCTTCAAAAACGGGTATCTCGGTGCATTACTCACTACTACCGCCGACTCAAATTGTAATAAGAGATAAGCACAGTCGTTTCCCATCATAGGTCACAAACGGAAAAAGTCTTGCTCGAAGTAAGTACTATACAGAAGAGACGACATGACCGAAATACTGCACGGCAGTCTGTGAGCCACTTCATGGTGCGAGCTGGCTGGCTGGAATGGGTGGCACAGAATTAAGCATCAAGCTGAAATTTCTTTTAGCTGGAAAACGGTAGACTCATGCTCTTCTCCGCCTGCATTAGCTGCAAGCACTGTCCACGCAAAAAAAAATCCAGATTTTTAATTTGTCAATACACTGGACATAAATAGCCCCTGGTATCTAAATTACAACACTCCATAAGTGTTCATTTTTTCTGATTTGTGAACGATAATTACTTGTAAGCAGGTGCTTGTCCAAATGACTGCTTAATCGGGTGCAGGACATGAAACTGAGTCTCTTATATCTTGAGTGATTTCGAGAACGGAGCTCATCAGGACGCCGCTGCAGAAAACCACCAAGGGAAAGCCAATTTTTGAACCCACTGCCGAGGACTTATGTCGTCTCCCCCAAGGAGCTCCTCGATCTCCCCCTATACTTACTCCGAGGTCAAAAGGAAGAAAGCAAGCTGAAAGAAACAATGTCTACTGCTTGTGAAAAATCATCGCCTCGTCCGCCCTTCGTTGATTAGCTTCTGAATTTGTACGTGGTAAACTCAGAACAAATACATTGTTCGATGTATGGAGAAAGTTATAAAATAAAACTGCATGGCCGCACTAAGAGAAGCCGTAATATCTTTTTTTTTCGATTCCAAGATGTGTTTCAAGCAAAAAAGTACATTGAGGGAAATGAAAAAGGAGCCAACGCTCGCCATCTTCTGCAACCTAATCACCGTTCTCCATGACCCGCAACCTAATTACAAATCTGAAACCTGGCCTATTTTTCGCCTATCTGTTTCTTTAAAAGCCTAACCCGAAACATACAAATATATAATACTGAGGTTAAACAAAGTGTTATAGTAGTGTAAATATATAAACATATAAATATTAAAACAAACACACGACAGTGTTTATTGTATTGTGTTGATTGGGAGAGTAGTTGGCGTGGTAGGGTGTCAAGGTAAGAGTCGTTTTCACTGTGCACCCCAACTAAGAGATCTTATGCACTGGCTCGTGCTGTTAATATATCCTCCAAGGCAGTGGTCCTTATTACTCCTACGCCCCCCTTAGAGGTATCTTTTTTCCTTTGAGCCACCCTTAGTGTTTGTAAATAAATGTGGTGCTTTATTCTATTCTATTGAATATGAATGAATGACTGCTTTACTGCGGAGGTTTGCCCCCCCCCCCTTTTGGAATCCAACTCTCCCCCCCCCTCCTGGAATCCGCTCACCCCTACACCCCCAGGGGAATGCGGCCCAAGGTTGCGAACCACTGCTCTAAGGGCTCACTGAAGTGCACGGCTCCGGTCGACCACAGCTTGTCTGAGATACTGTGCCTTGGATACTGGACAGGGGGCGTCTGACAGCTGTGCTCCCTGTTCGACCATCCCCATTTCTCAGTTGTACAGCCCTTCAGTGGACTATGAATGTGAGTGAAATGCTCGCGCTGCAGCACCGTTCAGTTCGGCATCCACTCCCTCCAGAAACGCAGCTAGCACGCTTGAGAGATACTTAGGCAGTTGACGCCGGAACTGCAATTCACAAACCCTGAGTGCATTAGGTCTGTTGACATCACAGCTCGTAAAAATATATCTATGAATTAAGAGCTACTCCCAAAGGAACACATTTCTAACTAGAACGCCTCGTGGCGTAAGACCATCATCCGCTGTGGGGGAAAATTCAACGCCGTCATTTTTAATGGCCGACTAACTTTTTTTCGGCATTTTGCACATCTCAGTCAACCCACCTGCCTAAGCAGGACTCAACTCCTTCTGCCTCTTTTTGGGTGGACAGACAACAAAATTCAACGCCGTCATTTTTGAAGGCCAGCTTACTCTAGCTTTTTTTGCAGTCTTTACACTTAGGTCAACCCACGTGAATCCCTGCAAAAAATTATGAATTTTACTCTACTCCTTTTCCCTCTTTCTGGGTAGATACTGGTAGAGTATCGGCGTGGTAATCTCTAGGTCCCCAGATCGAGTCCTGGCTCGATGCTTTGTATTTATTCTATTAGAAACATAAGGGTGGACGGATGAGCCCCTGTCTGGATAATTCCGGGTGTTGACGGGACGAGAAACAGCAAAATATCGAGGGCTTAGAGCCAGAAGTGGCTATGTCCATTTTTGGTGACATCGGGTTCCCCTCACCAAAAGGGTGCCCTTGAGGTATATTTGAAGTGTCACGGGTGTCTATGCCATATCTCTTCATTGAGAAGAGATTTGGCATAAAAATGTATGGCATAGACACCCGTGACACTAAAAGTATGCCTCACAGGCACCCACTTTGTTAATGGAACCCGATTTCGCCTAAAATGGACATAGCCACTTCTGGCTCTAAGCCATCGATATAGAAATGTCTATATACATAGCTAAGCTCTCAACAGAAACATTATCACCGCTTTTCCCTTCGCTCGCGCGTATATAAAATATGCGATGGAGCAGCCGTGCAAGTAAGAAGAAGTTAAAAAAAAAATTGCGATGGCGTAATTGCATTACTGTAGTGCCAGTTAATTGTTTCCCGTTGGGTTGTTGCGTCATGTTAGCGGCTGCAGCAAAAGCTTTCCTGGTTTCACAGCGTCCGAGGCGCTGTCTGCGTGACCGCTTCTTTCTTTTTTGTTCCATTTTTTATCTTCGTACATTTTTTTATGATGCATTTGGTACTGGGGGCCGCCGTCAGAAAATGATGGCTAAGAAGCTGCGTTGACAACATGCTGAGGAATTCATGTCTCTTGCCTGTAGCCGTGACTTTATTATGGGCTAGACGGCCCGTGACCCATTGGGTCACTAAAAGCCCATCGTACAATGAATTTTATTTTTTATACCTTTCACCATTGTCTTCTTTGCTTCGAAGTATTCTATTATCTTCAGATCTCCATTTTAACTATGATTTGAAATAAAGAATTCATTAATTTAGTAGCTTCTGAAACCTTTGAGCTCTTTGTAAAATATCGCGTTTTTCTCCGTTTATTCCATATGTAGTAGCTGCTGTGGTGCAGAGTGATCCCTAGTCAAAATTATTAAGCCCGTTCCAGACGATAGTCTTTTGTCCTGTGTTTCCTCTTCACACGTTCGAATATTTCGTACTGTCCTTGCAAACACGACTGCGTGTCTACCAAAAGTTCCAATAACATGCTTACCGTCGTATTATCTGGCTGACAAAGTGTCAGTAGTGCAGTGTCTCGTGTCTTTCTAAATTTTTAGCGAATATCGTTTTATAAAGTAGTGTCCTTTTTTGTTGTTTACATCGACGTAACAACGCATTCAAACGCGGTGATGTGAAAACACAGGACAAAAGACTATCATCTGCAGCGGCCTTTAGAGAACGTTTGAACACACACAAAGCCTGCTAGGATATGCTCCATCACTCGTGCAAACAGTGCGGAAAGAAAGACTCACGAGCTGTTCCCAATACAGCCGCGTAGCGTGCCAGGGCAACTCAGTGGACACAGGCGCCAGCGCTCTGTTTAAATTAACGATTAACTTTGGTACGATTGAATTTAGATTATTGATTAACTTTGGCATGTCGGTATTTAAACTATCGACATTAATTTTACCAATTTGGAATTTAGAATATCGATTTACCTCACAACTTCGGAATTTAGGTTATCGATATCAATATTAGCGCATTTGAATTTAAATTATCGATTTACTTTAGCATTTTGGAATTTAGATTATAGATTAGCTTTAGCATGTGGAGAATTTATTCCTGAACGTTCGATCCCCCGCTTAGAATCAAGCTTCAGAAGTTAATCGGAAACCACATGCGCTTGAAGCCGCCGCCAAAAACGCTACTACTCTAAAGGAAATGATAGTTTATCAGTCTCAAACGGTAGCGGCTTGCGATTATTCCTGGATCTTGAGCAGCCAATCGATCAGGTCAGTTGAGCTAAACGGATAATTTTATCTCATAAGAAGTGAACGAATCGGCAACGTCCAAATTTGGTCTCTTTTCAGCCCACTGGGTTGCTCTTATGATGCTTGGCATTGGTGCGCCAGCGTTTCTGACATTCGAAGACCACTGCACTGGCACCGACCTAACCAGCTATATATAGGACCGCTTTGGAGATTCGTAGTTGTCACTTAAGCCTTCCGTCTTCGCTGGTATAGCTCTGACAATCTTTGGTGCATGGCAGTCGTGAACTTATTACAGCCTCGTGAACATTTATCTACAGCACGGACCAGTGCACGTGGACAGTCTGGTTGGGGCGAGCGGTCAAGTTTGCTTTACCCTCACGGTTTAGCTGCGGTCATTAGGCAGGTTCACACGTTAGTCTCTGAACGCGTTCTTTTGGGCAACTGTTCGCATGCGTTGCGTGTAATTTCAACGACAAAAAGTATATAATTTTCTAAATTTTTATTCATTGAAACTTGAAGGAAATGCTGGAGACTTTACTGATGAGCTTACTCAAGCCTACTCGCTTGCCGGCTAACGTTATGGCAAGTTCTTTCGCAGCCACGCCGTTACAATTAAAAGGATACACGAAAACATGAGGAAAATTAACTGAGTGAACGCCTACAAAAGACCACACTATGCCGATGACACATGCTAGTCAAAAGAACGAGTATTGTCATCTTTTCGTTCGAATGTGTTTAGATAAGATTAGATAGGCGGAAGCAGACGAACCAAGATGCCCATTCCCAAAGAGACACCGGAACTTACACCCCGGCTCTCTATGAGCTATTGCCATTGTGTTAGTAGGATATATAGGACTGGACAAAAGAAGAAGAAAAGAGAGAGAACAAAGGGGAAGAATTTCAGAAACAGAGACGATCATGAATGCACGCAAGCACGATTAAGAGCCGCTGATATGCGGAGCTTAAAGATGCCAGGCAGTGTAGTTGGAGCGGGAAAGAGAAGAAGACGAATTAAGGTGGCCTCGGATGCTGTGGCCGTTAAGAGCTTGCAGCTCCTGGAGGAGGAGTTCTTAGTTGTGGAGGATGTCTCTCCCAATGTATGTCAAGGCGATTTTTAAATGCGTTAACCGACTCCGCACCCACAACGTCGGAGGGGAGTCTATTCCAAACGCTTACTATGAAATCCGGAAAGAACTGCTGACTTAAGGTCGTTCTTCGAGCCTTATGCTTGACTTTTTGACCGTTGTTTCGCTAGAGATCACTGAGGACTGTTTCAAAGAGTCCCGTTGTAGGTACGTCGTTGAAGCCATTCAAATACTTGAATGTTTCTATTAGTTGCCCCATGAGTCGCCTTTGCTCGAGAGAGATCAGACCCAGTTCTTTTAGGCGACATTCATACGGCTTATTTCGCAACTGAGGTATCAATTTCGTTGCTCTGCGTTGGACTCTTTCCATGTTATCGATATCTCTATACAGATGAGGCGACCAGAATTGGACAGTAAATTCTAAGTGTGGCCGCACTAATGCCTTGTACAAGGGAATGATGATGTCCTTGGACTTGTATTCAAAATTTCTGGTGATGAATCCCAGTACTCTGCTTGCCATTTTCGCACTCATGTCAACTTGCTGACTGTGTTGTAGTGTGTTTGTAATAGGGATTCCAAAGTCACGTTGTTGGGTGACAGCAGCCAATACCATCCCGTTCATTTTCAATGGGGTTGAAGGGTTCACAATCCCTTTGTGCATTATTGAGCATTTGTCGACATTAAAGCTCATCTGCCAAGTTGTGCTCCATTCCACGAGGTGTTCAAGATCTTGTTGGAGCTCTGCTCTTTTCGTGGCAGAATGACATAGTTTAGTATCAACCATAAATTTACTGATTTTACTACGGATGTGAAGATCGAGATCGTTGATGCAAATTGAAACCAGAAGAGGGCCAAGCACGCTACCTTGTGTAACCCCTGATGATACCCGAGTCCAGGTGCCGCTCGTCTTTCCTTCAGGCTTTACTCGCTGTTGCCGACCAGTAAGCCATGCTCGGATTCATCGGGAATAGTCTCCCTGGATGCCATGGGCTTCCAATTTTTCCAATAGCCGTTGATGGGGGACTTTGTCGAAAGCCTTTTGGAAGTCTAGATACACAAGGTCTACACCATTTTCTTCATCTTTAATATCTGTAACTTATGAGAAAAAGTCCAATAGGTTTGTTAAGCAGCTTCTTCCATTTCGGAAACCATGCTGGGAGTCAGATGTGAGCGGATGCATCCTCAGGTGATCAGTGATACGCTTTTTTAAGAGGCGTTCAATGGTTATGCTGACGACCGATGTAAGACTGATTGGTCGATAGATGTTGGGCCATTTCTTATCCCCCTTCTTATGTATCGGGATCGCATTAGCTAGTTTCCAATCCTACGGAACTTGTCCTGTTCTTAAGGACCGATTGAATATTTCGAGCAGTGGCTTCAGGATGACTGGAGCCATTTCCCGTAGTACACGAGGAGTAAGGTTATCTGGGCCAGTGGATTTGTACATGTTTAGGTGGGTCAGTTCTTGAAGGATCTCGATCTCCGTGAAAACACGTGTTTATGGGAGCAACTTGCATCGGTACTGGTTCAGGGATATTCGCAACATTTTCAATAGTAAATACAGAGGTGAAATAGCTGTTCAGGATTTTGGCTTTGTCTCTTAGGTTATTTGCGATTTCACCGTCAGGTCTTTTGAGCGGACCCATCTGAATAGCACACG
This sequence comes from Parhyale hawaiensis, assembly GCA_001587735.2. NCBI lineage: Eukaryota > Metazoa > Arthropoda > Malacostraca > Amphipoda > Hyalidae > Parhyale > Parhyale hawaiensis. The sequence goes on along the minus strand of LQNS02277096.1, from coordinate 12,924,291 downwards.
TACACGTGCAAAGAATGCTAAGTTATAAATCCATCCAGATATAATGATACTTCGTCCGAAAGTTAACTAACGGCACTTGCAGAGTACACTGAACTGACGGTAAACATTTTTACACCATTTCTTGGCCATCTCAGAGCTGTGTTTACTAAAGTTCAACATACGTTCGACGAAAAGATGACGATACTCGTTCTTTTGACTAGCGTGTGTCATCGGCAATATGGCTGAGCTGCTCGTTAGCTTTTTGAACGTGTCCACTCATCCACTCGTCCGAATGTCTTATTGTGGCGTAAAAACAACTGAACATTGCACTGTTTTCTGAGTTTCTTTTTAATCCAAATTTAAAGAGTCATCCGTAACTTGGCTGGTGATACTTGCCGAGGGAACGATTTGACGGTTAACATTTTAATAACTTTCTGTGGCGTACACAAAGTTGTGCTCACAACGACGCAACAAAGCATTCGGACGAGTGGACGAGTGAACGCGTTCAAAAGACTTACGTGTAGACAGGGATTGAGAACCGGCTTTTGGTCCTAGTTCAATTAACCTTTTCTTGTAAGTATTCATCCACCTTTCTCATTGGAATTGCTCTGTTTGAAATGTTAAACATAGACCACGCAGTAAGTGAAAAGATTAGATGAGACAGACGACAGTAGACGGACCTGCAGGCCCAATCCCATAGAGACACCGGGACTTACGCCTCGGCCTTCTACTATCAGTCACTATTATTTATATGTCTGAGAGAGACGTTAAGGATCGCCTGTGAAACAAAGATCAAATACTTAGCTAGAGAACACTCTGAGAGCGCATACCTCCGCCAACCAAGGCAACAGTAACGATAAATTCAAATTGACTCTGAAACCATGATTTTCTTTGTATTAGCACCAAAATCCAACCATACGTGTCTTTTGTTGGTATTAACGATTCCTGTAATTTTCATGAAGATCTGTTCGTAACTTTTTGAGTTATACTGTTAATAAACATTATGACAAACATATATACGTCAAACACACAAACAGACCAACCGATCATCACCAACATTCAATCATTTATGTCTTCTAACATTACTTACATAACGGCAATAGCTCATAGAGGGCCGGGGCGTAAGTCCCGGTGTCTCTTTGAGAATGGGCCTGTTGGTTCGTCTACTGCCGCCTATCTAATCTAGTCTGTAAATTTCATAAAGATCCGTCCACATCTTTTTGAGTAATCTTGGTGACAGACAAACAGTATAACAAACAAAGAGACAGACAGACATACACGACAAAAACATTACCTCCTCGGCGGGTGAAATCATAAAGCTCGAAGAACAACCTTAAGTCAGCAGTTGTTTCCTTATTTCATAGTGAGCATCTGAAACTAGAGCACTCTGTGAGCCCATACCTCCGCCAAGCAAGGTAACGGTTACGAAAAATTAAAATTGGTTCTGAGACTGTGATTTTATTTGTATCAACACCAAAATATAATGATTTGTGCAATTCATTAGTGTTAACAGCTTCAGTAATTTTTTTGAAGATCCGTTCATAATTTTTGAGTTATGTGTTACGAAAAAAAGTCGTATAGGTAGGGATAAACATATATATAGAAGAATTGGCCTGTTAACTTTTAAAAATTAATTATAATAAAAGCCAAATGTCAAAGAAATGTATAATATGATATATATATA
>LQNS02277096.1:12885232-12901671 GCA_001587735.2 Parhyale hawaiensis | reverse complement strand
TACTTGATAGAGATAGCGCCTAGTTTGTTAGACCCGGGGCCTACTTGATAGAGCCAGAGTGCCCAGTTTGTTAGACCCAGGGCCTACTTGACAGAGCCATAGCGCCTAGTTTGTTAGACCCAGGGCCTACTTGATAGAGCCAGAGGGCCCAGTTTGTTAGACCCAGGGCCTACTTGACAGAGCCATAGTGCAGAATTTTTTATATAGGTCGTTTACCATTCCTTGGGAAATTCATGAAATTAAATAACCTGGGCAACGAATGTTTGGATGTTATTTTATTAGAAATATTACAAATTATTAAAGTTTGTACTATAAAAATATATATTATTATGCATCGACGACAACAGGCGGAGTCTGATTCATCAACACATTGCTGACTTAGCAAAATGTGCTTGTGAAGTTAACAGGCAGACTTTCTTAAAAGCAGTGCTGCTCTTAGTAATTATTATGTAAAATTATTGGTCTAATTATTAAATTTGAGAGCATTACGGCTCATGGTAAAGATAATGTACAATTATTGGTATACTTATTAAATTTGAAAGCATTACGGCTCATGGTAAAGATAATGTACAATTATTGGTATAATTATTAAATTTGAGAGCATTACGGCTCATGATGCAGATAATGTACAATTATTGGTATAATTATTAAATTTGAGAGCACTACGGCTCATGATGAAGATAGTGTACAATTATTGGTGAAGTGAACAAGAAAGCCTTCTGTAAGGGGTCTAATAAAATTAAAATCCCAGAAGGCTTTCTTATTCACTTCTCCAAAATGACCTAGCCTGGGAATCCTCCAATCTTCGAAACAATTATTGGTATAATTATGAAGCATGACAGCATTACTGCCCATAGTAAAGATTATGTACCTATAATTATTGGTATTATTATGAAATCTGGGAGCATATCGCTCATAGATATGCGTACTGTGTGTACAATTATATTTTAACGTAAATCTGATCTATGCGAGTAATGATGGCTTGTTTCTCTGGGTAACAATGGCTGCGTTTATTTTTTCCGAGGCAGTTATGACGCTTCAACATTCACTGAATGTTAATCTACATTTTTCAATGCTTGTGGCACAAAATGAAGAAAAAAGTGGATGAAGTACTAATGAACGCGAGTTAAATACAAACGTATTATGTACTGTTTTTCCCGTGTGCGTTTTACCAATGCTCTAATGGCTCTAAACAATCACCACAAATTTAAACATTTTGCACCCGTTTAAACCAAACCCATATAACAGTTAAACATTGTGCAGAACTACTTAAACAGTTACGGTATGCAAAACGCCTAAGCTGTTAAGAGTTTAAACGTTTTGCATAAATGTCTAAGTCTGAGAAGCACATGAATTAAAGTTTAAGTCATACATGCGTGTTAGGCCTGCAGCTCACAACAGTCGGGAGCCCTGAATTTCAGGCCGAACAGCGTAAACGTTTAGCTGAACTGTTTCAGTAGTATTGCAAAATGGTTAACTTTTTATACAGGTTTGGTTTAAACGGGTGCAAAATGCTTAAATTTGTAGTGATTGTTTAAAGCAATTAGAGCAGTGGTAAAACGCGAACGGGAAAAGCAGAATGTACATATTTGCTGTGTAGAAAGTTCTGTGCTTCACGTAGCCAAGAATGCTGCTGCAATTACGCATTGTTTCGCTCGTTACTATGCAAAATCTTACTATCTATATGTACAACACTATGCACATTCTGTTAGGCATTGCACCATCATTTCATTGTTTCTCTTTTTTTATCAGCATTGAATAGAATAACATGCTTTACTTAGCGACGAAGTTGCCATTGTATTGCTGGATATCAAAGTTGAGTATTTTATGTGTCTAAAGAACCTCGTGGCGGTAGCATGGACAGAAATTTAATTTTGCATCCACCCCATAGCAAATATTTAATTTATATAAAGGGCGGTACACCCCTTTTATAAAGTTATTAGGTAGATTAGATACAGTATTTACATAAACTGAATGGTTTTCTCTACTGCTTACAAACAGAGAAAACCTTAAAGGGCCTCATGGCGTGATGTGCGAATTGAATAGAAGGCGACGGAAAGGAAAGAGATATTCTTCAGGGCAGAACCAGGGAAAAGAGGAAAAAACCGTGGTTCCGTAGCCATAATTATTTATCATCGTCATTTAGATCTTCCTTTTTTTCTTCTTTTTTCCTGCCATCCATATCAAGCTAACATAATGGCAATAGCTCATAGAGGGCCGGGGCGTAAGTCCCGGTGTCTCTGTGGGAATGGGCCTCTTGGTCCGTCTACTATGTAATCTAATTTCACTGCGACACGGCCGCTAGAAATGGTAGCAGTAGGCCGGTCAGACCTGCCACAAACTGCGAGTCGTCACCTCGTTGCAGTAATTCGTTTAACTGCTGCATCCTGCCCACTGCCGGGCCGGGCTGGGCGAGGTACAGTGTCTGTGGAGTGCGACATGGCTATATTTATACACGCACGGCTACTACGGTTCATGGCTTGCAGACTCGCCTCGCCCATCTTTGAGTCACTGGCCTCTTCGTCTGCTGCAAGGCACAACTTACTACACTACACAGCAGAGTTTTACGACCACACCCTTGACACTGAAGGAAGTAAGTCCAAATGAGGGCTTCCGTTGGGACGGTGACGTCACTACACCCGTACAATACACAGCACGCCAAACGAAGGAGCTAACTCCAAACGAGAGCTTCCATTGGAACGGAAACGTCATTACACCCGTTTTACTGTACATTGAAAATAGTCCAAACGAGAGCTTCCATAGGGGCGTTGACGTCACTATACCCGTGCAACAGTACACTGAAGGAAGTAAGTCGAGGTGAGAGCTTCCGTTGGGACGGTGACGTCACTACACTCGTTTCACTGTACTGTACATACAAGGAAGTAAGGCCAAACGTGAGTTTCCACAGCAAGGTGATGTCACAGTGACGTGAAATTCCTTACACACCGTGCCGAAGGTTACGTTTCCTAAGCACAATCAGGTTACTTCTGCCTGATCCACATGGAAGCCTTGATGACGTCACTATTCCAGTCCATCCAGAATGCAGTGCTGAACATTTTGGCTTAGCCGTTCTTACTTGCCATCATGGAACTCCTCATCTGCGATATCATACACATTGGAGTTATGGCCAAGCCCCTTTATGAAGGCCTCTAGGCTGGGCACCGTATGTGGCCTTGTAGTGATGACCACCTTGCCTCTGTTGTCCGCCACTAACCTCAAGAGATCCAGGATCAGCCCCAGCGACTTGGGGTGAACCTCATCGAACCCGTCCAGGACGTAGAGAATGTTGAGCGTCTTCATCACCTCGATCATGGTGGACTTTGGGATGCCCTCGGGGGCTTTAGAGAAATGATTCTCTACAAAATCCGTCATGGTCGTGACTTTGATGTTGTCGCATCTATGCAGAACAGAGAACTCTTCTGAGCCTTTTCGATACTCTTCGACGAACATCGCAGAAACGGCGAAGGCGAGCATGGACTTGCCACTGCCAGCCTCTCCACTCACGATGCTAAACTTTTTCTTCGTGTCGAGGATCTTGTGGCAGGGCTCAAACGACACGCAGGAAGTTTCGTTCCCCTTTTTTGGTAATCTCTTCGCCACCTTCGGACCCAAGCTTCGCATGTGGCGTCTGTTGTCAATCGTCTCTTGCAGTTTTTGCGAAAATATCTTGTCATTTTCGCGGTCCCTGGCCGTTGTGACGTCCCTGTCGATTGAAATCATCACTTTTGGTCTACCGTTATTGAAAGCGCTCGTGTGCTTGAGGATAGTGTACTGAATGGTACCTGGGACGTAGTCGTTCCCGTACACGTGGCGGGCAACGGTGTCCACCACTTCCGAGTATCGGTCGTTGTCGTCGTTCTCAAACTTGATATCCACGTCCATCAGGCTGTTCTTCTTGCCGCCCCTCATCACCAGCGTCGTCGTGTCCGACTCCTCCTCGGATTTCTTGCCCGTTACCAGTTCTAGGAGGCAGATTTTGGCTTCCAAGTCCAGTTCCTCAGGGCAAGTGGCAGTTTCCAATTGCGTCCGAATGCTTTTGTTCTGCGTTAGTTTGACCCAGTCGCGGCGAGTGAAGTTTGTCTTTTTCTTCTTCTGAAGGTACTGCTTGTAGGTGTCATCATCGTCCTTGTCTTCACACTCTCCGTCCACGGTCGCCGCAAGTATGAGGTCACCCAAAACCATGCTGCGGCACAGAGATTATAGAGTTAATAATCAAAATGCTGTGATGATGACCATTGTGAGCAAGTATACACATCGCTTGGTTGATTCGCGCTCGTTCAAACGGGATTGACTTAAACACATGAAAATATCACCGCAGCCGTTCGAAATTCATGCATTCATTTCCTAAAATATTGAGGGTAGAATGATTACGTTCTCAAATTGAACTCATATACAGTTTGGTAGGTGATAAGAGATTCGATACTGCTCCTACTCTTTGTATACATTTCTTACTCTCTGCTGGTAGGAACATGTCCCCGGAAACTGAAGAAATAAATAGAAACAGTCGTAATCTTAAGGAATTGAACATCCGAGAATGGTTTGTTTTAATACTTGCATCCTGTATAGAATCGACAGGAAACTTAGTGAGTTTTGACAAAGTTCAACTGCTCAGTTGAATAAATAATTTAAATAACCTAAGCATCTGGGAATCTGGGAGAAAGCCAGCACTCTGGCACTCGCTTACATCAACGAAGCAACGCACCGCTCTATTCAGTCAGGGCCAGTGTACTACTACGAGTGGCGTTAGGAGGTACGTAGGTACGTTGCTCGTCTGTTCCGCGTTAGTAGTGAGTAATGCTCTGAAATGCTCGCTCGTGACCTTTGACCTCTGGGTCCCGCCTGCTTCCGGTTTCCCAGGCCCCGCCCACTTTCGGTTCGCCCCCCCCCCTAACCCCCACTACACCGAAAGTGTACTGGCCGTTCTAAACCGGAAAGTCAAGGTCACGCACAAGGTCGCGAGGGTGAAAGGTCACGAGCGAGCATTTCAGTGTATTACTCACTACTCGCGTTACGCATAGTATGGAATATAATGTGCGCTTCATATTAAATCTACATATTCCTGGCTGCGTTTAGTATTTGGTGCTCTAGTACGAAATGTACAGTAACGCCTTAGAGTATACCTAAGGCGTTACTATAGCACTAAGCATATAAGCCCTCTATCTCGGCTTTCGTCTGAATAATAACGTGAATAATTAATCTATTTTGATACCGATATTTTACGATAAAGCTCGTTTTAGTTGCAAAAACTAGAAAGATATGAATTTAAAATAAATTATGGAACAATCTAAAAATTTAGAGCTGTTTTGATTGCGCACAATAACAGTTAGACGAAAAAAAATGAGAAAGGCAAAAGTGGAAATAAAAATAACAGCAGAGCCAGAGAAGCGTACGGCGAACAAATAAATAGAAACCGACATTCGTAAAGAAATGAATAGGAACAGCAGTAAATATTTATAATAAATTAATGAAGAAGAAAACCGTAAATTTTGGGCCTCAAAAGATGCAGTACAAGCGTCAAACAATGTCCAGAATATTTTGGATTTTTTTCTCAAACGGGCTCACATATGCGACTTTCGTCGCCCCTGTCAGCGTAGAGCCAACTCAGCTAGGGCACCGAAATTAAACCATCGAGGCTTGACTCATTCGAAACTTTAGACAGGAACTTTGGCTCGGCAACCGTGACTCGTGCTGTAAGTATTAGAAGTAACCGGATAACGTTAATTTTATGTTTTATTTATGCCGACTTAGAATCCCATTTTAAGTAGCATGATTGAGTTTGCGCAAGTCTTATGCCAGGGACACATATGCATTTTAATCCCAACTGGTCGCTCGGATGTGCAGCTTGCGTGCCCTTTCGACACATACTTAAAATCGGTAGCATAGATACCGTGGCATAAATGACGTCCGAGTCTCGCATCCTTGCATCAAGTTGTCTGTGTATATGCCTAGTGTGTCGATGGCATTAAGGACGATTGATTAAGGGCCAACGCCTGAAACTCAATTGAGAAGGTCGAAGCCAGCGCTCCTGCCTGAAGTTTCTGATAATTTCGGCCTCGGAAGCTTAATTTTGGTGCGCAATCGAACGTGCCTATAATCCGGTTACGCTGCCGCCATCTTGAGAACAACACGGAGCGTTTGAACATTGCGCTAAGGCGTCAAAATGCAAATTTCTGCGTACTTGCGCACTGAAACTCGCTTAAAATCGGGCGCGGTGGTCGAATGTTGGCAGCTGCAATAGAAAACTTGCTTTTACTGCCGAGATTATTCAGCCAGTTAATTTTATGCGCAATGTGGAACCGCCCCGCGGGAACGTAATGGAATAAACTCAGTTGGTTCTATGCTGATAGCGCTGACAAAAGTCGTATGTGGACAGCCAGCTTATTAAAGAACTAATGCTAGCCTGTACCCACCTGCTGGTGTGCTTTGTTTATGCGTTGTTGAACAGTAAACGATGTCTTAACAGGACTTATTTACGTTAGTGAAACTATTAGGCGATCTGAAACAGAAATGAAACAAAGAGTATGCAAATCGTCTACACATGCAAGCAAAGTTGACACACACAAGCGTATGCACACAACCAATGATTTTTATTCGTTATAACCACTGTAACCGTATACTGGATGCGGCTAGGAAGCGGGATACACATCAAGGAAAATTATTGGCCTGTTCAAACACTGCAGTATCTCTTCTGATATTTGAAATGGAAGATCAGGCAGGCGGTGCCCTGCAGCTTCTGTAGCGGCAGTTCGGGCATGGGCAGTGAAAAGTTTTGAATGTAATTTTTTCACCGTCACTTTTAAGGGCTGGCCATAGCAGAATAGTTAGCAATAATATAATATTCACAGTAGGCCGATGATTTCCAGGAGATTCCTAATTTATTATTTTACATTTTATTACATTTGCCGTTAAAATATGTGCATCTTTTGCACTGGAGAAGGAGGACTATTTGAACACTCACATAATTAGGCTCTTAAAACACAGCAAGAATTATTTAAAAATCCAATGCATGATACAAATCAACTAGAACGCCCAAGGGAGAGGGTTCAAATATCGACGCCGTCATTTTTTATGGCAAGCTAACTCCATAGTTTTGGCATTTATCACATCTAGGACAGCCCACCTAACTCCCTGCAAAAAATTATGAACAACGCTTAACTCCTCCTTCTTTTGGGTGGACGGACAAACATATTTAAATTCTCAACGAACACATCATCACTACTTTTACTTCGTTCGCGAGTGAGAATAAGGGGCGGGAAATTCGGCTACCCTTTGGTTGATGTACCAGGTACAGGACATAATAGGAGTGAAGTCAGGACGTGCAGCGGGCTATTCGTGTAAATTAAATGGACGGTGGCTGGGTGAATTTTTTCTATATAAAATACTTATATTGAAAAACAGTAAAATCGTTTTCTGAGACCCGTGTTTGTAGTAATCCTCATTTACGTTAATATCCTTGTTTTCCAGTCTCTGAGTCTTTTGGATATCTCCATAGAGTCCCCGCCATAAAAATCACAATTCACCCAATGTCAAGATAGAAAGTACCATGCAGTATGGATTGCACAAAGTTAAAAACATTGCGAGATATTAGTAATTGAAAGCGCAAAAAGTTGCCTCAAGCGAAAACGCACAGAACGACACTAAAATACACTGTGGTGTTGACTCTACTGCGTCTCTGACAAGACTGAGATGATGATCATCATGAATGATGCTCGAGTCGAGAGCAGGGCTGTCCCAGTGTCCCTGTGAATGTGACGGTATCCCAAGGTTTACTTACAAAAAATCCCACGGTTCCATAAAAAATCCCAAAATATTAATAATTAAAAAATAATAATATTTATACCTAAACATTTGCTGTTCATCGACGTCTACATAGTCAATAACTACCGTACCTCTTCTATTTTATTCATCTCGCTTCTCTTTTTATATGTTCTGAGTACGGCACCTTTTCAACTTCATGAAGTTATGATGGATCCTCCCGTGCCGAGCAAGTTTGATCAGGTTATGTTAAGCATTGTCCTGGGAGTAACCTGTTTTTCGCAGCTTCCAATTTAAGGCCATGAGTTGTTCCGTGTCAACGCAGTTTACTTGGGATAAAAAATTCTCACAACACATGTCGAAAAATACGGTAATGCGTACAAAAGTTGACAACGAAGCAAACTTACTGGTACCTAAACCATAATTAGTGTTTCTTAAGACCTATGCAGACGAAAAATTGCCGAGAGTGGCATCTCGACAGCAAATGCTCTACCAGATTGAGTCAAAAGTTGCTGGAAGAACGTATGCAGCAAGACAGGTTTCGGCCAATCACTTTCGTTCCGTTCGTGCAATTCAAAGCAACTTGCAGTCAACTTTTCCCTGTTATCCATTCACGACTGCGGTATGCAGTGCGTTTTTTAAACCTTGCACTTTAAATGGGTGCAATTCTCTGTACAATGTCAAAAGTATGAAAGATATTTGTATTTACATATGTTGCAACGATGGCTGCCAGCAGAGAAATGTACCTGCTTGTCGAAGTCTCCTTTGTAAGCTTCATGGTCGTGCAAAACACTCAGTCGCTGAGTGTTTCGCACACATTGTTCACGGCATAATAATAAAAATAAAATAACAGCGCACATCATTCGCAAAGTGCTCTGAGCCTTAGGTCGCGGGATGTGACCCGGCGCCAGAGTGTAAAGCTGAACATCGCTCAACCGATCCAATTTGGGTCGTGAAATCCCCATGATAATAAAATAGGCTAATAATAAAACACGGGAATGAACAACTAGTGAAGTTTTTGAAGTTGATATTTTTCATTTGTATTTTAAGTAGCCTGCAATGCTTTTATTCTAATGCCGATGACACACGCTAGTCAAAACAACGAGTATCGTCGTCTTTTCGTCCGAACGTATGTTGAACGCTTGTAAACACAGCTTTGAGACTGCCAAGAAATGGTGGAAAAATGTTTACCGTCAGTTCAGTCTGCTCCGCAAGTGCCGTTAGTTAACTTTCGGGCTTATCTTCATATCTGGAGGGATTAATAACTCAAAATTCTTCGCAAGTGTGTGCTATTTGAATGGGCGCATCAACTCATTCGGATGAAAAGATGATGATACTCGTTCTTTTGACTAGCGTGTGTCATCGGCATAAGGCATTACATCCGTTACGTATTTATCATATTGAAATGTGCGAAGCTTGACGATTCGAGAAAATTATCCCATCGAAATCGATTGCTCGTCCGTCCACTCCTTTCAGGAGTGTCAATACCTTGAGATATTTTCAATTGCAAGGAATCTTCGTTTACTAATAACCCCAATATTGTAATCATCAACAAAAGGACTGCTGTGCTCTGTGAAAATTGCACTGATAATTCACCATTGGCTATTGGTTTTACTTCCACAGATTCTTGCTTGTGCAGGAACTGAGTTATGCTTACAGTTCCAGTTGAACATTGAAAATTATCTTAAGTGCCTAAAAGAATTTTTGTTTGTCTAGAGAGGTGATTCGTTAGCGTTTTTCAGCGTGAAGTGACAACGCTGTAAGTAACTTGCATCATTGATTCAATGTTTTGTTAGATAGCTAAGCTGTAAATTCTGAATCGCCAAGTCAATCACTGTTGAGACTGTGATTATGCTAGGGGATTTGCCAAATTTTCGAACTAACTCTATTTCCGAACAAACAGCTATTATTGGATATGGTTATTACACAAACCTATCAAATAATAGCTGTTTCTTCGGGAGGAGAGTTAGCAATTGGGCATTTCCCCTACTTGTTTTAACTTTAATTAATTAATTAAACACTATAAGATCAACTTGCACAACTAGTGCAGCGTTAGATACTAAAACTGATGATGTGCTGCTACGCAAGTAATCACTCAGATATCTAATTAGCTAGGCCTACTGAACAGTAGAGAACAGGAAGCTCAGAGCGTATACGGGAGGACTCATGAGAAACTAGCATCGAAAAGTGATGTCACATGCATCGACAGACGGTACTACTGAGCAGCCTATGAGTTTTTAATTAATTTCGCAAGATACATCGTCGTCAATTACAAATTTCATCATTTAAGCGCATAACCTAACTAAACTAGAGCACTCTGAGAGCGCATACCTACGCCAAGCAAGGAAGCGGTAACCAAAAATTCAAATTGGCTCTGAAACCAAGATTTTCTTTGCATCGGCACCAAAATTTAATCATTTGTGCTTTTTCACAGTATTTACAGCTTCTGTAATTTTCTTGGAGATCCGTTCATAATTGATTGAGTTATGCTGCTAACAAACATTCTAACAGACATTAGTCAAACACACAAACGGACCCACCGATCAACACTAAAATTTAATCGATTATGTCTTTTATCATTACCAACGATTCCTGTAAATTTCATAAAGATCCATCCATCACATTTTGAGTTATTGCGCTAACAAACATAAAATCAAACGCAGCGACAAACGAATGAACAAACAGATCGTCACAAAAAAAATTGATCATTTACTTTTTGTAATATACCCAACAACTCACGTGAATTTCATAAAAATCCGGCAATTTCTTTTTAAGTTATGGTACTGACAAAACAAAAAACAGACAAACAAACAAACAAACTGATGGAAAGATCTTCAACACAAATTGATCATCTGTTCCTCCTAACATACGTAACAATCCAACTAAGTTTCGTCAAAATCCGTCCATAACTTTTTGAGTTATCTTCGTGACAGACAGATAGACAAACACGACGAGAAATAACCTCCTTGGCGAAGATAATGAAAAGAACATACACTGAGTCCGATTGAACAATAAAAATTTATCAATCGAAAATTGCAGAGGAGGCGGGTGGAAACTTTCAAGCGCCCTAAGTTAACTTCTTCTTTGAAGTGAAGCCACATTTACACTTCATATTCAGTTCACAGTGCTCTTCACAGAACATATTTGAACGTATCACCGCATTTTTTCGACTTAATTGATCCAGTCTATCGCTCCTGACTGGCCAGCTACTTGAGCTGCACCCATTCACAGACAAAACATGGTAAAATGTCAAGTACAGAAAGTTTCAGCAATAACTGCTTCTATTATTTCTCTCGCGTCAATAATATAACACTGCTTATATTCTTGGTTAGGATGCAGAGCCCAACATAGAAGCACTCTCTGATTCCTGGTGAAGACGGTCACCCTTACAGTGAAGTTGAGTGAACATCGACACTCGACAGACGACCCGGCGCCTAGAAGCACACGGGAATTGAACGAGTACGGAACGAGTTTGAATGATACAAATTATATACCTACATTGTACGTTTGCTATTGGAAGTTACAATTTCTATAGTAGAAATTTTTAAAGATTCTAGCTGAAAGTAAGAGGAATGAGTGAAGTTTATACTTGTTAAATGTATTATATGAAAAATCCCGAGATATCGAGCGATTTCAAAACTAATTCCCAAGCTCGGGACTGAAATCCCAGAATCTTGGAAAAAATCCCAAGGAGTTGCAGCCCTGCTCGTGAGGTGCCACGTGTATTTATTATACTTTGCAACACATGTGGTGGTGCCACTCTACGCGTTATCAGTTGCGTTAAGGACTATGGCGTTATGTACGTAGTGGGGAAAGCCGCCTTGTAAATACGTTTTGGGCTGTACATTTTGGCTGGGAATTCGGCTCCACCTGCTACCATGGTGATGCCGAGAGAAAGGCTTTTTAACGGTTAATTCAGTAATTCTATGCATGAACGATGATCAATAATACAGTAGCAGGAATCATTGAAGGTACTGCGCATCTCCAAAAATCGTACGATGAGACAATTAAAGGCATCAATATGAAACACCTGGTTTTGTCAAATAAAAATAGAATAACAAAATAATACAAATAAATCTAAAATAAAAGTTTGCACAAAAAAAAATGGAGAAAAGTTCTGCATCTGTTTCCCGTAGTTTCTGATTTGTGTACCGGTGTTGAAGAGAAGGCAGCAAATACTCATATAAACATTTGAAAATACAGTACTATGTATAGTTTTGATGCAATAGACACAAATGCAGTGCAGCTTTGTTCAAGCGTGTAAATGCATTGGCAATACGCTTTTCGAACCGCAAAGCAATCCTGTTTAAGATTAACTCAAATTCGATCTAGCATATTTTTTTTTAGTTTTTATGTGAATTTAGAGTAATAGTGTCAACGAATGGGGTGAATGTACGCCCATAAGGTTTAACTTGTCTGGAACTTCAGCCAGGAGCGTTTGTTTCGACCTTTTGATTCGAACTTCACGTGTTATTCGTTAACTGTTTACCCTTGATACTTTCAAAGGTCCACCCTTTTCCGTAAAATGGAGCTTATAGCCGTGTCAAGTGTGCATGCAACTAAGTTCCAACGCATGCAACACGAGTTAAAGCGGCGAAACCAAAGCACATGTTTAACGTCCCAGATAAGTCATTTCTTCTGGCTTAGCTTAACATGATGGCGTCGAACCATTAGGTGACAGCTAGGTTGGCGAGCGGCAAATTACAGACGCTTTTCAACTGCCCAGTATACAATTTTAGGAGTGTTACCGTCTCTCCCATTTCAATATAAGTTCTTAACATTTGTAGGATTGCCACTCTGAAACGCAGCTACCATGGGGGCACTTACCACGTCCAGAAATGGAAAGGTGGGGGGGAGGGGCGCTGGTTGTTGAACCTTCCGTCGATGTCGTCATAGTTCTTGCCAACCCGTCGTCGATTGCAGCTGTACTTGCTCCTCTGGGGCCAGTTGGTCAATACCTGCAGCACGAACCAGTGCGTGTGGGTTTCTCACTGGAGGTGCGGTCACGTTGACATTACCATTACTAAGTAGAACGCCTCTTGGCGTAAGACCATCACCCGCGAGTTCTTAGTCTGGAGTTACAAATTAATATCTTTATTTTCATGGCCAGCTACTCTAGAATTTTGGCATCTAGGTCAACCCACCTGACCTCCTGAAAAAGATTGGGATGATGGCTCAACTCCTTTTGTCTCTGTTTGGGTGTACTGTCAAACAAACATACAAACAAACAAACAGATATACAACCAAGAACAAAAACATTGCCACCGCTCTTCACTTCGCACGCGGGTAATAAATATCTGCCTCATCACAATGCAATGCAACAATTAGAAATGATCTTAATGTTAAGCCAACGAACCAAAATCAGGCGTGCGGTAGCAAAAAGTAGCAATAGCGAAGTCGCCAGTCGACGATATAGGGTTAACCCAGGGAGTAATAATAACTGGAGGACCAGACAACATACGAAGTAAAAGAACGCGCGTCAAATGACATTTTTTTTACCCGACGGCCACAGCGCACGCTAAAATTATGGGCGTAAAATTATTATATTACCAATATTGATGTGCTTGTCCTATAGACCGTGGAAATATTACTCTCTGGAAGACTGGCAGCATCCTACTGCTAAAAAATGAATAATAATAGAAATAATACGCAGGGAAAGGAGCCATGAGCGTTGCAGCTCAACTACTAGGACCGTTCAGAAAGTAACGCCTCCTTTTTTTCACTGAAAACTTGAAGAGAAACGGAGACGAAAGTGACACCATCAAAGCGAGCGAAAATTTTTGTTCCAGGATTTAGTTTTCCATAAAGTCGCCACCATTTTCCATACAGTTTTGCCAGCGATAAAGGAGGGCGTACATGCCTCGGTTGTAAAAGTCAGAGCCTACCGAGGCGGTCCATTTTTTTCACGGCTGCGATTACGGCGGTCTTGTAGGGGAAGCTCAACCCACGTAACGCGTCCGTCAGAAGTTCGAACAAGTGGAAGTCTGGCCGAGCTTTGTCAGACATTCCGTGGTCTTCAAACTTGTGGGAGCCTAGCGTTGTCTGGCCTTACACGGGCAATCCGAGCCTTCAGCTTGGTTAACGTTTCAACGTAACGGTTAGAAATGGCAGTCGGTCCTGATTCCAAGAAATCTAGGAGGATACCGCGTTCTGAGATGGTGACCGCTGTACATGGGCATCTCGAGAGCACTTTGTCACTCACATCTCTGTCACCACTCTGAGATCGACGAACCCATCCTCTAACTGTTCTGACATCAACTGCACCGGTTTCGTAAACGATCTCCAGGCGCCGGTGTGAATGCAGATCGGTTCAACTTTCCCTGCATGGAGGAATTCATTGACGCATCTCTGCTTCAGACGCACGTCGTTCAGGATAGAAATTGTTTTCCTAAAGCGTCACACCGTCAATATCTGCAACAAAGAGATGAAACTTTCAGGTTATGAGTCCTTAAGTTCACTAACAACAATGCAATTTGCAGTCCCCTCTGATCCCTTCGGACGGAATAAAAAACTAGGAAGCATTACTTTGGGAACAACTTTCGTACTTCGTTTAAGGGATTTGTCATTCGTAGGAATACAGCAGGACAGAGAACTCTTATAGGAAAATAAGAGCATGGTATGGATGAAGTGACCTCATCCGGGCTGAAGAGGTCACTTGTAGGAATAGCGCATATATCTGGATCACCTGAGCAGTAATGGGTTCCTAGATAGACACGTGTGATAGAAAACCGATGGTTTTACGATGAATGTTGGGAACGTTAGAATTAGACGGGGCGTGTATAGATGTAACAGATTATGTTAGAGTTAGACGAGGTATGATAAAGTTAGGCTGGGTATGTTAAAGCTTGACGAGGTATGATAGAGTTAGACGAGGTTATATTAGAGTTCGACAAGGTTATGTTGTAGTTACATGAGGTATGTTAGAGTTAGACGAGGCATGTTAAAGTTAGATGAGGCATACTAAGTTTAGACGAGACATAGTAAGTTAATACGTGGTTATGTTAGAGTAAGATGAGGTATGTTAGGAACAGACGAGGCATGTCCGAGTTAGACGAAGTTATATTAGAGTTTGACAAGGTTATGTTATAGTTAGACGAGGTATACTAAAGTTAGACGAAGTTATACTAGAGTTAGACGAGGTATGATAGAGTTAGACGAAGTATGATAGAGTTAGACGAGATTATATTAGAGTTCGACAAGGTTATGTTATAGTTAGACGAGGCATGTTAGAGTTAGACGATGCATGTAAAGTTTAGACGTGGTTATGATAGAGTTAGACGAAGTATGTTAGGATCAGATGAGGCATGTCAGAGTTAGACGAAGTTATATCAGATTTAAACGAGGTATGCTGGAGTTAGATGAAGCATTTTAGAGTTAGACGAAGTGTTGTAGAGTTCGACTTAGTTATATTAGAGTTAGACGAAACGTGTTTATGTTAGAGTTAGACGAGGCGAGCTTATGTTAGAGTTAGACGAGGCTGGATAGAGTTAGACGAGATATGTTAGTGTTAGACGAGATATGTTAGAGTTAGACGATACGAGTTTATGTACGAGTTAGACGAGGCTGGATAGAGTTAGACAAGATATGTTAGAGTTAGACGAGATATGTTAGTGTTAGAGTTAGACGAGATATGTTAGTGTTAGAGTTAGACGAGATATGTTAGAGTTAGACGAGATATGTTAGTGTTAGACAAGATATGTTAGAGTTAGACGAGATATGTTAGCGTTAGAGTTAGACGAGATATGTTAGTGTTAGAGTTAGACGAGATATGTTAGTGTTAGAGTTAGACGAGATATGTTAGTGTTAGACAAGATATGTTAGAGTTAGACGAGATATGTTAGTGTTAGAGTTAGACGAGATATGTTAGTGTTAGAGTTAGACGAGATATGTTAGAGTTAGACGAGATATGTTAGTGTTGGACAAGATATGAAAGGGTCAAACGAGGTATGGCTAAGTAGCTTGAGTTCGAGTACAAGGGTTAGACGAGGTATGTTTAAGTAACATCTAGGATAGGTTAGGTAAGCGTAAAATAGGCTCTTGGCAGCACCACTCCGTGGCAAGTATACGAAGATTCGGGACGCAACAGAGGTACACACACACACACATACGCACAAACACAGCTCGAGCAGCTGACTGAGCTAGGCTATAGAGTACAGACAACAGAGGAAGGGGGAGGAGCGTCTGTCGACTGGGGCCAGCGACCACAACCTGAAGCATCTAATCGCGGAAAACCTACGAGTTGCACTTGCGATCAAAGTTGCGCTTGTGTTCGTAACCAAAAGCAGTGACGATATCCATGGGTGACCGAAAGAGATTCTCCTTACAATCTTACGAACAAACACAGCTCTGCTGCACGTTACGCTCGAACACAGGCCTTCATCATGGTAACTTGCTCCTAATTAAAGCCTACAAAAGCGTAAGGTAATAAATGATACTGTATAGCCGCATAAAATCTGAATTTTACACCAATTAAATAATTACACTATGCATACAAAAACATGTGTGACGTCACAGCCAAGTCCGGAAACCACACTGGCGACAACCAAGTGGCGACTTGTGCTCAAGTGTCGCAAAAAGGTTGGAATCTGAGAGCTTATTTGAAGTAAAGTAACGTTAATTATAAAAGTCAATGTAACTATTTCAAATATCCAATTCTCATGCCTGCCTGACGGCAACACTCAAAA
>LQNS02277096.1:12866475-12876892 GCA_001587735.2 Parhyale hawaiensis | reverse complement strand
ACAACCACATTTTTGCTGCCACAACCACATTTTTGCTGCCACAACCACATTTTTGCTGCCACAACCACATTTTTGCTGCCACAACCACATTTTTGCTGCCACAACCACATTTTTGCTGCCACAACTACATTTCCGTGGCCGTAAATACGCTTGTGGTTGCCACATGGACACAATTTGTACCGATACTTTGGTCGCGTACGGACGTTGTTGCTCGCGAACACAAGCACAAGTTGGTCACGACAACAGGGCGCTGGCATGCCTTATACAACACGGCTCGAGAGGCCCCGCACGTACGGCCGCAGCACAGGAACGTTTCATGGCTTTACCTGCATCATTACGGTCATGTGAGCCGCCTCGCGTTTGTTTGTTTGTTTCGCCATCGTAGTCTCATATATATATATATATTGGCTCTGTCTGTTTGTATTGTTAGCGAGTTGTCATCGAGTGCCTCCGTGCAGCTGTGCTTGATCTAGGCTTGAGTTGTACAGAAATGAGATGCTTTGTCTGAGATTTGGGTATAGTATGCGTGCCTATAATTTAGGTAAGGCGACTGTTCTAGCTTACTATTACCGACCGAGGCTCCGGGGCCCCGGCAAACCCTTGCCTTGTTCAGCCCCCCTACCCCGGTTTATCAAAAGTTGCTCACCCCGACTGTATACTTGGTAAATTTTTACTTAAGCTCACATATGGTTTCTGTGGTTTTTCTTGCCTTGAGTATGTTAATTGGGTCAATTTAAGATAATTTACGTGAATAACGTTTCTGTCGCAGATGCTTAGTTTTCGAGATATATGACTTTGAAGTTCCCGTTGTTTGTCTAAGGGAGAAAATAACCGGCGTCGTTATATGCTACCTAATAGGAACTTAACCAAACCTACCTAGCCTAACCTAACCTAACCATACCTTACCTGTGTTATTTTCTCCCATAAAAAACAATGCGAACTTCAAAGTCAAATATCTTGAAAACTAAGCATTTACCGCAAAAACGTCAATCGTGAAAAACGTCTTAGAATACGTCTTAGAATACGTCCTTCTACTCATATATGACTTCAAAATATCAAAAATGCGCGATGGTCCTAAAAGCGAATTGAACCCCCTTTATTTTTGGTCATCCCGGTTCCATCCCCGGCCCCGGCTACTTGGTTGTCGCCATGGTCCCAGTTACATGGTTTTTGGTCGCCCCGGTCTTTCCAAAATCGTCGCCCCGGTTGGTCATTATTAATTGCTTACCTGAAGCTAGCGAGGGGAGGCGCCAAGAGGGGTGGGCGCTGGCAGTGGGAGCGTGGGGGAGACGTGAGTTCCTATCCATAAAGAGCCATGCCTCCCCACCGGCCACCGCCCCCTCAATGTTGCTACTATTTAGGCTAACCAACATACATGTGTGTTTGCATTTTGAGGCCTCTCCACTTTTTACTGCAACTTACCTCCTCTCTCAGCGTCCCCAACAACAAATATAAATTTCTGTGACGCCGCCCACCGAGCCTATTGTCTTCTTAACGAACCTAACTAAGCGTAGCTCCCACTTTGAGGTGGGTGGGTCACTTTCAGTACCGAGACAGAAACGTCAGACAGAAGCGTTGGTTTCGCCATCTTGAATCGCTTTGCTGCTGTTAAATGCAACCCGAGTACTCTTGAGATGACCAGAGACTGAACTTTGCAGAGCAACATTGAGTTTTTGAAAGTCTCAAGGGTAATCGACTGATCGTCAACGCCTGAAACTCAATTCAACGGGTCGAAACCAACGCTCGTGTCTGAGGTGCAGGACAAGTCAAGTCTAGTGGGCTCGACTTTGCCGCACCAATCGATGACGAATTGAGTTTCGCTGTTGCCGGCCACAGTTCGAAGCTCAAAATGATTGAAGGTTCACACGACAGCGTTTTGAATTTGTTCTGCCAGTTAGTCGTTCGAATCGCTTGAGAAACAATGGTCAAACACTCAAGCACAAAGCTCGAAAAACGACCTTAAGTCAGCAGTGTTTCCGTAATTCATAGTCAGCATTTGCAATGGACTTCTTCCAGTCAACGCGTTTAAAAATCGTCTTGACATACATTGGGATACACACCCTCACAGCTAAGGATTTTTCCTCCAGGAGTCGCACATTCGTAACGGTCAAAGCCTCCGAGGCTTCCTAAATCCGTCTTCTTCTCTCTTCCGCCCCAACTGCCCTGTCTCACATCCTAACTCCAACTCCTCATATCAGCGGCTATTGACCATGATTGAGTGCATTCATGATCGTCTCTTTTGCTGAGACTCTTCCCCTTCCTATTTTTTTTTTTCATTCTCTTTTCCCCAGTCTTTTATATCCTACTAACATAATGGCAATAGCTCATAGAGGGCCGGGCAAGTTTCGGTGTCTCTTTGAGAATGGGCCTGTTGGTTCGTCTACTGCCGCCTATCTAATCTAATCTAAATGTTGTGTGGCCACCCCAGGGGTCCCTACAGCAGGGGTCGGCAACCTCCAGCCCGCAGGCAACGGTCATGCTAACCAAAAAATGACCCCACACTTTAGCCCTATTGTCGGAAAACCCGAACTAATTTCGGGTAAGATGGAAAAGAACCCTGCATAACTTCGTGTAGGTTAGGTGAGGGTAGGTCTGGTTTTCCTAACCACCTATTTTTTCAATTTCAGGTGTTTCAAATTTAGGCTCCTGGGAAAGACTGGGTTAGGGGCCCTTTCCCTGCCAAAATATTGTTTGGGCCTCACGGACCCAAGGCTCCCAAATGCCTTCTCCGTAGGAGATGTCGCAGCTTGCCACAGTTCCTGCTGGCGAAATTTTTTTTTTTCTTCTTCTTTTCAAGTCAGCTAGGCTCTCAATACTTCCCCCCCCTCCGTTTCGGAATGTGGGCCGCTGATTGAGGTGGTCGACCTATACTCCTAGGATTTTACCTTCTCCCTCGCGGAGGACCATGGAAGAGACCGTCTGCACAAGCCTAAAGTAATTGAATCGTGTAATCAGAGATAGAGTGAAAACGTTAAACAAAATCTGGCAAATCTTGTTGCACTTTACACTGTTTAGTATGTCTAGTTGTAGTTTTACATTTTCCCTATTTTCATCATAAAATGAAAACGTTGAATAAAATTTACCGTCTGGCAAATTCAGTCCCATGTGTTAGCTTTAAGAATAAAGATAAAAACACTCATGTTAGCTTTGAGACTAAGAATAAAGCACGCATGCTGCTGCGCTCTCCTAATATGTTGGGTGCAGCATCCAAGTAGGAAAATGATTTATTTTTGCTCTGCTTCATTGCTAAAATTCTTAAGGTAAACGTGACAGACACTCTCTCAAGCATAGCAAACGTCTCAGTTAATTCATATCTTCCAACATGATCTCTGACTACTCCTTTTTTTTCTAATGCCCCCTTACAAATAGGGGAATCACTGTTATACATATAATGAATTAAATTAGAAACGTGCAGCGTGTTTTTCACGGTAATATCATTTATCTTTTCTATTTTATTTCAAGATTTCTCTATTCCCATCACAAATATGGGATATATATATATGTATTTACACCACATGTAGCACGCACCGTAATTCAAACTGTAACATATCGTTTTTAGGTAAAAAAAACTTCTTCCTCCTTATCATTATAGGATAAAATAAAAATATCTGTCCAAAATTTAGTCATTTTTCACTTTATTTTCGAACCGGTTAACACGATTTACCCCCCACTATTATTTGTATAACCTCTTTTAAATCTTGTCTCATGTGTTAGCTTTAAGAATGTTACTTATATATGTATAAGCTGGAGAACCTCAGGGTGTTGCACCTCTAACTTGTCAAGCACTGCATCCATATGAGAAGTACATGATCTTTGTTTTGAATGTTTGTTATTGCGTACAGCAATTCTGACTGTACTGTGTCTTTAGACCCCAATTTTTTTCTTTTCTTATCTTGCATATCCGTTTCGCTGTCGCTCCTGAAGGGCGGATGACTGGGTGGCGGGTCTATATCTTCTACATTACGCGGTCCACTCTTCTCCCTAGTTTGAAAATTTTGTAAGCGTACCGTTTACTACTACTACGCAACATCTTACCGTAGCCTATTTTTTACTGCATACTGTATTTCATGCTTTCAAAAACATTTGCGCCTAACGCTGAGCAACCGACGTTTCTCTTAATAGAAAATAGTGGTAGTGTCATCTCATTAATAACTTGTAGGCATTGTGCGAAAAACTCTCAACAAACAACTAAAACAAGATGCTAATTCTCTCTTATGTTATTGTTTAGTATTATTCTTACGCCAGCATTAAAAAAAAAAACCTCAGAGTGCTGTGCGCTAACCATGTTGGAGGCACATCCATATGAGAAATAAATGGGATTTATTTTGAGGTAAATGGTGCAGACAGACTACTCTAGGTGCACTTTTAATCAACTGTTCGACACCGTTGTGACGTCATTATCGTTTCTTGGTGTGGGTGATGGTATCTACCAGGAAGCAAAGAGCGTAACGGGAGGACTCACGAGAAACTAGCACCAAAAAGTGACCATCATCGACGAATCTAGGGCTGAGCTGCCTAGGAGTATTTTAACTAATTTAACCAGAAAAAATAGTCTTCAGTTGCGAAACTCATCACTAGCATATAAATAAATTTAGATAATATATACTAATTAGCAATTATCTATAGAAAATTGCAGTGCATGCTGGTGGAAACTTTCATAGCACTAGCGCCGAATTTGTTTCCTTTCACCGACCTGATTTAACTTCTTTTTCTTGATTGAAGCCTTATTTACTCTTCATATTCAGTCCACAGTGCTCTTCGCAGAACACATGTATTCCTTACCAACAAATACAAGCACAATTAAAGCCAATTCTGTACGCGAGAGAAGCCACACTAATAGTGAGTCTATTGCTCGAATTTTCTGTACTTGGCGAAAACATTTTACGATACTTTGCAGTTCAAGTAGCTCATCAGTCATGAGCGGGAGATTGAATGAAACAAAGCGAAAAAATACGGTAATATGTTCAAGAAAACAACATACGAAGGCTTGAGTTTCCACACTCAATTACTTCGACTCGCCGATGTGATGTAAATTTGCTACGTGCGGTCACGGCTAAATTTTATTTTAGTCCTATTGAGTCCTCCCGTTGCATTCTTTGCTTCCTGATATCTACCTAGGTCAGGTATCAGTATCACCAGGAAGCAAAGAATACAACGGGAGGACTCAATAGGACTAAAATAAAATTTAGCCGTGACCGCACGTAGCAAATTTACATCACATCGACGAGTCGAAGTGTTTTAGGTGTGGCGCCTCAGACCTCCGTACATGGTTTTCTTGAAAATATCATCGTATTTTTTGGATTTATTTCATTCAGTCTCCCGCTCAAGACTGGCCAGCTACTTGAGCTGCAAAATGTCGAAAAATGTTGTCGCCAAGTACCGAAAGTTCGAGCAATGGCTAACTGTTACTGTGGTTTCTCTCGCGTACAGAATTGGCTATAATGGTGCTTATATACGTTGGTAAGGAATATCTGTATTCTGTGAAGAGTACTGTGAAGTGAATATGAAGTGTAAATAAGGCTTCAATCAAAAAGAAGCTAAATTGAGTCGCCGAAAGGGAACAAATTCGGCGCTAGTGTTGTGAAAGTTTCCACCAACATACACTGCAATTTTCTATAGTTAATTGTTAAATTAGTACATATTATCTTCATTTATTTATACGCTAGAGAGAAATTTTGCAATTTAAGACGATTTTTTCTGGTGAAATTTGTTAAACTACTCCTAGGCAGCTCAGGCATAGATTCGTCGATGATGACGTCACTTTTTGGTTCTAATTTTTCGTGAGTCCTCCCGTTATACGCTCTTTGCTTCCTGGGTATAACGGCTACGAGTGCGAACATACAATTTAAAGCATAAATCGTGGTGTCATCGCTGTCGCTGTTTGTTCGTAAAGCCCGCTGCAGACGATAGTCTTTTGTCCTGTGTTCTCACTTCGTAGCGTTCGAATGCGTTGTTGTATATGCATACACAACAAATATGAGTACTGCTTTCTGAAGCGACATTTAGTAAAAATTTGAAAAAAAAAAACACCAGACCCTGCGCTAGTGACGATGCTAAGCTAGCAGATATGACGGTAAGCAATTTGTCGAAACATTCGTTAGACACACAGCCTTGTTTCCTGTACGAATAATTCGAACGCGTTCCAGTGAAAACATAGGACAAAAGACTATCGTCTGCAGCGGGCTTAAATTGCTACAAAAATACCCGCCCTCCTGTGTTCATTTTGTAGGTGAGTAGCGTAATATACTCGAACGAGTAAAACGCTCTCATGCAGTGGACCGGCCAGCCCAGGAAGCAAAGAGCGTAACGGGAGGACTCACGAGAAATTAGCTCCAATACGGTGACTTGTTCAAGAAAACAAAATACGATGCCTGAGGTCCCACACTCAAATACTTCGACTCGTAATATATATTCTCTTTTGGCTGCAGATGTTGAGAACAACTGAACAAGTTCATGATATATACATACATACCTATGTTTAATGAATTAATAGATATCATCAAGATCTTACTTCTATTGACCCAAACTTTCGTTTTGCTCAACGCAAAACGTTTGGAGAAAAAGTAGTTATATCAGGTCGCCGAAGGGGAACAAATTCGGCGCTAGTGCTGTGAAAGTTTTCACCAGCATGCACTGCAACTTTACCCTGCGCTAGTGACGTTACTAAGCTAGCAGATATGACGCCAATATGACGGTAAACAATTTACCGAAACTTTCGGTAGACACACAGCTGAAGATGTCTATTAATTCATTAAACAACGCTGGTCCAAGACGTCCAATCTTCCAGGAAATACATACCTATCTTTGGAGATGCACTGAATTATTGCATCGTGATTTCTTTTTTCGATATACTGACTTTCAGAAGTGTTGCTTACTTTGATTTTTGCCAGTTCAATATTCAAAATGCTTCAAAAGCTACTAGTTCACCCATGCACTGATTTCCAAGTGAATGATCATAGATTAGAAGTAAAACCCCCTTCTTATCATCTTGCATATAAATATGATAGACATATTGAAGTTTTAATTTAGCGCACATTGTTCCATACCTTCCGTATTTCTGATTTTGATCTCTGCGTATGAATTCTTCTTGAGCTGCTTAGTTAGGCGTACTTTACTTCTTTGAGCAGGGCAACTGTCAAAGTAGTGTTTTGTGCGGGGGACGAGCCGCACATCCAACAAGTAAGTGTTTTTTGAACTTTGGTACCAGCTGGTAGCACCTGCCTTTTATCCCGCCCAGCGGGTCACTTGTTTTATTGCTGCCATGTTTTAACTGCTCGCCGTTTTTAATAAAACTGAATCTTCTCTACTATTTGCTTGCTCATGCATTAGCTACCGTTTCCTACATCGGGAATATTCAATTGGGTATGGGCCCAGACCTTACGCCATGATCTTTCCATTGAATGAAGGTAATTTTCCTACATAGAAAATACAAAAAATACAAGTGAGGATGCATCTGACAGCACTGGAGCTGTATAACATTGTGCAAGGAGTTGAAAAAGCACCCGCTGATATCACGTCCCCTGAACATAAGAGATTTTGTTCACGTCGAGACAAAGCCCTGGCAATTATAGTGCTTGCTATTGAACCGAAACTTCTTTACTTACTTGGAGACCCATCTGATCCTGTGGAAGTTTGGAAAAAGTTAGCGGTTACCTTCCAGAAAATGACTTGGTCAAATAAACTACGTTTACGTAAGAAACTCTACGGTATGAAGCTGCAGCATGGAGGTCGCTTGCAAGAGCATCTGAGAGAGTTCATCGAACTTTTTGCGGAGTTGGCAGTAGTTGGAGACGCTATGGATGAAGAAGATAAAGTTATTTGTTTATTGGCGTCTCTACCTGACTGTTATTCATCTGTTGTTACGGCCATGGAGACTTCAACCAGCATCCCCTCTTGGGACAACGCACAGGAGCGGCTTTTGCATCAGGAAAGCAAGATGGCGGTAAAACCTGGGACTGAAGAGGCGTTGGTAAGCAAGCATCGAAAACACTTCAGGAAAGCATTGACTTGCTATTATTGTTCCAAATCAGGTCACATTAAAAAGAACTGTAGAGCTTTCCTTGAGAAATGTAGGTCTAATAAGTCAGAGGTAAAGCGTGCCAGTGCTAAGTGTGATAGTGACGATGACTGCACCTTTGTAGTAAGTGCTTATATAGGCCAGATATACTGACATAACAAACAGTAATTGTTGGATAATTGATTCTGGTGCTAGTCAACATATGACAAATAACATGGATAATTTTCTTAGTTTTCAGCCTTTGAATGTGCCGGTTAAAGTTGAAATTGGTGACGGTACGACACTTGAAGCTAGGGGTATTGGTTGTGTCAAACTTGAGTTGTTGTTGCCCGCGAGAGAAAATCGATCTTGCACTTTAGTGAAAGTTCTCTACGTACCGGATTTAATGTGCAACTTACTTAGCGTAACTAAGGTACGTCACAAAGAGCGGCAAACTTGCAATTTTTGACCATACCAGTTGTAAAATTGTTAATAAAGGTCGTAAATTACTTGCTACTTTAAATAAAGTAGGAAATTTGTTTTATTTGAGCTGTACCGTAGGTAACGATCAGAGAAATGTATCTCTTAGTGCGGTGGGTAACACTAACCTATGGCATCAGCGTTTTTGTCACTTAGGATTTGACAATCTGTCGAATCTTTCTCGCGGGAACCTTGTCAAGGGTGTAGACGGTCAGTTCTGTTCAGACCATGCAATTTGTGAAAGTTGCTGTAAAGGTAAAATGCATAAATTGCCGTTCCCGACTTTTGAAAGTTCAAGTGTTGAACGGGAACCTCTAGATTTAATTTATTCTGACGTGTGTGGCAAAATAAAACCTGCTTCGTTAGGTGGTGCAGAGTATTTTCTAACGTTCATCGATGACGCTACAAAGTATACTTGGATTTATTTCCTAAAAACTAAAGATGAAGTATTTTCCAAATTTAAAGAGTTTAAAACGTGTGTAGTAAAAAAGATTTGGGAAAGTTATTAAGGGGATTCGCTCTGATAATGGCGGGGAATACGTTTCAAGTGAGTTTGAAGCTTACCTTAAAAGGGAAGGAATTAATTATGAGAAAACTATCCCAAAAACTCCAGAGCAAAATGCGGTTGCTGAACGCATGAATAGAACATTTATAGAGACCGTTCGGTGTATGTTGTTTGATTCAAAACTCCCTAGGGGATTTTGGGCAAAGGCCATTACCACAGCTGTTTATGTCAAAAATAGATCTCCTGCTTCATCTTTGAAAGATAGAACTCCGTATGAGGCTTTGTTTGGCCTGAAACCTTCGGTTAAGCATCTGAGAGTGTTTGGCTCTGTATGTTATGTGCACATTCCGAAAGACGAGCGAACTAAACTTGATTTTAAAGCAAATAAGTGCGTTTTTGTAGGTTATTCGTCTCAAAGTAANTAGATCTCCTGCTTCATCTTTGAAAGATAGAACTCCGTATGAGGCTTTGTTTGGCCTGAAACCTTCAGTTAAGCATCTGAGAGTGTTTGGCTCTGTATGTTATGTGCACATTCCGAAAGACGAGCGAACTAAACTTGATTTTAAAGCAAGTAAGTGCGTTTTTGTAGGTTATTCGTCTCAAAGTAAAGCATACCGAGTTTACGATTTAACAAAGAAACGGACTATTTTAACTCGGGATGTAATTTTTAACGAATTTGAGAAAATAAACTCGGAGAAGCAAGCAGACTGCATTCCTGGTAATGATCAAGTTCCTTTGCTTGTATTTGAAGATTTACGTAGTGAATCCGCCAGTGACGATAGTCCCATCTGTGTCAACGACCTAACTCACCACACTGACGGAAACTATCATGTGACGTCTAGGAGGTCTCTTCGAGATCGGAAGGCCCCCGATAGGTTAGGGGAATGGGTTTATTTGTCTGAAGTATCAGACGAACATAAGTCAATTGATGAGGCTCTGGCTTCATCAGAGTCGGAGTTCTGGCAAAAGGCAATGAACAGCGAAATAAATTCGATGAAGGCAAACAATGTGTGGTCTCTAGTTAGGTGCCCTCCTAATCATACTCCCGTTAAATGTAAATGGGTTTTTAAACGAAAGGTGTCGGCAGATGGCAGCCTAGCTAGTTACAAAGTGAGACTTGTAGCCCAGGGGCTTTCTCAAAAACTTGGCAGTGATTACGACGAAACATTTGCACCTGTAGTTAGGTTTGACTCGGTGAGAGCGGTACTTTCTTTGGCCTGTACTTACGATCTCGAGCTTTACCAAATGGCTGTAACTGCAGCCTTTTTGTACGGTGACTTGAGGGAGGAAATTTGTCTGTGTCAACCACCGGGTTGCACTCGCCGGAACCCTGGACATTTTGCGTTCACGTAAGCTTTCCTGCGCGTGCCATCACTAAAATAAACACTACCTAGGCAAATCTAACCTAGCCAAACCTAACCTACCCTTACCTAACC
>LQNS02277096.1:12800629-12810852 GCA_001587735.2 Parhyale hawaiensis | reverse complement strand
CGAAGGCCTAGCTAATGGCTAAGGTAACCTACTCAAACCCCCTGGGGGCGCTACTCCCCATAACATAGGATGGGCGAACCTAACTAACCTAACCCTATGGCCCATCCTATGCCCCCGGAGGGGGACACAGGTCAAAAGACTATCGTCTGCAGCGGGCATTATGGATCCTCGAAATCGTTGTTGGCAATGTTGCTGTAGAGTCTAACAGTAAATTTCGTCCGAAAGGGCACGGGGCAGTGGAGGGACATGTGCAAAGGAAGGGTGAAAAGAAAGATAGAGACGCCATGGAGGTCCTTCCTGAGATGCAAGTCAGTGAGGGTCGTCAGGTAAACACCCATGCGATAAGTCCCTGCAAGAGCCCTACACGAGAGCAGATAGGAGTCCCATGAGATGGCTCACTTACCACTATTCGGTGGCCCACCTTACGGAGCAGAAGGGGAAGCATAGACAACCTACCTAACGCTTCAAACTAACCTTTTCAGCAGGGGCAGGGGCCAGATGCAACATCTGCAAAAAAGTCACCGAGGAAACCTGGAGGCTTGGGACTAAAGACATTCCGACAAGTATAGGGTTCGCCAACTATCCAAATGAGGAAAGGGAAATAACATCTAAAAAAAAAAAAAAACCCGACGCCAAGAAGGCGACAATAAAACACATAGACTAAGTTATATCGTTTATAATTACTTAGTACGCGTAATACTAATACGTGGAGTACCTACACATGACGAGCAGCGAGCATAGTTAATTAAATAGCTGTTCATGGAAATCTAGGACTACAAAAGCTAACCTAACAACAATTCATAACCAGACGACGATGAGAGATGGACACGAGAGAAATTTTAAACGTCAAGTGGAGAATTATATGGTAAGTATATAAATTTTAATAATGCATAATGTCAGGAAAGAGAGTAAAGCCGCGAAGGCGAAAAGTCAAACAAAAAAATAAGAACATGTGTTTTACTTACAAAAAAGTGAAAATAACAAGATAATCCCTCACGCGTTTTATCCACCATGCGGTCACACTCAACCGTAGGAAGAATAAGTCGCCGTCGAAGGCTGCTAAACAGCTATGGTTCAGCCCACGTACATCTAAAATTTAACTTAAAGTAAATAAGACGTAAAATGAAATACAGGAAAATGTGCTCTCACGTGAACAAAACAAAGCCAACAAGGCCATTACAACCCGGCGTGTCGAGGCGGGGGAACTGCTGGAAAGGGTTTCGCTGTGACGTCACATAAGGCTTTGTTCTGATCACGTTGGTCTCATTTATTCACTTTGTCACGCAATTACCAAATACTGTCAGATAAAATTCAAATATCCCTCACGAGTTCTGCAAAACCCCAGGCAGAGTTGGAGTTGGTTACGGATATAAAAGAGAAAGAAGCGTCCCTAGATCATATTAAGCTGTTCTAAGAGAGAGGAAGAGGAACGGAGGGACTTGCACAATGCCAAGATAAACGCCAAACCCATCCATTCTTGCACGATGGTGTTCCTGCATAGGATGGGCGTTAGAAGTCGGGAAAGATTAAAATTATATTCAGAAATTTATATCTCTGTTTCCACAATAAAGGCGATATCACAGAGCAAGAAAGGGACATACAATATGACGACGGACACGTGGAATCCATGCAGGAGGGTGTTCCCACACAGGATCAACACGCATGGGAACAGCAAGTAGGAAAAGAAGAGGAAGAATAAATGGAAGAAATATCAGTAGGAGTATGAGGTGGGAAGAAAGCAAAGTGGTCACGATAGACAGACGTGCCGGATGCCTAGCTAACGGCTTAAGTAGTACTAGTAGTAGAAGCTTTTACTAGCGCTTCAATGGCACACTGCCTATATCGCGCCGAACTATTCCTGTGTTTAACCACAGGCTCGTGCGCAGACTAGGGCGCGTTTTATATTGTCAATGATTTTTGTCTCGGCTTTTCTGCCGGTAGGTCTAAGAGTGGTCAGTGCGCTACTGACAGGAAAAAGGCGCAAGTTGAGCATCTCCAACCCCCGAGCGCGGCTGAACGCTTTCGCTCAGCTACGCCGCAGGGGAAGGAAACGAAATACAAGAAAGTAGAAGTCTAGCGGGAATAGGTCAGCCACCTCGATCGGCAGCCCACCTCCCCGAACAGAAGGGGAAAAATTGAGAGCCAACCTAACTTTACAAAACGAACCTAGTTAGCAGGAACTGCGGCCAGATGCTACATCCCCTGCGGAGAAGGCACTCGGGACCCTTGGGTGTGTGATACCCCTAACGGCTTGAGGCAACCTAAAGGGTCCCCTTGGGGCGCTGTTCCCCATAACAAAGGATGGGCGAACCTAAACTAACCTAACCCTATGACCCCTGAGGGAAGTCGGGAAAGAAGAGGAAGAACAGAAAAAGCATCATCAGTGGAAGTATAAAAGAAGCAAGTTCGAATTGGTAGGAAGAGTCGCACGTTTGTGAGGACCCAAGGAGTCTGAAACTGGCAGAAACCTAGGAGTGGGAGTTCGATTTCACCAGACTCCACAACCGAAAAGTGAAAATCGTACTTAATAGTATACAGTTACTGTTTACTGCTGGGTATTTTTGTTATGCATCTAGATGCCACTGCACTTACTCAACAAATATTTCAGCCCGTTGACGCATTACCGCGAGGTTAGTTACATCTGGTGCGATTATTGTAATCTTAACTGGCAATGTTGATTTTGATACATGAAAAGTATCGGTGTCCTCAACAACGCTCCTGCTGAGTTTATGGGTAATCCTGAGGGATATCAAACTCTGACGTATATTTACCGCTGTAAGTTGTGGTCATGACACACGCTATTCAAAAGAACGAGAATCGTCATCCTTTCATCCGAACGTTATGTTGAACTCTTGTAAACACAGCGGTGAGATTGCCAAGAAATTGTGTAAAAATGTTTACCGTCAGTTCAGTTTACTCCGCAAGTGCCGTTAGTTAACCTTCGGACATATCATTATGTCTGGAGGGATTTATAACTCAAAATTGTTTGCAGTCTTGTGTTATTTAAATGTACACATCAACGCATTCGAACGAAAAGATGACCATACTTGTTCTTTTGACTAGCGCGTGGCATCGGCATTAATAACCCGAGTATATTCGTCTAGTAGTTAGCAGATTCTTTGGACCAAATTGAAAACGAAGCCCTAAGGGGTGAACATCATTAAATGATTAGTTTAACCACCGTTTCAGCCAAAGAGCGATCCGCGCAGTGATGCTAGTCGGCCAGGAGGCTCGAGTAGGAATATCCTATCTCGACAACGGCTCTCCTCTGCCATAGAGTATAGCTGGTTCAGTGCGCTACTACTGGCAGGAAAAAGATGCAAAGAATAGGAAAAGACACTCCGGTGGACGGTCCTTTTCGAGGCCTTCACACGAGAGACTACAGGTGCCCCGCGTACAAGGTCGATTATCTTGATCGACAGCCCACCTCACGGAACAGAAAGGGAAAAATACAGAACCTACCTAACTTTACAAAAT
This sequence comes from Parhyale hawaiensis, assembly GCA_001587735.2. Classification (NCBI taxonomy): domain Eukaryota; kingdom Metazoa; phylum Arthropoda; class Malacostraca; order Amphipoda; family Hyalidae; genus Parhyale; species Parhyale hawaiensis. The sequence goes on along the minus strand of LQNS02277096.1, from coordinate 12,807,375 downwards.
TAACCTCGTCAGCAGGAACTACGGTCAGCTGCAACATCACCTGTGGAGAAGGCACTTGGGACCTTTGGGTACGTAAGGCCCAAATATATTGTGGCAGGGATAGGGTCCGCTAGAATATACCCCTGAGGACTAAGGGGTTAACAAACCGTAAAAAAAACTGTCCCAAGATAAATGAATTGAAGGATGGCAACAGTGAATCGTAAGTATAATGAACTAGCGCTAGCTGATGACTTTAATATCCAATAGCCCCAATCCCGTCATTATATTATAATTTCCAATAGCCCCAATCCCGTCATTATATTATAATCAGGCTTTCCTACCCGATTATGATACAAAGACTACATAAGAGCGACATATTATTTGGAGGTATGTAGTAGTAGTATTGAATGAGAGGTATGTAGTAGTAGTATTGAATGAGAGGTATGTAGTAGTAGTATTGAATGGGAGGTATGTACCAGTAGTAGTAGTATTGAATTGGAGGTATGGCACAGATTTACTACTTTCAGAGGGTCTTTAGGAAACTGAATACGCAAATATGATATATCTACGAAAGGAAAAAGAGGTCAAACAGGATCCTAGTGTGGAAGAGATTTTGTTAAATCTCGTTTGACCTGTTGAAAAATTCGCAAAGCTAATGGAAGCTACTAAGTAGGGGTCGACAATTCAGACAAAGAGCCCAATTCTAAGGGATGGTAGTAGAAGCAGAAATTTTACTAGCAGGAATAGTTTGGCGCGATATCTATGGGTTGGCTTTGTAGCCATTACATATAGGTACTATTTCCTACTAAACAAAAGGTAAAGGTGAAAGTCAACTTGATCGTGCCCCCAACTTAGAAACCACATATGCACTGATTTGTGCTGCAGACATAGGCCAACAGCCTCTAAAGGAGTATACAGCTGCAGTCGACCACAGATAGTATACAGCTATGGCGTCCGTGGCGGAAGACTCCATGTGACGATCTGCGCCCCCTGACCCTCATTGTTAAAAAAGGTCCGTAAACCCACGACACGAGGACAGTCCAAAAGCGATCTATTCTCATACAGTACCGTTTGGCAGTCAAATTGAATTCAGGTCTAGTAGGTACTTTAGATGGAGCCAACGCGCAGTTTGTAGTTTCGTCCGTCTTTCTGTCCCTCTGCGTGTAACACAAACCATCTTGCATGGGTAAAACACTAGCTTGAAATATTAAAATAATTACAATGGTGGATTTTGGAGTTTTGGTGCAAGGTCGGATGAAATAATACCTGCTTGCTATGAGAAGTCAGACAATGACATCAGGTATTTGACACAGCTGGATAACTATAAACACAGTCCTATATAACATAAACATTCTGTAACCCCCCTACACGCGAAGTCTGGCTACGGCCCAAGCACTGACAGGACATACATTTTCACACTATGTAGACATGATAGCTACGGGTGTGTGCATAATGAAAAATGCCACTTGCGTGGATTACCATCAGGTTTGGGCTAATTAGTATTAAACAACTTAATTTAAGCCTCCTTAGCAACGGCCAACAGAAGAGGACAAGGGAGGGACACGAATTTAAGCCTCCTTAACAACGGCCAACAGAAGAGGACAAGGGAGGGACACGAATTTAAGCCTCCTTAGCAACGGCCAACAGAAGAGGACAAGGGAGGGACATGAAGCATGTCAACAGTAATGTCGAACCGATGTTCAATGAGAATTGTTTTCAGCGATTTACAACTAGCTAACATATTTACACGATGCCTACGTATATCTACAGAAACTATCATTAGCTACATAGCACATGGAATATAACATGTAACATCTTACACAACTACAACATTTAATGCTACACATACACGGCACGATATTTATGAACGGGCAGAGATCTTAGTAATGAACGCGACACTAATAAAGAATAACTTTTCCTTATTTGCATTCAACATGTTCTGTTACTGGCGGAGACGCGTGGCTGCTGAAGTGGATGTCCTATAAAGTTCCGTAACTAATTATTTGTTAAGCAACAACCCTATTGGAGGTGTGTCTAATGGCGAGCTCCGTCTGGAGGAGGTACGGGAGGGGAACGGGGAAGTGGAGGAAGATAGGCAAAAGGTGGGCTAAGAAGTAAGATAGAGACGGGTGGCACAGGCGTCAAACTCGCCACGCGCTATGTACGTTTGCGACTATTCTGTGTACGAGCGTGCTGCGTTCAAGGTACGTATGCTGTCTGTCATTGGCACAAGTCGCTGCTTCGAAAATTAGGTTAGGTAAGTAAGGTTAGGATAAGTTATGTAAGGTTAGCTGGTGTTTATTGTAGTGCATCTGGTGGTGGTAACGCGGCAAGAAAGCTTACTTGAATGCACGCACAGCCATGAACGTACACAGCACGGCGAGTTTGACGCCAGTGCAGACGGGTGAGGGTCTTCCCGGAGACGCACGCAACTATAGTTATATACCTATATTTAGAAGACTAAGTTTCCACAACGGAGGCAATACCACAGAAGAAAAGAAGGGACATCTAATACGTCGATAGACATGTGCAGCCGATGCAAGAGGGTGTTCCCACACAGCATTAAAGTGCACGGGAACAGCAAGTCAGGAAATATAAGGAAGAACAGATAAAACTAAGATCAGTAGGAGTACGAAATCGGAAAGAGGCGAAGTGGGCACAAAAGACAGACGTCCTTAAGGCCTAGCTAATGGCTAAAGCAACCTACAGGGTCCCACTGGGGGGGGGGGGGTTGGGGCGCTATTCCCCATAACATAGGTTGGGCGAACCTAAACTAACCTAACCCTATGGCCCCAGAGGGGAGGCATTAACATACACTGGTTTTGCTTTAGATAAATGTCCGACACGCCCCGGAGAAGTGCACGGCTTCAGTTGACCACAGACTGGCTGTGCTATGACTTCAAATTACGGAAGGCTCGTTATGACAACTGTAACCACTAAACCATCCCCATTGTTGGTAAGGTCAGTGCCACCGCGGTGGATTAATGCACCAGAAACGCNGACAGGCCCCGGAGAAGTGCACAGCTTCAGTTGACCACAGACTGGCTGTGCTATGACTTCAAATTACGGAAGGCTCGTTATGACAACTGTAACCACTAAACCATCCCCATTGTTGGTAAGGTCAGTGCCACCGCGGTGGATTTATGCACCAGAAACGGTGATGCTGCAACACCGAGCACCACGGATGCAACTGTCTGGCATGGAAACAAACACAGGACCCCACTAACATTGAGCTGAGTACAGTATATATTATTTTGGTATGGAACCAAGCAGCAGTACCACTTCAAAATCTACGAGCCGCCATTGATGACCGCAATGCCCCAGGTTCAATTCATCCCTATTAACAGTGCTGCGATTTGAAGAGAGGGAGCAAGGAGGAACGCCTAGTATGTCAAGCATAACGATAAATCCATTGCTGGGTAGAGTAGAATTATTATTATTGTTATAACACTTTGTTTAACTTCCGTAGTCGCAGCTCAGGCGTTCGGTAGAGTAGAGAGGGAAAGAAGAGAAAGAGAAGCAAATAGGTAATCAGTTGGAGCAGGAAAAAGAAGTACTGTACTGCTTAGTCGCTAATAAAAGGGAAAAGGTAGGATGCAAAATAAAGATGTTCTGAATGTAGCATTGAAACAGAATGGGTACTCCTGAGGAGCAACTAACCGTTACATAGGATGGGCGAGCACTCTGTCATTAGTTGGCTGCAATTCATCAACGCTAATAAGATAATCTAACCTGATACCCACGGCAGCAGTAAGACATGCGCACCTGACTTATGCGTTAAAGGTGCCAAGACGAACGAAGAGCCAATAGGGTAAATGGCACAAAGGAGACGCACCTGCGTCTCCTTTGGGCTGTGCGGCGGGTTCACGTTGTGAGAGAAGTCCAATCATACATCATTGTTGGTGGGTGTTTAGGAGACATATTAAGCTCTCTTTTGCAGGTTTTGAGCATTCCTTGCAGCGTCTGGTGGCCGCACCACAGCCTTCCTACCGCAGGTGCATCTCCATTGGGCCATGTGCGTCTCCTTTGGGCCCCTTACCCTAACCCTCAGAAAAGAGGAAATTAGCCGCAGCTATATATAGAGCATTAAAGTATAGACAATTAAATATGGAAGCCATAGCAGATGGCTAGTTTAAGAAAACCATTGCAAAGTAAACAAAGCCTTTGTGAACGACGGTGCCCGTTATAAACCGAGATAATGGGGAGCTCATTGTTGCCAGAAAATATGAAAAGAGATCAGTACCGATGCGATACAAGAGAGATTCAACACTCTGAATTCACGCGTAGTGATGCAAGGAGGAACATCATGCAAGGGATAAGGCGGTCCTCTGTAACTCACCTCTGCAGCCCCCAAAGCCCAGGCCGGCCCAGAGCAGGACAGCCAGACTAATAAGGAGGCAAGCACGGGCCTGCGCGCCGGCACCACCAACGAGCTGGAGAAGTGCGCGGTCGGCCGTCAGGACGCCACCAAGAAACAATGCACACGCACATACACACTCACACGGATGTTCCCCAGAAACAAAAAAAGGGCCAACATCACCATGGCGGCGAGCCAAGCCTCTTGTCCTCTACCGACAAGAAGAGGAAAACCGAACGAAAATTATTAGTGGAAAAAAAATTATTGTAATAGTTTGAGCTTGCTAACATGTAGTACGGTGTTTCATTTCAGCATAAGATAAGAGAGGGACACACAGTATGTTGAAAGACAGATGATGTAGAAGGATAAACAGTAGGTATGACAAGAGACACGTGGAACCCATGCACGGGGGTTAGTTCGATACGGAGCCCCGCGTTTGGTCTAGCATGTCTGGCAGACGAGGCAGAACAATAAAACAAAAACTACCAGTAGGAGTAAAAAAGATAGGTAGGAAACGAGGACAGAGAAGAAAAGATACCCATCCCGTATCTAGTACCAAAGTTAAGTAGCGAGGTTACGCAACAATGTTTACCACACTCATTGTGCTTCTTTACATATTAGGAACAGTTTGTTCTCTTTCTAGATTATTACAACTAATCTAGAACTATTAGTCTAAACCTAAGCAATGCACAGCTATATCTATAGCTTTAGCCTAAGTAGACAATGAACTATTTAAGTAATTAATACTATTAGATTGCAAAGGAATATCATTCCACAGTCTGGGATAACCCCATTAGTACGGTAGCAGAAAGAATACTAGAGCAGCAGTACTAAGTTGTATCGCGTTATAATATAAACCCACAAAAGACAGGGCCTGTTTGTGGGACACGACCTACACCATTATTTAAGAGGGTAGAGAAAAGGAGCCGGTAGTCTCAAGGAGTAGTAGGAGTCGGAGACTGGCTAGACCGAGGAATCCGAGCCCAAAAGTAAATGAGCCCTATTTAGTTAAGAAATAGAGTCGGAGTTGAAGTAGGTAAAGTTGATACGTTTAAGGGGTTTAAAAAGCCGGAATCCAGAACTTCAAGTAGCCAAGGGTCGGAGTCTGACCTGGTCATCCCAGCCCGCAATTCTGGTTAGTTGAGGTATGAATAACAGAATCTATCCATGGCGATCAAAATGAGTTATAGCTATTATGTGTTCAAGTTATCCAGGACTTCAATTACGAGGACAGAATCTGTCCCTCTGGATCGAGTTTTAGATGTGAGTCACATAGAGATTCGCTGAGCAAGATTGAGTTTTCGACCTTTTCAACATAATCGGTTGGAGATTAATGCCTGAAATGTAATGCAAAATGGCGAATCCAACGCTTAGGATTGAAATTCCGAACAAAGTAGAACCAATCGGGTTATATTGAGCAAACTGTGTTCATCAATAACGCTTCCAGTTCTAATTTCTATTCAGTCTACTGAAGAAGTTTGTTCTGCTATAGCTTCCAATTTTTCACCGAATTACTGTGTCCATGTGTGATGGATGGTCCAGCGTGAGAATAGGTACCTCCGTGAATGGGATCCAGGTTACCTTAATGTACGGTACACGTTCNAGTTCTAATTTCTAATCAGTCTACTGAAGAAGTTTGTTCTGCTATAGCTTCCAATTTTTCACCGAATTACTGTGTCCATGTGTGATGGATGGTCCAGCGTGAGAATAGGTACCTCCGTGAATGGGATCCAGGTTACCTTAACGTACGGTACACGTTCCTTCCTCTTGCTCTATGCATTGTTTTTATGACGACCTTAATCTTCTGATCACTTTAGTCCTTGCATTACTTATCCAAGAGAATGCAAATTCAAAGAGAGAGTGGAAAAAGGAACATGTAGCATGTCACGCAGATGACGGAATCCATGAACGGAGGATCACGGCACACAGAGACAGCAAATCGGAGAAGTAAAGGACGAGCGGAACACAGACAGTTCCTGAGAGCAAGAAAAAGGAAACAAAATAGGCACGGACGAAACTTGTGGGGTTTGGGTCAAAACGCCACTACTGGCCTACTTCAGTGACATCAGTACTGACCTAGTTTAGTGACGTCACTACCTACTGGCCTACCAAGCCGTACTCACATTGCAAATCCATACCTGAAATTCATAGTTGCACTCGGATTAAGAAGCCGAACTTGTATTGCTAAGTCGCACTCGAATTTTAAGGCTACACTAGCATTCCAAAATTGCACCAAGACTGAGAAGCAACAACACTCAAGTTCCAAGTTGCTTGAGGCGTTCAGGCGGCCAAGCATAGTAACACTGTGTAGTACAAGAAACCCTCTCAATAGCGACAGGGTGTCTACCAGGATCAATAGAAATTTCGGTTGAAGAACCATTGGTTAGTTGGGGGAGGGGCCGGAGGCGGG
>LQNS02277096.1:12786803-12800578 GCA_001587735.2 Parhyale hawaiensis | reverse complement strand
CGGGGCCGGGGGCGGGACTGGGGGTGGGGGAGGAGGTGGGGGCGGAGTCGGCTGCTCGGCGTGGGCGGAGAGTAGGTGCGCTTTAAGCTCCTCCCCCACAGATGCGCTAAAGTTGCATCTGCTACACATGAATGGTCGGTCTCTCGAGTGCTTCTCAAAAATGTGCGTATTGAGGTACTTCTGGTTCCTGGAGGTGAAATCGCATTCATTACATTTGAAAGGTTTGCCATCCCCAACCTGGTGGCGTCTACTATGCCGGGTCAGATCATCCCTAGTGGCTCCAGCATACTCGCACTCCGGACACTTGAATGGCTTTAACTTTGCATGCTTGCGGGCGTAGTGGTTCTTCATGAGCTGCTTGTTCCCGGTAGAGTAGTAGCAGACTGAGCACCATTGGCGGTTCTGCTCTGAGTGGTTGCGTTTTATGTGGACCGAGAGGTCCTTCTCGGATGCGCCAGCATACTCGCACTGGCCACATTTGAAAGGTTTATCCATTGTATGCCGGTTGCGGTAATGCCTGTTGAGGACGTTGTTATCGTGAGTTGAGAAGTTACACTCGGAGCATTTTAGCTGCAGCTCCTCAACGTGCTTCCTCCTGAAATGCCGGACCAGGTCCGTCTTAACACCAAACGCCATATCGCAGTTAGAACATCTGAAGGGCTTCACCGCCAGGTGCTTCCGGGCGTGGTGATACTTGAACGCGAGCCGGAACTTTGTAGTGAAGGAACAATCAGGACACCGGAATATTTGGTTATTGGAATGGGACACGGCGTGCTTTCTTAAATCCAGGGCGGTTGTAGCCGAGTAGCTGCAGTCTGGACACTTGTAGAGTTTCCGCCGGTGATTGCGCTCGAAGTGAACCACCAAACAGTATTTAGTTTTGGTGAGATAGTTGCACTGAGAGCATCGGAACACCCTGCCGCCCAGAGCAGATGCCTTAGTTTTGATATTTGCCGGAGGCTTGAGTGGAACTTTATCGGTGTATTTGAGCAGAGACTTCGGTATATCGGCCATAGCGTGCTTTTTGGACAAGTGCGTCCGGAAGGTCATGAGTCGGAAGGTGGAAAAGTCGCACTTCGGGCATTTGTAGCACTGTTTCGCCATATGATATCTCATGTGCCTATCAAACAGCCACTTCTGGAAAGAGACGTGCTCGCAAAGGGAGCACTCGTACCGCTTCACCTCGGGGTGGGCGTGCCGCGTGTGGTTCCGGAGCTCCTCTAGGGACGGTGAGGTAAACTCACACACCGGACACTTAGGCGGGTTGCGACCCTCGTGCATGTTCTTGTCGTGCAGGACGAGGTAGTGCTGGGCGGTGGTCTGGAAGTCACACTCAACACATTTGTAGGGCTTGGCATTGGAATGTTTGCTGTAGATATGGAGCTTGAGGGAGGTCCCATTCCCGGCGGTGTAGTCACATTCGACACACCGGTAAGCGCGTTGTTGCCCCGTGGGGTCCGCTGCACCGTTCGCAGCATCGGGGGTCATCAGCTTGACAAGATCGGAGGAGTTCGATGGCCAATAGCTGCTGCCAGCTTGGGACGCATCCCAAGGTTGGTAGGCGGGTTGTTGAGGAACCTCTGGCATTGGTAAGTTTGGGTTGAAGTAGCCCTGGGTTTGGTCCTGTCGTACATCGCACGGCATGTGAGGGTTCCACGATTCCGGGATCACAGGATTTTGCTGGGGTTGCTCACAAGCCGGCGGTGGGGCTACATTTGGCATAACCTCGTTGCAAGATGGAGGGGCAGGGTACAAATCCACACCATGCTTCACGAACAGATGCTTCTTGTACAGCTCCATATTTCTGGTGAAGAACTTACATCTGTAGCACCGATATGCTACGACCTTCTTGGCCAGATGAAGTTTCAGGTGTTTTTGGAGGGGCGCCTCTTCCGCCAGCACCAAGGTACAGTAAGGGCATTTGAAATGAGCCGTCCGGACGTGGAACTCAAGCTTTCGAAGCATTGTTGTGGTGTAGTCGCACTGAGGGCACCTCTTCGGATTGCGTCCTTCATGCTTTTTCTTGTCATGCCTCGTCAGGTTTTGAGGCAATCCAGTGACGTAGTCACAGTCAGGCTCAGGACATCTGTACAGTTTCTTCCGCTTCCCGTGGATAGCGACCATGTGCCTCTTCAAGCTTTTTCTCTGCGACGTGGAGAACTTACACAAAGTGCACTTGAAGACTTTCTGCCCAGGGTGGTCGGTTCTGAAGTGAAGATCGAGCTGCCGTTTTCTCATGGTCGAGAAATCACAAACTGTGCATTTGAGGAGGTTGAAGTAAAGCACGTCCGAGGATCCCTTCTCTTTGGATAGATCTGTTGGGGTTGGTTTGTTGGGATCTCTCGCACTGCTATCCACAATGCTGTGGGCCCGAATATGCTTGTGTAAGTCATGGAGAGACGTAGTGGTATACTCACAGAACATGCACTTCGGAGGGTTTCTCCCATGGTGAACAGTATTGTCGTGCTTCACGAGATACCCTAGGGTGGTTGTCTGGAATTCACACTCCGGACACTTATATAGCTTAGCATTGGAATGCTTACTGTAGATATGGAGCTTTAGGGCAGTGCCGTTTGTTGCCGTAAAGTTGCACTCAACGCATCTGTATATTCGTTGCTTGCCTGCCTGATCGGACTCCACATTTGTATCAACTTCATCGGACACACTTTGCGTTGTCTGTATATTATTAGGGTTTGTAACGAGCACATTATTGGTAACATTCATATTACTATTATCATTATTATTACTTCTACTACTATCATTATTATCGATAAAATTAGCTATATGGCCACTGTGTCCCGGTTGGAATGCTCCATAAACAGAAGGTTCATACCCCGGCATGTGGGTCTGGGGAGGCTGGAAATACCCATGGTTGTTCCGTTCGCCCTCCCGCAAAGCCAAGCTGTTCCATTGGTCAGCCATTACAGAACAGCTTGGGTTTGGATTGGGCACTGGTTGTACAGGGGCGGGGCTTACATTCAAAGGGGGTGGAGCTTGCTTTTGGGGCGGAGCTTTAGGCGGCGAAGAAGAAGAGGTGGCTGGTGGGGGCGCTCCTGGGGCACCGGGTGGAGGCTCCAAGCCATGAACAGTGGACAGATGTTTTTTGTACTGATCCTCAATTCTGGACGAAAATTTGCACTTAAAACAACGATAAATGGCATCCTGGTCGTGGGTTTTGAGATGCGTAATCAACAGCGCCTCATAAGACGTAATGAAATTACAATGTGGACACTTAAAGTGCTCACACCGAATGTGAAAATCGAGTTTTTTCTGCATTGTGGTAGTGAAATCACACTCAGGGCATCGCTTGGGGTTTCTGCCTTCGTGTTTCTGCTTGTCGTGCCTCGTGAGTTTCTCCGGTAAGCCCGTGACGAAGTCACAGCCAGGTTCAGGACACTTGTAAGTTTTTTCGCTGCCATCGTGAAGGGCGGCGCAGTGCCTCTTGAGGCTCTTTTTCAGGGACGTTGAAAACTTGCACTGGGTGCACTTGAAGACCTTCTGGCCAGGGTGCTGCGTTCGGAAGTGAGAATTGAGCTCGCGCTCGGATGTGGTCGAGTACTCACAGAGGGTACATTTTTGCGGAGGCCCAGGTTTTCTTTGTGGATCGGACTGTGACGGGTCACTGAGGTCGCACAAGGACTGCCCACTGTCGACAGATTTGTGGGTACGAGCGTGGCGCAATAGCTCCTTTATAGACGTTGATGTGAACTCGCAAAAAGAGCATTTGGGAGGATTGCGCTCATCGTGCATTTCGTTGTCGTGCTTGACAAGCTGTCCGAGGGACGTGGCCTGATATTCGCACTCCACGCATTTATAGGGCTGGGCTCCGGAATGGTTACTCATTTCGTGTAATTTCAGGGACGAGCTGCACGTGGCCGTGTAGTCGCATTGTGTACATCGGTAGAATTGCTTGCCAGACTGCGGTTGCTCGGGGACATTCAGTTGGGGTCTCTCAAGGGCCATGGGCTGGGTAACAGGGGGCGGGGCTTGAGGGGGAGGAGCCTGAGGAGGCGGGATCATTGGAGGTGGTCGTGTGGGATCATACTGCACAGGGTTATTTATGGGACGCATTGGATCACAAACTGAGGGCCAATCCTCCGTGTTGCCCATAAGAGCCGTAAGTTTAGGGTAGAAAAAAGAAGGATAGTCCCTGTTTAGCTGCTCACGTGCTAGGGCTTCCTTTTTCACGTTTAAATTAACACGATCAGCAGACACAAAACAACCCAGGCTCTCGAGTTCCTCAATGGCCTTCTCCTCATTAAACATACTCTCGTCCGTCATGGAGTGTTTGTTGTGCAGGTGTCGTTTATAAATTTTTTCGTTAAGGGTAGAAAACTTACACTTGCTGCATTGGTAGGGCGTGTCTTTGGAGTGCGTTTCAATGTGGGTGTAAAGGGTCGGCTCTTGAGACGTGACGAAGTCACAGTGTGGACATTTAAAGTGCTCACAGCGGATATGGAAATCTAGTTTACGTTGCATGGTTGTGGTGAAAGGACATTCAGGGCATCTTTTGGGGTTCCGCCCGCCGTGTTTCTTCTTGTCATGTCTAGTAAGATTTTGGGGCAATCCAGTGACATAGTCACAGCCAGGCTCAGGACATTTGAATGTTTTCTCTTTGCCGTGCAAAGCGACCACGTGGCGCTGGAGACTCTTCTTTAGGGTGGTCGAGAATTTGCACTGGCTACACTTGTATACCTTTTCCCCTGGGTGGTCAGTCCGGAAGTGGAGGTCCAACTGCCGTTTCATGGTGGTGGTGTAGGAGCAGACCGTGCACTTCAGTAAATTCGGGTACAGATCTGACGACCCATTCGGTGGGTCCGTCTCCGACTGGTTATCATCGGCTGAAGGACCCTCGTCCTCACTGACGTTGTGGGTGCGTGTGTGTCGGTGCAGCTCCTGCAAAGAAGACGTACTGAAATCACAGAAGGTGCACTTGGGTGGGTTCCTTCCCTCATGCATAGCGTTGTCGTGGCGGACAAGGTACCCTAGGGTGGCCGCCTGGTAATCGCACTCCCCACACTTGAAAGGTTTGGAATTGGAATGTTTACTGAGTTCGTGGAGCTTTAGCGATGAGCTTCGACCAGCCGTGTAGTCACACTCAATGCACTTGTACACGAACGTCTCCCCATCCTCAGACCAAGTAGGTTCGGGCCTCACCATTCCACTGGACCCAATCTGCAGCAACCCACCGGTGCCCAAGCCTGCCAATTTCGCTGCATCTATTTTGGAGGCACGACTTCCTTTGTGGTCATCAGAGGCCGAGGGCTCTTTCTTCACATCACTCATTCGCTCAACCAACAAAAAGCAGCCCAGGCTTTCCAGTTCCTCAAGAATGTTATCCTCGTCCATTGGAGTTCCATCGGCACCCGGCGGAGGTACGTTCTCGGGAATGGAGTGTCTCGCGGCTAAGTGCTTTTTGTACAGCGTCTCATTTAGGGTGGAGAACTTGCAGAGGTGACACTGGTACACAGTATCGTTGGCGTGGGATTCCAAGTGACTGTCAAGTAGGGGCTCCTGGGAGGTTACATACTCGCAGTGAGGGCACTTGAAGTGCTCGCACCGGATATGGAAATCGAGCTTCCGCTGCATGGTGGTGGTGAAGGGACACTCGGGACACCGCTTGGGGTTTCGGCCACCATGTTTTTTCTTGTCGTGCCTCGTCAGATTTTGTGGCAAGGCAGTGACGTAGTCACACCCCGGTTCAGGACATTTGTACGTCTTGTCCTTTGAGTGTAGGCCAGCAATGTGCCTTTTGAGATTCTTCTTTAGAGACGTGGCGAACTTGCACTGAGTACACTTGAAGACTTTTTCCCCGGGATGAATGGTCCTGAAGTGGGTGTCAAGCTGGCGCTTAACTGCAGTGGCATAGCCACAGATGGGACACTGGAGCATGTTAGGTAGCGTCTGCTCCGTGTTGTTGATGGGAGGGAACAGTGCCCCATAGGGTTCCAGCTCCAGGTCTTCCATGGACGGCTCCTCCTCCTCTTCCTCTTCTTCCAGAAACTCTGTTGGTTCGCTCGTAAAAATCTCGTTACTTTTGACGGGGACTTTACCGTGCTCATCAGCGTTGATCACGTCCCCTTGCTCCTCGTTAGTTACCACGCAGCAGAAGTTGGACACGCAGAGATTAGATTCAGAGGCGGGCTCATCCTCCCCATGTGGCGCATAGGGCCCAAACTCTAATGTATCATCCGTCAACGCTAAGCCCACACGTTCTCTGCTATTCTTCTTGGACAAGACCTTCTTGTAGACCTTGCTGGAATGTTCTTCGCGGGCGTGCCGCATAATCTTGTAAATATGAGTGGCGGTGAAGTCGCACTCTGGACACTTCATGGGATTGCGGCCGCCATGCTTGACCTTATCATGCTTGTTCAGATACTCGGGCAGGGCGGCCGCATAGTCACAGTCTGGCTCAGGACACTTGAAGGGCTTCTTGTGGCAGTGAACTGTCCGGACATGGCGCCTAAGGCCCTTCCTCTCCACACTCCCATACTTACAGTAGGTGCACTTGAAAAGCTTCTCACCTAGGTGCTTTGTGCGGTAGTGAAGATCTAGAGCCTGGAGGGAGTTTGTGGAGAACTTGCACTGCGAGCAGCCCACGGGTTCTGCTTTCTCTTTCCTCGGGGAATCACTCGACTTGGTGACGGGTAGGAGGAAGGCATCGTCGCTCTCGTCATAGTTGCGTCTAACTTTGCGTGACCGCAGCACTCGTCTATTGTCGTCCTGGGGCTCCTCATCTTTGCTTCCTTCTTCCTCACAATCTTCAGTCTTGCTGGACGAGCTGCGTCTTCTTACCGACCTCAACTTCTCGCTGCAACTTCCATCAGCATCAACATTCTCCTCATCTGATGATGAGTCACTGACAGTTTTCTTCTTCTTTCTTCGCTTCTTGCGATTCTTTCTGGGCCCAGCGACTGCAGAGACATTTTTTAAAAGCACTCGACACAGCGAAGCCTCTGAGCTAGTCTGGATGGCACGGAAGTTCCTGGATGAGCGGTTCATGGAACTGTAATCTACAGAAGAATCATCACCCGCATCCATATGGCCGGTGTCAGCCAGGAAATGAGGCTCGGGGACTTGGTGGCCAGCTTCCGCTAAAAAGTGAGACTCAAGAATATTAGCACTCGGTGTCTCATCTACTTGCTTCTCACCGTTACCTACGTCAGCTTTTGTTCTTTCTTTACATTCTGTATCATTATCAACAGATTCATCTGGACTGTCACAACCTAGAACAGCATTATTCGATCCATCTTCCGCATGAGATTCATTTTGACTTCCTGTTTGTTCTAGATCATCTCTAACTTCCCCAAATCCACCAACATCTTCGGTACTTGGCTCATTTACTGGAGAGTTTCTACAGCTCGTGTGATCCGCTTCTTCATTATGCTTTTTGAAATCGTCAGGACTGATCTCGTTAGATGCACATGCACTTCCATTCTCGGCATTTAATTCAGTCGTGCACTGACTTGAGACACCGCTTCCTTCCGTCAGCTGTGGCTGAGCGGAAGTAGTGGCATCTTTATCAACCTCAGAAGAGGGATGCTGCTCGCAACCGCCCGAATCAAAAGTAATATTTTCACTCCTATTGCTACTTAAATTTGTGGTAGAAACAGTATGGCCGCTACCATTAGACTTCTCGGGTTCACTGCTGGCAGCAATTAACTCTGGTGAAGCACGAAGGCGCAGACTGCTCTGTTCAGGACCTCCTGCGTCTCGGGAAGCAACACCACTGCTAGTCCCAGTCTCATTGTGACCAATGCTAGTCAAGCCATTGCTAATGTTCGTCATGGAAATGTTACTGCTAGTCATACTAATGGTATCTGCAGCTAGACTAAGAATTGTAGAAGCATTCTGACTAACGCTTCCTCCAGCTGTGTGCACATCAGTAGTGCTCAGACTAACAGGTGCACTTGGGTGACTAACATTACCTATGGCATGACTAACATTGACACTACTTTGACTAACGCCAGCTGCACCTTCATTAACATTAGCAATACCGTGACTTAAATGAGCCAAACTGTTGCTGACATTAGCTATGGTGTGACTAACGTTGGCGGTAGTGTGAGTATCGTTTGGAATGCTGAGACTAGCCGTGGTATTGCTGGCGTCGTGGGCTGTCGTGTACGCCAAACCAAATTTATGGGCGAAGTTTGCGGCTGCGCTACTGCCCGGTACGCTGCAGATGGCGTTGGGTAAGCTGTGCGCAAGATCTGCTTTACGATTGGGGAGGTGCCCACTGTAGGTCTTCAGACCCGCAGGGTTGCAAGACATCGTTTTCTGGCCAGACTCAGATATATTGAGAAGCATGTACTGCTGATGGGTGGCCTCTGCCATACTCTGGGCCAACAGGGACTGTTGGGGACCCACATTGCCCAGGCTGTGGTGCCCGTGGTGCAGGGAGCCAACCATATTGTGGGAGCCAGGCATCTGGAGGCCTGGAGTGGCCATCCCGTGATGGGACATTGCGAGGTGGCTGGGATCCAGCAGCCTGTGCTGAGCCATCGCTTGTCTGCTGGCGTCAGCCATGTTCAGGGGGACCATACCTTGCCTGGTAGCATCAGACATGTTCAGTGGACCTGCATTTTGTCTACCGGCATCAGCCATGTTGAGTGGAGCCACATTCTGTTGGCTGGTGTCAGCCATGTTGAGGGCACCAATGCTCTGCCGGCTCACATCCGCCATGTTCAGTGGAGCAATATTCTGCCTGTTGGAGTTGGCCATGTTTAGAGCAGCCATTGCCTGCCGGCTCGAGTCAATCATGTTCAGTGCCGTCATATTCTGCCGGTTGGCGTTCGTCATGTTGAGGGCAGCCATGTTTTGCCGCCCATGGTCGGCCATGTTGAGAGGTGCCATAAGCTGACGAGAGGGGTCGCCCAGCCCGTACTGCAGCAGCGGGTGTCCAGCCATGCTGTATGGAACGGCAGACGCGGGGAGGCTGCCGCCCCCATCATCGTTCACCTCTTCTTTGTAGTACATCAGGACGGCAGATCCATGCCACGGCTGCAGCACTCGAAAGGGATCATAAGCTATGCAAAACTAAAGTTACTGGGAGGTGCATCCAACACGTTTACACCACAGGTACTGGCTGAGATTCAAAATGTACAATGATATCATGAATATCCATTTTATGTCACGCTATACAGCTCCCCTAGTTCAGTAGTGTTTCAAGTACTAGAATAATCGCTTGATGACCAGCTAGCATTCATAGGTACAAACTTACCTATCTACCTACATCAGAAACATAAGTAATAATTGGAAATTTATCAACATGTCAGCTATGTATGGAGGCATAAGGTACAAATAATGTAGTGGAACACTATCTTACGTGTAACAGGAACAATTACACTGAACAGATGCAGCTTTACATTGTAACACTGGCCCATATGCACTGCAATTGTATGTAAAATTCTACACTGCTAGACACAGATCTAGTAGGTATCGTACTGTATTTTAGAACTTCAGAGTCAAATCAATTTATAAATGCAAAAAAAAAAAATCATCCCACATCCACAAAACACAGGGTCATTATGGTATAACTTTAACATTAGACACAAAACAAGTAGAGTATGTAGCTATAAACAGTAAGTAGCTATATCATATTGTGAATTCAAGCTTTGTTGTGGAAACCTTCACAGAATTTAACTCTAAAATTTGCAACTTGTAATTTGAGTACCTACTTATTAACAAAGTAACATAAGGCTTTCTCAATACATACAGAGACAGCTTGGGCAATTAATATGCAGGTTTCTCAGAATTTCAGTCTTAGCGACGGCATCAATAATGGTAGCGATCCAATTAAATGAAAGAACATCGGACATACACTTCATCAACAGAACAGTAGATGTAGTGGCATAGATAAGATGTTAATATGCTCGGCATGATGACAGCCATGACACTAACATATTTAGCGTAAAGAGATACATGATGCTAAGATGTAGAGAATCTACCGTATGCTAAGACACAATGTTAACATGGTTGTGCTGCATTAACAAGAATTGCAATAAATACAATAAATAAATATTAGAAATAGGAGCTGTGCCAAGTTAATTGTGTCGAATTGAGATGAAATAGTTGAAAAAAAAACAGGCATTATGAATGATAGTTACTTGCATTTATATATAATAGAATTGACATTATGAAACAATAAATATAAAATGAAACAGGTTGGCAACTACTGCCTATTTTTGTTAGTAGCTATAAGTTTGTCAAATTATTAACATATACACGATTCAACAAATAAAAAGATAGGGCAGCAAAAAGCTAATTAGCTATAAAAAATTACAAAGAAGACCTATTCCAGAATTAAAATTTACAAAATTGCTCAACTTATAGCAGCTAAGCTTCTAATAAATCATAGCTCTAACATTAAGAATGTACCTACAGCAGTTTTCATTCAATGATTTCCCAAGTTCATGATTCTAATTTCTCAAGTATCAAGAAACTAGAAGATATTCCTCAAAATTTCATGGTAGATAAATGTCATTCCTCAAGTTCAAAGAAATTGTAGTTGTGATTCTAAGGTCTTCTAGGTGAGATGAATTGACTTGCTACCAGTGCTGCAGCTGGGACAAGTCGAGCACAGGCAGGATGGGGAAGAGTTCCCAGGTGGCTGATGTGCAGCAGCTACTGCAGTCCATCTGCAATACAAAACTGTAATTAAATTTCTAGCATGAGCAAAGGATTGCGTGACTTGAAATTATGGGGAAAAATGATAGAATTCATTGCTAATGGATAGCCTAGGATCCTTCCAAGAGAGTGACCAGCAAAGCTTTACTGTAGACACAATATTTTATTTTCGTTATTTATAGTCCTATTGTTATGAAACAAGCACAGTATACATAAAATTGAAGTTATTCGGTTAGGTTAGATTCACAGCTAAACACTGAGGGTATTGTGCTGACAAACATAGGTAGCTATAAGTCCGTGCTCCACACTAGTCACATCTCAGCTGAATACCTGTCACGTAGGCATTGTTACTGTTAGTAAACAAGAGGGTATCACATAAACATTTTTTATCCAAATATTGAAAAAATCGAAAAATTATCATGAATAAAATGTGCTTAACATTAAATTGCAAAGAAACTGTGTGAGTTTCCCAACAATCAACCCATAAAAAATGAAAATAACAGGCCAGGCCATGTCTAAAATAAAAAATTCTGAGTGACCAACTTATAAATTTGAGAGGTTAATGGTACAAACTGGTGTTTGGAGGCCACCACCAGGCATCTTGTAACTCTGGTTATAAGTATTGCACATAGCTCATCAAATTCTGGTGCAATTAGGTCAAACTCTGGCTCTGCAACAAGGAAGCATAATCTGTGGAGCTAAGATGCTTCCTTGGTTGTAAAAATATGGCAGATGGCTAGTGAAGATCTGTATCCTTTGGGCCACACACTGTCACCCAGGATATAAGAGTACCAGTAGAAGTAAATTTAAATCTTTTCAGCAAGGCTAGTACCACTTTCTATGACCTAAAATTCTTGCTGATACATTAGCATTCTTCTTTCTTTTTCGCAACATATCTGACAACAGTCTGCTAAAAATTTACCTGACTATGGATTCAAATATGGTGACTCATAAGTAACGATTGTTATTGTGGTAGATAATTTAGCGCACTCTCCAATAAGGTCTATGCTAGACTGGAAAGTATGGCAAAGACTCAGGGAACATTGGTGATGGACTTGCTCCATTTCTGTGATCCCTAGAAGATTTTGGCAATGGATTTGCATTTCTCATTCATTTTCTAATCATTTCTAGCAATTTTTTGACCAAGATTAAGCTATTTTTGGTGCAAAATGTGGCAACACGTCAGTGGAAAAGCCAAGATCTTGGCAACACATTTGCAGTCTGGAGTTTATGCACCTATACTTTTGACATTTAGGATGGAGTTGTTTGCATGCACCAAAAAAGCAAGGTATCGTAAGAAGGGGTGACTTCAGATAAAATGAAGGGTTTTTATCAGTGCCATTTCTTCATTATTTGCTGTAAATAATGGTTCCCTGACCTCTCTGTGCCACTCCTGGACACGGCTGAGTGGCTTCGGACAAAAACTTGACCTTTTAAAAACAAGCACTGTAAACACAACTGCAATCACTGTAACAGCAATCACGGCAACAGCAACAGCTGCAACTGCTGTTGTGGTTCCCATGAAAGCTTAATTCTAAGTTACGGTATGCAGGAATATTTCCCGCTGTACTTCCAACACATACGGCCGACAGCAACATCATGCCGACTTCATAGCATCTCACGGCTGCTACCTGCCCAACACGACAAAGGTAAGCTTCTGTAATATGATCCCTGCCCTCTCAAGTTTCAGGTCTCCCTCGCAGCGCTTAGCTTGATTAATGACTTCAGCTGTTGAGTCTCCTGACAGGCTGTGACAGATCCATTTGTAACAGCTTCCCATGATTCTTGTGGCCGCCTCTTTGCGATTAGTCTATGCGTTTTATTGTTGCACACACGTCTTGCCTATGCTAAGAATAATAAAAAACTTCATTTAATACTCATGTTCTTATTTCTAGGCTTCAAGCAGAGGACATGACACGTTTGACTTACATTCTAGACATCATTACACTCCTTTGCTTGGTAGTTAACTCCACCTGTCAATACAATACCAGCTATTTAGTACAGAAGGGTGTCTGAAGTGAAGTCACCCCACAAAAAACAAGTTACATAAAAAATTTTTTTGAGCACTCGAAATCCACATATTTTTGAACAGGGTCTAAGATGTCTCCATGGAAAGCTTATCATATTGAATGCCATAGATGGTGGTATGTTCTATTTCACTTGGGACTGCACCAATTTTTCTGCCCGGGTGAAGTCTTTTTGATATGAAAAATTGATTGTTTACCACTCCTTACATACATTTTTTTTCATGCACAAAGCCTTATTGCAGGACCCACAAGACATCTAAGATTGCACAGACATTAATCATTCGTTCATGAGCAATAGTTCCCTTACACCAATTATAGCATTTGCTTGTATGTTCATTGTCCTATTTTTTAACTGAACTGTCCAAAGTCACCCCATCTTATGGTATACTTGTTTTTATCAGGAAAATACCCTGGAAACATGTCAGCCACGCTTGAAAAAACCCATAGCTATACATTTTTGACACCCAACACTCTTCCAAAGTTGATTTTCAATTTTCAACAACCTTAATCTGGAAAAAAAAACTTTTGAGCTTGACACTTCATATTTGACAGAATGTCTTCAGAGTGGTGGGGCAAATTGTGCGCATTGTTTTTCAATTGGTTGTCACTATTGATTGATCTTTGAGAATGGATAGAGTGTTGCAACGAATTTTTCTCAGTGGCTCGCAAAGATAGGACACCTTCTAGCACCAGACCCGCGTCAACGCCCAACTCTGGGGGCGTCTAAATGGTAGTTTAGACTGTTTCGAGGCGTAACCCTCATTATAGACAGCTTTTTGTGTTCTATCATTTTTTTTTCAAGCCCCGCCCTCTGGTACCTCAGGGTCCCAGCAGCAGCACTCCTCATTCTGGCACGACAAGCGCACCAACATATCAACTTCACCCTTAGGCCAAGGAACTGAAGAGGCTTTGGGTTACATTGATCCTCCAGAGGTGTTCTGTCTTCGCGAGCCACTGAGAATGGATAGAGTGTTGCAACGAGTTTTTCTCAGTGGCTCACAAAGACAGAACACCTTCTGTCGGTTGCACCAGACCCGCGACAGCGCCCAACTCTGGGGCGTCTAAATGGTAGTTTAGAACCGTTCTGAGGCGTTACCCTCCTTATAGACAGCTTTTGGTGTT
>LQNS02277096.1:12717631-12731192 GCA_001587735.2 Parhyale hawaiensis | reverse complement strand
CCCTTAACCAGCTGGTCCGCCACTATTGGTGGATCATTGACGACATAGTCTTGCCGGCGATGACGTCGACCAGCAGATCAGTCCTATTGGAGAGACGACTATGACGGTAGCCACCAGGCCGCTCTTATTGGACAGATAGGCGATGACGTCAGGCTCGTCAGCCCTCTGGCGGCTGCCGTTAGCTGCTTGGTCCGTGCAGTGGTCGCCAACCCGCCCGCCACTATCACTGGAATTTAGGGGTGAAGCATCGCTCGTTGAATACCCGCTTGCTTTGGTCTGCCTGACCTGCGGACAAAGACACTTAAGAAGGTTCATTCTATCTTTGTATGGTGTCAAGTTACTGTCAACTAGCGGAACGTGGATAAATAACATACAAATGCATATGCATGAGTAACTGATTCATTACCCAATAAAAAGTTGAAATAATGTAAAAATATGCACTCACCAGTTTAGCAGTGAAGTTATGGTGCGATGGGGTTGGTGTTGCTACTGAGAAGAAAGCGACGTTCCTATCGTAACTCGAAGTCATAATGGTAAGTAGAGGTGCATATAAAAAATTGGAAGTCGGGGGTATCCTAAGTAAAAACAATCGTAAGTTGAGGTTCTACTGTAGATTTTGGTATAGTTTCTGCTTGTGTGTATTTGCCTGTCCCCCTGATTGTAGCTAGCTATATACTCTATATGCTGAAAAAAATGTGCATCCAAACCGATTCCAGGTAATGTTGTTGGCCGGAGTTCTACATTGCTGTGCCTGCTGGTTTTAATTATCTAGATCGCATATTCAGATAGTGAGACACGATCGCGGCCATCGTGAGGTAAGAAACGACCCTCCCCCCTAAGAAAAAAATAATTATTAGTATGCAGTACTGGGTTGAAACGAACACTGAAATGGCAGGAAATAAATGCCCTAAAAGATTCTGCCTTCAAATTTTATCCAGCGTTTTTT
Source organism: Parhyale hawaiensis (assembly GCA_001587735.2). NCBI lineage: Eukaryota > Metazoa > Arthropoda > Malacostraca > Amphipoda > Hyalidae > Parhyale > Parhyale hawaiensis. The sequence continues at coordinate 12,730,246 of LQNS02277096.1, read as the reverse complement.
GAATGCCTGTTGTTGTTTCTTACCCCACGATGGCCGCCGACGTGTCTTCCCCCATCTGAACAATAGGCTAGCTACCTGCTGAAATGAAATTCTCTGTTCCAGAACACACCCATTGGGTCTCCCACCCTGCAGGCCGACTTCATTCATGCTGTAGTCAAGCAGGAAGCGCCATCTGGGCTGGACGTGGGAACCTATGCGGCCTGCAGCTCTGGGCGGGATGAGAACTGCGGTTCAGCAGCTCCCGAGTGCGGTAATGTTGAAAAAAATTTAGTCCAAACCCAAGGATCTACTGGACCTGATAGCCAAGCACAATGTCGGGTACAGGAACATCACAACAAATTTTCTTCAGAAAATAATTCTGCCGGTAATGGTGCAAGTAGACAGACTGGAATTTATAGCTGTACAGCTGCTGAACCTTCTCACAAATCTATAAGTGATAGTGGCAATAGGGTTAAATATAGATTGGCTGCTAGTCGCGATAGCAGCAACACTAGTGTTGGGGAAACAATTTCAAATATTCCTGGGACAGCTGAAATTGATTGTTCAACCAACAAATGTTTGTTGGAGTGTAGTCCCTTCGCTGATGCTTCTAAAGACAGTGCGACACAGTCAGGTCCTGTACTTGAAAGCGGTAGTAGATCTTTTGCTGCTTCTAATGGAAATGCTTATTCCGAGGGCGTTTCCGGACCGGGTTCTGATCCAGATAGTGGTTTTAGGTTATGTTCTCCTCCTGTTGACAGTTCTAGTTCTAACTCAGTTCTTGAAACTGAATCTAGAATTCCGATTAAAACTGAAACTGATAGAATACCAGACTGTTCAGATCCTTTGGAGCGATGTGTTGCATCTAGCAGTGTAGTTAATGTTAAGCAAGAATTTGATGCTGATTGTGAAGACGCTGCCNACAGTTCTAGTTCTAACTCACTTTCTGAAACTGAATCTAGAATTCCGATTAAAACTGAAACTGATAGAATACCAGACTGTTCAGATCCTTTGGAGCGATGTGTTGCATCTAGCAGTGTAGTTAATGTTAAGCAAGAATTTGACGCTGATTGTGAAGACGCTGCCAGCAGTTCTGTTCAGTTAGATGCTTCAGACAGTCAACACTATGATCATGAATTTGACAGTCCAGGCACAGCAGGCATTGCTGTCAACACTGCCATTTATGACGTCATTCTAACGCCCAGCGGCTCTCGTGTCCGTAAGTGGAACGATTCGTCTAAGGAAATCACGGAAAGTTCTTTTCGGGGAAAGAAAAGGAGAAAGACTTCATCCATTTCTGCCTCTACCAGTGACGACAACGCTGCTACCTCGAGCACGGATACTACTTCTACTGTCACCACCACCACCAGTACTGCTGCCGGTGCTCCAAAGAGAAAGAGAAAATCAAAATACACGTGCAAGAAGCCATTTAAGTGCCCAGAATGCAACTTTGCTTTCTCCCGGCAGTACCACTTGAATGGCCATATCGCCGCCAAGCACACAGGAGAGAAGCCTCACAAGTGCAGTGAGTGTGATTACTCCACTGCCAAAGTCCATGTCCTGCGGGAACATTTTGCAGCTAAGCATGTGGAGGTGAAGCCCTACCAGTGCCCGGAATGCGAGTACTCCACCATCAGGAGTAGCATGCTAAAGCGTCACTTCAACTCGCGGCATCTTGGGTGCAAGCCGTACAAGTGCTCCGAGTGCGACTATCGTACCGCCCACAAGCAGGGCCTCACCTACCACTTCGTGTCCAAACACACCCCGGAGCAGGCCCACAAATGTCCCCACTGTGACTACTGCACGGCCTCAATACACATGCTTGACCGGCACGTCAAGCTGCAGCACATTCGAGATGAAATTTTTACATGCCCCCAGTGTGACTACTCCACGGTCTCCAAGTTCAGCCTCAGGGACCACATAGCCGTGAGGCATCTAGGTCAGAAACCTCACAAATGCCCCGATTGCGATTTCTCTGCTCTGCGTTTGAGCCTCCTGAAGAGTCATATCGCCATCCGACACTTTGGGCAGAAGCCGTACGCGTGTCTCGAGTGCAATTTTTCGGCAATAAGAAAAGGACTCCTGGACAAGCACGTCTTGCTGCAGCATGGGCCTGGGTCTCAGGCTGCTCCGCTGCTGCCTCAAGAAGAGGGAGACGCGACCGACAGCCCAGGGTTCTGTGAGGGTGCTGAGCCTGATGTTGTGCTGGAGGAGTTGCCCACTGATGTGTCAGAACCCCAACTGCCTACTTTACCATCTGCCCAGTTGATGGAATTGGCCAGTGACGAGTCGAAATCCGAACTGGCTGCTTGCTATCTCTCCTCCCAACTGGTGAAATTGGCCAATAACGTGCCAGAATCCTAACTATCCGCATTCTCCGACTACTCCCAACTGTTAGAAATGGCCAGTAACAAGGCAGAATCTCAACTGGTTGCTGTCGCTCTCTTCCTCTACTCACAACTCGTGAAATTGGCCAGTAACCAGTTGTTGAACACCGGAGGCCATAGAGGATGGACAGTCCGCATATCATGAGTAATTGCCCCGAGTCCGCGAGCCCCCTAGCCACTGGGAGCGCCCTTCTAACAACTCCAGTACAAACTCTAGATCCTTCTTGGCTGCTGTACATTGTATAACATGAGGTCCGCAGGAGACTGTGTTGTCATGGGGCCTCCTGTCTATGCGACTTGGATGCTGATGTCCATCGTTGCCCAACAAGAACATGACATCTGTTTGAGTGATGTCATTAACGGCTGGTTAGTCAGCGACGTCACGGCATAGGCTCCGCCCACTGAATTGGCAATGATCGAGGAAGTAGCCAATCACATGACAGGACCAACCTCGTCCCGCCCTAGCATCAAATGGAGAGAAGGCCACCAATAGGAGGTTGTAAACTCTAGTCAATGGGCGAGCACTGAGCAATGGCTCGCCGCTACAGCGACCAATAGGAAAGCTTCAATTTCTTCACGTTCATGATGTCAACATGATAACATAGCAGGCGTGGGCGTTGATTGGAGGCCCGCTCCGTGTGATACGATCATGTAACCAATTTGAGCTTTGCTATTGGTAGCTACATGATCGCGGAATTGCTTATGACAACACCTTAGTTTTCAGTGACACAGGCTGATTTCCCAATAGCTTGAGTTTTAACGTGGTACGCTATTCTCCTATCGCCATATCTCACTTCCTTCTGAACTTACTTTGTAACTGATGACTGTATGTAGGCCTACAGTATATATTTTTGTAAGGTGTTTAAAGTGCAAATTTTGATTCAAAAATAATTGTGATTTTTATTTGTTTATTCACTACGGTATATATATTGTGTTGATTTTATTGCTAACGTTATTGCACTCGTGATGATTATTGTGCGGTTTATTTATTAAATTTTATTTTTGTACAAAATGATGTGTTTACAGTATACTCGATGAGGTATTTTATGAAATGTGAAATAATTTAGGTAGTCTAATCAGTTGGTGCAATTTTACCCTCACAATGATGGTAGGATTTAATAGTACATGTCACTTGTTGGTACAAGTTATTTTTCCCAGATGAGACAAATGTTGCGAACGGCTGTAAGTAGCCAATCATTTTTTGTGGTTTGTTTGTCTTTTAGGCGAGTTCGATTTTCCAACGAAATGAAAACTTATACAGTCTTAACTTGTCCGGCACTGCAGACTGGTGTCTTTGGCCCAGGCATTGACCCTTAATTGATTATATTACTCTTGAAACTTCCCAACTAGGTACCTACTCAGTCATGATCCTTGATGTCCAGCTTGCAGCTGGCTCAACGTAATCGGTTTGCTCGTAACACTACACGATTCAGGGTGCCGAAACCAACGCTCCTATCTGGAAATACGTACAAGTGGCGCTCTGAACTCCTAATTTGGCCTACCAATTGGATGCACTATTAGGTCTGCAAACAATGTAGCTCTATATATACCTTCTATTTTACGCACTCACTTGGCACTAATCTCTAATGGTATAGACGTGGTAATAGATGATAATATTTATCTCATATTTATCTAAAAATATACTGTAGTGGTCAAAAGTATTAGGACATCTTAATTTTTCTGAAATGTTTCAGGAAATTTTAAAACTAATATAAAAGGTAGGTAAATATTATCTAAGTAATCAGTCTGAGGGAAAATGCCATTACATTGCGATCGTTAACTTTATGAAAAACGGCCAAACTGTTGGTGCTGATGCAAAATAAAAGAAACCATGTACAGTATTTCTGGTAGGCCTGCTATTTCAGTTCATATTTACACTTTCAAATTAGTAACACTCTACCTCATTTATCTAGCTATCAATTGCCTGCCTGACCTTGGTATAATTGATATTATTTTTCCATCACTTCACTGAGAAATTTTTGCGTCTTTTGATGCTCTTAGATACATGAAAATTCCATTCATATTGTCCTAAAAGCAAAACGCGTAGGTGCATCATCATGACTCACTTTAAAACTAAATCTTCTGTAATTATGTATTAACATTTATTATATTGCATGCCGTAATACACCTAATGAGGTAGCTATTCCTTGTGCCTAATTGTAGAATTTGGCAGCTCAAATATTTAAAAAAAAGCCAGTGCTGTGAAAATCCGAAAACCAAAGCCGACCAGCGAGATAGTTTTCATTGCTCCGAGTCTCAGATTCTGCTGCCGTATTGTTGTCTTAGAATAATTGAGGTCCAATGTCATTATGAAATCTACATTAGGTGTATCCACTATATGCAAGATGATAAATGATCAGTTATTATCATATTAGCAAAGTTAGTTGAAGTATGTCATGATGCAAATAGGGGTCTCATCAGTCTCATGATGCATTTACCATATTGATGTTGCAATTAGCTATGTGTTTCGGTTTTAGGAGAAAGCCGATGATGCACCAAGATGCATTAAAAACCGATAAAAGTTATATAACTGTAAAAGCGAAACTTCAATATCGATCTGCGTACTAGTATGGAAACACGTTTCCTTTATACGCGTTACAAAAAGTTCGAATTTTTTCCCCTTTCAGTAAAAATAGGTTTATCTGAGTGCCGTGTCCCTTGGCATGACTCAACCATCATTGCATGAAGCACTCATGTGCATGCAAATTTTTATCTCTGTGCATCTTAATATCATCTGGGTACATATAATATTGGTTCTTGTCCTACTGTTAATGAAACTACGTTTTCCAAAAAGTAGATCGATTCGCGAAGTTCTGCTAATAAAAAAAGGTTTTGTAGTCTTAACACTTTCGGCCTGTACTGATCTTCCTTCCCAAAAACTCCCTGAAGGAATTGGACTATTATCACAAATTCACAATCGCGTGTACGAAGTGAGCTAGGTTTACCTAGAGGTGAAGCATGCCAAAACTGGTGACTCAGCACTTACAGTCCCTCATCCCCCCTCATACTTAGCTGGTGAGTATCTTACACCTTGACCATCCCATGTTACAGGGCGTGGCGACCCCAGGGGGCTCGTGTAGGTTACTTTAGCCATTGGCTATGCCTTCGAGACGTCTGTCTTTTGTGCCCACTTTGCTTTGTTCCATTTTCATACTCATACCAGCTCATGCTTTATTCTGATCTTCCTCTTCTTTTCCTAATTGCTGTTCCCATGAGCGTTGATCCTGTGTGGGAGGAGCGCCTTCGTGTATGGGTTCCCCATTTCTTTCGTCATAGTTGATGTCCTTCTCCCTCTGTTCGGATTTTAGGTACTCCCTTTACCAGCTTCTTTGCTGGTACCTTTGAATTTTTTTTTTGTATCTTTTTTGAAGGGAAGTTTTGCTTCAACTGAAACGATTTGATCTGTGAGTTTCCAATTAGTATAGGTACTAATTGTATTCAAGCTGTACTGCACTTTCACGCAGTGGTACCGTTATTATACCTACTTGAAATCTTCTCTCTCCTTTATTACTTTAGATATATGTATCTTCTTTTTTCATTACAATTTGAAGTGTAGGTAGAACCAATGCAGATACCCGCAGAGAAGAGGCCAGCCGTCCGCGTGGAGGGGCGGACCCTTCGCGGTCCCCCCTTTTCCCGCGTTTTCCTTTGAAAGACGGACGGGACTTCTCCCATAGACATCGATATTAACCATGAAACCTCCAAGCCGCCAGGGACGGCCCCCTCGCGGCAGTGCTGCGAGTGTGATCACGGGCACTGCGCCGAGCTCCGACCACGACAGCCGAATATGAGATGTTGCCTTACCAGCCCCCAGGACGCACCGGCGGCAGGGTAGGCGGTAAACATCGACGCCGGTCGCTGTGGCGAAAACGTAGATAGTTAGGACAGCATCACGATTCGAACTTGCTGTTTAACCAGCGACTGCAGGGAAACTTCAAAGGTTTCTTAAATATCTCCACCAAAAAGAGAGATGACACGATATCAGTGCTATAGATATCATTAGAGCACAGCGACCTGCAGCGGATGCTGGGAGGCAAATCTGCCTAGGTCACGGAAACGCGGGCCGGCACACTCCTAGTCAATGTCAAGAACGAGCAGCAGTCGAGAGCGATGATGAGTGTGAGGACGCTAGGGGTGGAGTTGAGGTCTCCGCCGCCCCCCAATGACCGCCTCAACTAAATTAAAGGCACAATCTGGTTCCTTAATAACCCTAAGTACACCGATGGGGATCTCCTCCAGGCCCTCCGAGTCCGGAGTGAGGAGCGTTTATAGAATAAAGAGAAAGAAAAATGGTCGAGACACTAATACTTCCATTTATATCCTCACTTTTGACGCTCATATCCTCCCACCAGCAGTGGAAATTGGCTGGGTGAAGTGTCCAGTGCGGCTCTATATTCCCCGCCCTCGCCGCTGCTTCAAGTGCCAACAATAGGGACACGGAGCAAAAACGTGTCGTGAAACAACCCCAATATGCCAAAATTGTTCAAGACCCCAACACCAACAAGCATGTACCGCACCAACCAGGTGTGCCAACTGCAGTAAACCACACCCAGCAAACTCACCAACTTGCAGTATTTACAAATATGAACAAGAGGTCCTGGCTATCCAGGCCAAGGAGTACGTTAGTTACGGCGAGGCCAGGGGACTGGTAGAGAGCCGCCAGGCCCGACCGGGCACGTCTTACGCCCGTGCTCTAGGTGACTAGCGAGAGTGCGAGCGCGTGCGGTGCCCCGGACCCACCGGTACGACGAAGGCCGCTGCCCCGCGCGTCTCTGGTTGACTGGGCAACACAGACTGAGAACCAAACCTGGAAGAACTTGGCGCTGCTGCTGCGCGGGGGGCTGCTGAGGCTTGTGCTGCCGTTCCTAGCACTGAGGTTCTCTCTGTTCCTGGACCCGGTGGCGCGATGACTACGTCGGCGATCCCTGCGACGAGTGCTGCCGGTCCTGCCTCTCTGCCCGTGACCACGTACCCCACTGACGCCTATCCTGCACTCCCGGTTTCTCCCTCGGCTCCTGCCTATGGTTCTACTTTTTTTTTTCTCCCGCCGCAGCTGTGGTTGCGCCCGCTGTAGCATCTGATGACGTTGCTGCGCCCATTGGCGCGTCCCCTGTCGACTCCTCGATTGGGGAGGCGGACTATATCTTGAGTGTGCCGCGGACAGGGAGACTCCCATCGTCCTTGCGGCACCTACTTCTCCTTTCGGTGGGGTCTCTGCCCCTGCTGTACCGGTCCCCGCTGGGGCCGATGCCCCCGCCGCTGGTGCTGGCGCGGCCTGCGCTGACTCTGTTGAGACTGCCTCTGCGCCTGTGGTCCCTGGCTCTACTGGGGCCATGTCTGCCTCTGTTGCGCCTGATGCTTGTGGTTCTTCTGCTGCGCCTGTAGCCTCTGTCTCGGCTGCGCCAGCGGCTTCCGGCTCTGCTGCGGCTGCCTCTGGCTCCGCTGTATCTGTTGCTTCTGGCTCCGCTGGGGCTATTTATGTCTCGGCTGCGCCGGCGGCTTCCGGCTCTGCTGCGGCTGCCTCTGGCTCCGCTGTGTCTGTTGATTCTGGCTCTGCTGGGGCTATTTCTGTCTCGGCTGCTGCTGCCTCTGGCTCCGCTGTATCTGTTGCTTCTGGCTCCGCTGGGGCTATTTATGTCTCGGCTGCGCCGGCGGCTTCCGGCTCTGCTGCAGCTGCCTCTGGCTCCGCTGTGTCTGTTGATTCTGGCTCTGCTGGGGCTATTTATGTCTCGGCTGCGCCGGCGGCTTCCGGCTCTGCTGCGGCTGCCTCTGGCTCCGCTGTGTCTGTTGATTCTGGCTCTGCTGGGGCTGTTTCTGTCTCTGCTGCACCAGTCGTTTCCGGCTGCGTCGCAGCCCAGGTGGCTATGCCTCGGGGTGGGTACGCACCGGACGGACATAAACCGGATAGACCAATACAAAAATTGGAAAATACTGTAAAACTACTACGGAACAACCACAATCAATATGACCAAAGACTTCTACATCTAGTAAAAGCAATGAAGCGCTCCCGCGGAAGCGCATTCCGAGCAGCGATTCATCCCCTACAACAGATACCGTACCTTTTAAAATTCCGAAGATATGCCGGGACTACCGTGGGGCGTCGCGGTCCCACATGGGACGCGCGACGACGCATGCGGCCGGAGCGCGGCTCGACTCCGACCGACAACAGCGTTCCAACGAGCGGCGCACGTCCTCACTGGACCGAGGTGCGAGCGGTGGACGGGCGCCGTTGCCCGCGGGCCTCAGCAAATCATCCCAACTTTTAGTTAACCTTTCGTAAACACAGCTTTTGAGTTTACCAAAAATGAGTGTAAGAAGGTTAGCCGTCAGTTTAGTTTACTCAGTAAGTGCCGTTACTTTGGTGTCGGACATCTCTTCAAACTTGGAGGGCATAATAACTCATAATGCTTTACAAGTGTGTGCTATTTAAAGGGACACAGCAACGCATTCGAACGCGGAGATAGCGAAACACGTTCTTTTGACTAGCGGCCCTCTGGGGCATATTGTGGCGGGCCCTTTCCCTGCCACAAAATGTTTGGGCATCACGCACCCAAGGGTCCCGAGTGCCTTTTCCGCAGGATATGTAGCATCTTGCCGCAGTTCCTGCTGAGAAGGTTATTTTTGTAGAGTTAGGTAGGTTCTCTATATTTCCCCTTCTGTTCCGCGAGGTGGGCCGCCGAATGGTGGTAAGCGACCCATTCCATGGGACTCCTATCTGCTCCCGTGTGGGGGCCACGGAAGGGACGCCCCGCACGAGTGTTCGCTTTCTTCTGTCTTCTTCTCTTTGCGTTTTTCGTCGCCTTCTCTGCGCCGCACGGCAGAGCGATTTCGTTCCAAGATTGTTCTAATAGAACTCATTTGAGGTCGACTAAATTTCTAAACTATATCATAACAAATTGGATCGCTGTTATATACCTAGTCGTTGTATCTAATACGGCGGGAAAACCCACAATATAATAATAATTTGACTAACGTGTGCACAGGCCCTTAGATAAATTAAAGTTCATACTTCCTAACATGATGAGTAGTCGATAAATGTTGCATCAGAAGTCGTTCTGTTCTGACCATTTTATCAAGGCAGTCCGGTCGCGGTCAAATTCCTCTATAGCGTTGCCAATTCTAAGCGTATTTCTGAGATTTTGTTCTGCCCTTATCTTAGCCCCGCCCACTGCTTGTGTCTAGAGAACTCTCAGAAGTACGCGCAGAATTGGCACCGCAATAGAGCAATTTGACCCTGATCGAGCTGCCTTGATAAAATGGTCAGACTATAGCTGTTTTAGTAAGCAGTACTGAAGTTATGTTTTAAACAGAATATATCTAGAGAACTTTATGAAATTTTTGGTTGTAACCAATGTTCGCAGTAAGTTGCGTCTGGTGTCACAAAATTATTGGATGGCTGTCACTGATATGCATTTAGATACTTACAGGTTAACTTCGTATGAGGTACGCTCATAAAAGGGGTTACTCTAATGAGGTTTGTGCGCATTGTTCATATATACGGTACGTGAAACTCAGGTTGGTAGGAAGGATGTTTGGTAGTCAAACCTTTATGTTCTATTTCTTTGATATTCTAGTACGTATTTCTGGTAAAATGCATCATTATCGTACTAGTTTTTCTGGGATTTAAGTTCTGTAATACATGCCAAAGTGAAGAGTGCCTAGGCTTCTCATATATGGTGCACATACTTCGGTACATATCCCCTGTCTTACATGAGGTTCACCCATTAATATATTTGAATTTTATGGCTCTCTCAACCATAATGGTTGCCGCCTCCTTGCTCAGAGTATCCGTCTGCAAACTATTTCAGAGTCTATTTCAGTATAGCAAATTATATTTTTACCGTATGCTGTTCTATAAAAAAAGCAATTGGAATCTCTTTATTTTCTGTATATCTTGTGTTTTATGAAACCTCTGAGGGGCATTGAATGGGCCTAAGTGTTATGTTAGTTAAGCTCACCCATCCTATGTTACGGGGAGCAGCAACTCCTGGGTGTTGTTTACGTTACCTGAACTAGGTCTTGGGACTTCTGTCGTTCGTCTCCACTTTGTTTCATTCCAATTTCATGGTCCTATTAATGATGCTTTCTTTAGTTCTTCTTTTTCTTTACCAATCGACAGCAACATTAGATGAAGGTCCATGAAAACATACCTATTTCATCATCTTTTCAATTGCATGTACAGTATTTAATATCTTAAGCCTACTTGCAGATAGCCTGATAATGTTTTCTGTATTATCTTGCTTGTAAACTGGGCTATGGTTCTAATTGGTATCTTATTTCTGTGTAATTTAATGCTGCCTTTTGTTTGTAAACCGTAGTACGCATGTATCTGTGCACATGTGTTTCTATGCTAGCTCATCTGTAAATGCGCAGTGGTGTGTCTTTAAACCATGTAAAATTTATATACATTTCTCATAGTCTACTTTAAAAAAATAATTTAAACCTGAACCAAGGTTCATTTTTGCCATGTGAATCCCAATCCAGTTTCAGATTGTTGTAATCCTGATTTGGAACATGTAAGTTTTCAAACACCTCCTTATGAAATCGTTTTCAACTAGTGTGTAGTGCTTTATATTTTCCACTGAAAAAGTCAAACTTTATCCAAATGATTCTCAGAAAACTAACCCTAAAGAAGACCTATAGGTGCCATTATTAGCCGAGCTAGTCTTTGTGGACGTTGCATGTCCTGTTTGCTTCCTCTCACTGATACTTTGTTCTGCTCATCCTCTTCTTTCCCTATTTGATCTTCCCATGCGCTCTGATCCGTTAGAGTAGTGCCACAACTTATTTACAGAAGATAGTTGTGTCAATTTTTTGTGTGTTTGCAACAGGCCCTTGAATTTTCAGAATTGTGACGTCACAATTGCGTCACGCCACTGTTGCAGTGATGAATATTTGGTATTTCAACAGTGGCGTGACATAATTTTGACGTCACAATTCTGAAGATTTCAACGCGTAGCGCGTACACTCAGACCTGACGTAACTACTATGGTAAGTGAACTGTGGTAATATTCTCGTGCATGTGTTCCACGTTTTTATGGACATGCTGTAGATATGTCCAATATGTCATCCTCTTTTGGATTGCCTTTGTTGTGGAATGGCAGAGTAAACTCTTCAGTACAATAATACATTATTGAAACAATGTCACATTGACAAAGGATTGTCTGAAACTGAAATGGGATTCTAAACATTTAATTTCTAATAGGCAAGTTTATTTCAGTAGGCGCCTTTGATTGGTATGCCAAACCCGAGTAAGCTAAATCCACAGTTTTTTTTTTTTAATTTCTGTAAATTTTGAACAACTGCGTAGGTGTTTACACCGTTGGACGAGTGTCAGACCTTTACGCTAGAACAGTTACTTGTGTGACTCCAAATTGCTACTCGATTCTGCCTCCTAGTAGCTATTGCATTTCCAACAATCTCAGCACAGTCGGGTTGTTTCTAACACCTGCTATACTATCCAATATAACGAAACCATCGCTTCTCTGAAGTTCCGGACAAGCAAAGCCTGCTGCAAAGCGTGGCTTAGCTTAACTTGCAGTTCTCGTTTCATCGGAGCTATGATAACGCTCACTGTAACTTTCATGGACTCGATCGCCTCGCTCTCTTCCCCCCATGCGGTCGAAGAGGGTTGCGCTTCGACTCCACCCCAGGGGAGGCTAACTAACGATGGCGCCTTAAAAGGGAATTTCAGCTCGTAAAAATGGCCAGTCGAATATTTAGTGATGAAAGATATTAAGGTGTGTCCTCCCTTCAGCAGGTCTTTGCTGTTATTTTGAAATGATGCTCATTTGTTAATTTTTTGGTATCAGACTGAAATAAATACCGGGAGATCTGTTGAGTTTCACTCTGAATGCCTTTGATGTGGAGTGTTTCTTTGGTTCACTTGGATCGGCCGTCTCAAGCGCAATCACTTTGCGACAAAGCAAGTCATGTACTGCCTGAATACTTAAGTTCAAATTTCAAGATTGGAGTTCCAGACAAATTAAAGCCGAGGAGAGTCTGTTCATGATTATGTATTACTGATTGTTTCCATCCAAGTGAGTAAGTCAGGCTCGGCATTAGCCATTTGTACGACAGGCTTTTGCAGCTCATGCCTCCAGCATCCGAATGTCCTGTTGTATCTTATAGACAGCTGTGGGCGTGTCTAAGTTGTATCCTAAAGACAGCTGTGGGCGTGTCTAAGTTGTATCTTAAGGACAGCTGTGGGCGTGTCTAAGTTGTATCCTAAAAACAGCTGTGGGCGTGT
>LQNS02277096.1:12690263-12703698 GCA_001587735.2 Parhyale hawaiensis | reverse complement strand
ACTTACTGTTTTCTTTTATCTTCTTGATGGCTTGCAGTTCTTTTTCCTGTTTCTCTTCATCATGAGATTTTGCAAGTTTATGTTCAATCTCTTCCAGTTTTCACCGGCATTCAGTTTGTCGCTGTAATAGACATGATGACTTTTGGCATTTGATCAATCTTGTTCTTTTCTTTAGTAAGCTTTTGCGGAATTTATGGTGGCGATTTTTAGGACATTTAGTTCTAGCCGGTGGTAGGTATTTAATGCACTTTTCCAAAAGAACGTTTTCGAAGATTTCGTTCATTGTTTCACTTTGAGTTGAGTCATTTAGAAAAGCATAGGAAATCCTAACACTCGATCTTTGCCGCATCCAATTAGCTATATGTAGATGTGTTGCTATCTACCTATAGTTACGTGCAATGGCGGGATGCTTGACTGCTGTGCTTGCATGCTACGGTTCCCGAGTTCGTCTTCCCGCCAGGAAGTTTAATTGTTTCCCTTTCTTTGCTTTGAGGCGTCAGCATGTTGGCGTTCTGACTCCAGGAGGGAGTGTTGACCCTAACCCAAAATGAGGACAGTTTGTGGAGTTACAGTTGTCACATGGGGTCTTTCATCTCTGACACCACAGCTGTGACAGTCTGTGGTCGACTGCAGCCATGCACTCTAGCGGTATAGCACGCATCTATCTGCACAGTTATGGCATCCAAGACGCTAGGCTCAGTTCACCTCACCTAATCAGAAATTATGGGTATTTATTCGATACCGCTCACTCTATACTCATAAGCAGCTGATAAATACCTGTTAGCTAATTTCCTATTGGGTATGACTGTCTTAAGTTCTGTTTAAGTCTGTGTCCCCCAGTGGAATAAGACTACCAGATATGCTGACGCCGCAAGTATCATAAGCAGTTGTCGGGGACGTTTTCTCGAAAACCAGGGAATGCTAGCACAGCACTCTAACATCCTGGTAATACGAATTCCACAAATTTAGCCACTTTATCTTTCCACCCTATGGCAGATCCTTGCAATCCTTTTTTATCTAGAATACATTGTAAATAAAGTTTAGTGTGAAGGATTTTTACAGCTACTACTTAGTAGCTGACGAGCAAGTGTGGCAACTTAAGCGATGTATCCTTACGTTGCTGGCAGCGATGGTTGGGCTTCGACTACTATAAAAAGTTAGTATAAATTTTATAATTCATTGCATATATTATTTCTGTGTATGGCTTCGCCTTGCCTACTGCAAAGAGTTAGTATAAATTATGAAACTCTGCATGCATTATTTTTGTGTCTGCTTGTAGCTATCGGTTGGCATGTAGTTATTTATTTCTAGTTTTCTTCATGATTTTCCCTATGTTGTGAGTAGGCGTGTGGAGTCTGTTGAATCAACTCCGACTGCTAAGACCTGAATAACATCTAATGCCCAATCGAGTCTGACTTTTTCTTCAGAAACGAGGCCCATTTTCACCGACTCTCACTCCTAGATTCCAACAGTGCTTGACTTAAATATACCAGAGCCACACTATTGGAACAACGTAGTGCGAGGATGTGCAGCGCACATGTAGTTCATGTATGTTACCGTATCTATGCTACCGAATTGAAATGCAGAATATTTAGCGCGACGAGTGAGTTGCTCATATCCCCATTTCCTGTTGTGCCTGTCAATACATATGTGGCCTCGGCATTACACATGTCATGCTGGTTGTAACGAGCCCCACCCCACGGGTGTAGGATGCCATAGGTTACCTCACGTTGACCTATGGACTGTGTTTCTTTCAAATTCACTGTGTTTCCTTCCATTTATTAGGTACCAGTGCGGTAATACCCCTTTGCACGAGTTTCATGTTTCTCTCAACCTTGTCCTTGTTCTATTCTTCACGTTCTTTCCTAGCGCGGTGGTTCAGTATAGCAATACCACCGCCGTGCCTCAGTTTCGGGTTTCTCTCGACATTATCTTCGTTCTGTTCATCCTCTTCTGTCACTTGTTGTTTGCGGGAACATCACTATTCACGGATGCCGCGGTCCTCTGAAAATATCAAGTTTTCCATCTTCTTCTTAGAATCGTAAGTTGTACATCAAACCAAGCACAAATTTCTCCCCAATGTCATTCACGGTGTTCCTTTTGTCTTGGTTTCTTCCTATTACGTGCTACATGTCCCCCATTTTTTCTTGCATTGGGGTACCACTGTCTTGATTACCTCGATGGCGATCAAAGTCCAGTCGATTTATTCATGCCATGAGCAATGATCACGATGTTGATTCGCTTCCATTGGGATTTGGTTTTCGTAGGGCCAGAGTTGATCCCTTAGGTTTTGGGAGCTCCTTTTGCTTTCTCTCCATTAATTCGTTTGGTCTTTATAACCCATTTAGAATTTTTACTAAGTAATTCCTCAGGACTTGGTTACCCATTTAGTCTTTCTTCCCAATATTTCCTCAGGGCCTTACAGTCTGTTTGTCACCCCTTCTCATGTCATAGCCATCCTTCTGATCTTTCGGTTAGTAGGTAGCCTTTGTCTAGACCCGCTTAGGGCTGCGCGTTTCCTCGCTTCTGTTCCTCGCTTCGACTTTCTTCCCCCTCCGCCCAGGCCCCCTCCGAAGCCTCCTCAAGTCGGCATTGGTGGACCCTGACGATCGCAGCGAACAACACTGGGATTTCTTCCAAGTTCATAGCCCTATTAAGATTCCTGCTCATTGATTCTCCTAGGTAGCACATTCAGACTCTATGCTACTTATTTCTGCTGTAATCTTGGTTTTTAATCCATGATTTCTTACCAGCCGAGGCCCCCGAATCACCACCCTGCTCCTCAGCAGCCACTGAAGGGCCTGCCGGCCTGGCAGCAGCCGCCGTGGAGCCCAAGTTGGAGATCAAGGATGAAGAAGAGGAAAAGTGTGTGTGGGTGAAAGATGAGTTCGTCGACAGTTCTGCTGATGTGAGTGTCCTCTTATTGCATGAGAATCTTCTTTTGTATTGCTGTTTGTGAATTTTTTTTTTTGGTTATTATGACTCGATCTGTTCTGAAATAGCTTTTTCTTAGCCAAAAATTTCCCTTGGAATTAAGCATTTCTCACTCAGATTATTTGCTGTTCATATTAGTGGTTCATTTCCCCATCAGCTAACGATAATAACGAACAACAAAATCTTGAGTCAGAGAGGCTTAATTATGAGGGAAATTTCTGGCTATAGATAAAGTATTTTGGAGCCGAGAGAATAGATAGTATTGTTATTATTAATACCAGCTAGACCCATAAAAAAAATTCACGGTTTATTACCTTTATTTGAAATATTTTGAAAATTTTCTGGTACCGTTATGCTTGTTACTGGATTTTACGAAATTAGTTGCACACTTAATTGTACCGTGTTTATTAATGCAAATCGGTAGTAGCCCTCCCAGGGAGAATTTGTCCTCCGGGGGTAGAGAACT
Organism: Parhyale hawaiensis; assembly: GCA_001587735.2. NCBI lineage: Eukaryota > Metazoa > Arthropoda > Malacostraca > Amphipoda > Hyalidae > Parhyale > Parhyale hawaiensis. The sequence continues at coordinate 12,700,298 of LQNS02277096.1, read as the reverse complement.
TGCTAGGGGGTAGTTGCCCTCCTGGGGGTAGTTGTCCTCCCTAAGGAGTTTAATGGAGAGAAGGGAGCCAGGAGCCTCGTCAGTGCAGCTCAAGAGTCGCTTATGGCTGCAGCCAGTCGCGTATACACCAATCGCATATCAGTACATTGGTTTGTCTGCTGCTTCCCGTAAAACTCGTTGCTCCCCGGTCCCTTCCACCAATGAGATTCATGAATGCGTCTCACAGCCACATAAGTTCTGGTTGACTCTCTGGCGAATCTGTGAATGGGCCGCTGGGCTCCCTCCTCGTATTGAAGCTCGTTGGTCCTCTCAGTGGGTAGTTGTCCTCGCAGGGGGTAGTTAGCCCCTATGGGGGTGGTTATCTTCCAATGGAAGAAGCTGTCTTCCTCGGGACCGGTGGATATTCTACGGTTAGTCACTGTTTTCACTTACCATAGTTTATCCTTAGTAGGGCTTCTAAGTTTACCCACCCCGTCTGAGTGCATGTGGGTTTCCCAGGTGAGGGTGTGGTCTAAGTAGACTTTACCTTTACCTTTCACATCCGCCGATTATATCCCCGTCTTACGTTACGCAGTTCGTCTACCTTACAGCTCGCCTAACCTTTCCTAGGGATTTTAAGTACTCTCTTTATCAACGCATTTACTGGTACGTACGAAGTGTTATGTTATAATTGGTAAGGGACGTTTTGCTACTAGTGACAAGGAATTGATCTCTGGGACACAATTAGTAAAATTGTATTCAAGCTGAACTGCACCTTCCCGTGGTGGTAGCTACCGTTAGTATACCTACTTGACATCTCTCTTCTTTATTACTTCATAGATATTTATTTTCTTGTTCCATCACAATCTGAAGTGTAGGTAGAACTAACGCAGTCAGCGTCCGGTACTACCAGACCGTGGATTTCCCTTTTATTTGTCTATTTTGTGTTTCTGACCTTTTGATAGAAGGGAGGTCCCCGTCCGCGTGGAGGAGGGACCCTTCGCCGTCACCCCCTCTTTTCTGCCTTTGAGAGACGGACTGGCCCCTCTCCTTAATGGACTTGGACATGAACGACGAAACCTTCGAGCTGCCAGATCCGGCCCCGTCGCAGCAATCCGCCGCGAGCGTGGGTGCGGGCACTGCGCCAAGTTCCAACCACGGACGAACTGATTATGAAATGTTGCCGTACCAGCCATAGATATCATTAGAGCTTGCAACGACTTGGAGCGGACGCTGGGAGGCAAGCCTGCTAAGGTCACCGAGACAAGGGCCGGCGCGCTCCTGGTCGAAGTAAAAAACAAGCAGCAATCGAAAGCGATGACGAGCGGGAGGATGCTAGGGGGGTTGAGGTCTCCGCCGCCTCCAATGATTGCCTCAACTAAATCAAAGGCACGATTTATTTCCTTAATAAGCCAAACTACACCGACGGAGATCTCCTCCAGGCCCTCTCAGAGTCCGGAGTGAAGAGCGTTTATAGGGGGAAGAAGAAGGAAAATGGTAGAGACATTGATACTCCCATTTATATCCTCACTTTCGACGCTCATTTCCTCCAACCAGCAGTGGAAATTGGCTGGGTGAAGTGCCCAGTGCGGCTCTATATTCCCCGCCCTCGCCGCTGCTTCAAGTGCCAACAATACGGACACGGAGCAAAAACGTGCCGTAAAACAACCCCAGTATGCCAAAATTTTTCAAGACCCCAACACCAACAAGCATGTACTGCACCAACCAGGTGTGCCAACTGCAGTAAACCACACCCAGCAAACTCACCAACTTGCAGTATTTACAAATATGAACAAGAGGTCCTGGCTATCCAGGTCAAGGAGAACGTTAGTTACGGAGAGGCCAGGAGACTGGTGGAGAGCCGCCAGGCCCGACCGAGCACGTCTTACGCTCGTGCTCTACGTGACTCTTAAGTGATAGTGCGAGCGGTGCCCTGAACCTACCGGTGCAACGAAGGCCGCCACCCCGCGCGTCTCTGGCTGACGAAGCAACACAGACTAAGGATCCAGCTCTGGAGGCACCTAGCGCTGCTGCTGCGCGGGGGGGGGGGCTGCTGGGGCTTGTGCTGCCGGTCCTCCCTCTGTGCCCGTGATCACGTACCCCGCTGACGTCCGCTCTGCGCTCCCAGTTTCTCCCTCGACTCCTGTTTGTGATTCTGCCGGTTCTCTCGCCTTGACTGCGGCTATAGCTGTGGTTGCGCCCGCTGTACCCTCTGATGACATTGCTGCGCCTACTGGCACGTCCCCTGTCGAATCCTCTATCGAGGAGGCCTTGACTCTGGCGGACTATATCTTGAGTAAGTGTGCCGCGGACAGGGAGACCCCCATTGTCCTTGCGGCACCTACTTCTCCTCTCGGCGAAGTCTTTGCTCCTGCGGTGCTGGGGCCGATGTTTCCGCCGCTGGTGCTTGCGCGGCCCGCGCTGGCTCTGCCAAGGCTGCCCCTGGCTCTGCCGGGGCCGTGTCTGCCTCTGCTGCGCCTGATTCTTGTGGCTCTGCTGGAGATACTGCTGCCTCTGCTGCGCCTGTGGCCTCTGTTTCTGCTGGAGCTATTTCTGTCTGTGCTGCGCCTGCGGCTTCCGGCTCTGCTGCGGCTGCCTCTGGCTCTGCTGTGTTTGTTGCTTCTGGCTCTGGTGGGGCTGTTTCTGCCCCTGTTGCGCCTGTTGTCTGTGCTTCCGCTTCTGCTGGGGCTGCTCCTGCTTCTCCCGCGCGTGCTGCTCCCGGCCCTGCTGGAGCCGTTTCTGTCTCTGCTGCGCCTATTGCTTCCGGGTCTGCTGGGGCTGTTCCCGGATCTGCTGCGCCTGTTGCTTCCGGCTGCGTTGCAGCCCAAGTGGCTGTGCCTCGGAAAGGGGACGGACCGGACGGACATGAACCGGATAGACCTACACAAAAATCGAAAAAGAAAACCACTACGGAACAAACACAATCAGTACGACAGACAGTGATTACCGCGCGTGACCGCCCCTACTCCTTCCATAACACGGCAGGAAGAGGCTCGAACAGGAAAAGTAGCAAATGAGTAAAATACTACAGTGGAATATAAGAGGCCACAGAACCAACAAAGATAACCTGAGCCGTTTGATGGTACTGCACCAACCTATATGCGTATGCTTACATGAGACCATGCTTTGTTATACCAAGCCTCCATCGCCTCGGAACTATACTGCCGAATATCTTTCCCCTACCCAGGATCCCGTCCCGACAACGGGACTCTCTATCCTCACCAAAACAGAGTTTCTGTACCTGAGGGTGCCACTGAACGCACCCTTACAGGCCATGGCCGTACAAATCAAGTTACGAAACACGNCTGTATATTTCTCCGAACCAAGTAATCCACATAGCAGATATCACTGGACTAGTGGCGCAGTTGCCGCGCCCTTTCCTATTGTTGGGCGATTTCAATACAAAACACACCTACATGGGGTAATAATGCTAATAACGCGCGAGGCTTGGTTGTCGAGCACTTGCTCAGAACTACCGATTTGTGCCTCCTCAATACAGGAGCACATATTCATTTTCACATACAAACAGGAATTACCTCCGCGATAGATCTTGCCCTCTGTACGCCTGACCTTCCGGACGCCCAGTGAACTGTGACTGAGGACACCCACGGGAGCGGCCACTACTGTGTGTGCACCAGTTTCCCGGACCTCCAAAACATGATGCAGCACTACAATATATCCTCCGGCGAGCCGATTGGGCTACCTTCGAGGCCTTGAGCCAGTTGCAGGAATTAGATGAACACCTACCCGTCGACCAGATGGTGGATCACTTCACAGGAGCCCTGATGAGGGCTGCATCGGGGTCCATCCCCATATCCAGAGGTGGAGCTGCTTCTCGTAGAGTTCCATGGTCTCCTTATAGAGTTCCATGGTGGAACGAAGAGTGCACGGGAGTATGTGGGGAGAGAAAGAGACTACTCCGACTTTACCAACGAAATAGATGCCTGGCTATTGAAATTGCATATTGCCGCGCACGTGCGCAGGCACAGTTTACCCTGCACCAAGCCTGAAAGCCTCTTGGAAGGAATATACAACTACGCTAAACGTTAATACTCCAATGAGCAAGGTCTGGCAACGTGTTAAGAAGATGACAGGAAAACCACGCCACGGCCCTCCTTGTATAAAGGAGAATGGCGAGGTGATGGTGGAACCTGACCGTGTCGCCGACCGCTTGGCTCGACATTTTAGCGAGGTCAGCAGTGGCGAGACTTCTAAAATGGCTCAGAATCTATTAAAGCTCTATCTTTTTAATGCTGTAGTTGACGGCAATTGACAGTACGTAGTTGACGGCAGTTGACGGTAATTAGCAGTGTCCCCAAACAACGCTACAACTTCCAACGCGCTTATATAGGGCCCGGTCACACTGGCGTGTAAAATGGCATCGCGGGTGAATTTCCCTGAAAATTTTTACCCGCGGTAACACGTGGTGGAAAATGTGCAAAATTGGCTCACACGTGGTTACCCGTGGTATGGCCGTGGGACAGACGCTGGCGCATGATCAGCGTCCTGACCACTGGTGAAGCGCGGGTAAACCTCCACGTGGTGACAGGACGCGGCGGGTAACCACGGCTGCACCACGCCTGTACCACGGGTGATCACGTGTTTAGCACGGCTGGTCCACGCATGCAGCGAGGTTTTTCACTGGCAATGACGCGTCCTGCGCGTGCGTACAACGAGTATATAAGGAGCTCGGGCGGCAGTAGAAATCATAGTACATCCAGTGACCACTACTACCACTACACCCTACGCTCTAGGAATTCCCAGTGAAAATGTCTCCAAAGAAGATTCTCAGCAGGAAACCCACCCCCAGCAAGAGCAAGAGGCCACCAGGTGTCCCTGATAAGGTAAAGAAGGTGCAGCATCAGGCAGCAGAAGATGTTACACCTCCTCTGGAGGAGGAAACATCTGTTGTTGATCAAGGTCAGTACAATTTATGTTTTTATGTCTTTTCTTGTGTTGTCATTGCCTAACTCTCCAAACTATAATATTAATTATTACGTGTACAGTGTTAGTTTGGAATAACGTCCAATGCATACTATAAATCGAAACAATACAATAGAATGATTTTTTATCTAGTGTGCCATATTTCCATTTGTAAATGCATGTATAGGTATATATTGTATATCCGATTATTGTCTATCTCTAAATACCTTTTATTTTGTGGCTTTTCAGCTGCTGCATCTTCTACCACCTCCACCACAGCTGCAGAGAGCCCCAGCCCCATTGGATCAGGGGTGGAGGAGGATGAGGAGGAGCAGCCGGCGGCCTCAAAAAAGAGGAAGAAAAAAGCTGATAAGGCTGAGCAAGAACCATCTGGTGTTGAAGGTTAGTACAATTTATGTGATGGGTTTTCAGATATTTCTGTATAACCTGTTCAATCATGTAGCCGAAAACCTGATACTATAATCCTTCATAACTCCAAAATTACTTTTGTCTACCAGTTGGGGAGCCTCAAACAGGGCATAATTGGGCAAATTTTCAGCCCATTTGCTTCAGCCAGTTTTGAGGTTTAAGGGAAATCATTTTTATTTTGTTGGCTACGTGAATGATTGGGCTTAATGGGTTAATTGAGATGGTATATACCCTTTAAACTATAAAATATCCTTCCTAATAATTATTATGTGTACAGTGTTAATTTAGAATAACAATACAATAGAATATTTTATCTAGTGTGCCATATTTCCATTTGTAAACGCTTGTATATGTATATATTGTATACCCGATTATTGTTTCTCAATATTATCTTTAAATACCTTTCATTTTGTGCATTTTCAGTTGAAGATGGTGATGAGGGGGAGCAGCCGCCGCCAAAGAAGAAGGGGAAGGGGAATAAGGCTGGGGGTGAAAAGAAGGCTGGCTGGAGTCTCCCCGACGTGATTGAGGAGGACCTGGTAGAGTGGCTCCAAAACAACACGTATCTGTGGCTACGTAGTACCAAAGACTACCCCAAAAAGAAGGCTGCGTGGGAGGAGAAGGCCAAGGAGCTCAATATCAGCCTCCAACACCTGCAGAACTGGTGGAAAAACGTGAAAGACTGGTACGTGAAGCTGGTCAAGAAGACCAGTGGCCAGGCAAGCAAGCCGTTGACCGGGAGGGACAAGTGGGTGTTGGCCAACATCTCCTTCTACAAAAGTAAGTACGGTACATCTCATTATATGTATTTGAGAAGCTTGGAAATTAAACAAATATAGTTGAATACAGTACTATTATTTTATAAAATCATGACCAAAGTTTATTAAACATTATATCACTATATTCACATATTAAAGGTGTAAATCTTATTCCCTGAAATATATCAATATGTATTTTTCTATGCCATTATATTGAACAAATGTTTAACTTGTGTCAGGTCAGATGGCCACTGGTGTCCCGAACACCCTCAACACCCTACCTCGTTCCGGCTACACCTCCTCCTCTGCTGCTGCCGCCTCGACCTCCCAGCCCCTGGACTGTGACTCAGAAGACAACATCTTGGAGGAAATGGAGGTTGAGGAGGCGCAGCACGCCAAAAAAGTCCGAAGCAAAAGGAGGACTACAGCCGATGACCCAGAGGATGACTGGACGGTAGAGCTAAGAGCGACAATGAAAAGCAACCAAGCACTGCTGGAGAGGCTGCTGGTGGATAGGCCTCAGCCCCAGTCACGTAGGGAGGCCTTCATCCGCTACGTATCAGACGTCCTGCGCACCGTCCCTGACGATGAATACCAGGTGCTGCAGGACAAAATATCGCTCACTTTAAATGAGCGACCTATGAGGCCCTCTACATCTGGGGCTAGGGCAGCTGGGGCACCACAACAAGCAAGCACCTCCACCGCACACCAGCAGCCCTCCTTCATCACACCACCCTCCTCCAGCCAACAACCCACGGTTCTCCCGAGTCTGAGTCCCAGCTGCTGGCAGCAGCATGGTGTGGTTGGGGACCAGCACCAGCAGCAGTCCCAGTCCCTCATAATACCTGTCAGAAGTAGGGACTCTGCCGAATCCATCGATAGGGTTCTGGCCACCAACATTGGGGAGAAATGGAACAAATAATATTATATATTTCTAATATTAGTAAGATATATATGTATCATTTATATTCTTTTCCTAATAAATAACTGTATATCTTTCCATCTGCTATTTTCCATTCCCTTGTATTGTAATAGTAATAATAAGGAAATAAATAAAAACAATATTATAATAATAAAGCCTGAGCGGAAATGGGACTCAAGAAAACAAGTGAGGCGGCTATTAAATATTTATTATGTAATACACTATTATGGTAGTACAGCAATATGTTCAGTCAAATACAATAAATTGGGTGTTTACAATAACTTAATAAGTACAAGAACTAGTATTTACGGGGTAGGAGCATGTCATCCTGCCATGGAACCCTTCAAGCACGTGAGCAGCACCATTCCATGATGAGGTTCCTCTGAGCCTTGCTTCCTCGGGATGCTTGTCTGCACTCGAGCGCCGTATCAAGCGCCCCATTAGCATAGTCAATGATTGGGTGAAAGCGAACGGATTTGCCTTCTCCCCGGAGAAGACCGCTGCCCTCCACTTTCAATGGAGAAGCCCCCATAGGGCTCCTCCCAATTTAATGCTTGAAGGAAGACAAATTAACTTCACCCGGACAGCAAAGTTCCTCGGAATGACATTTGATCGCCTTCTGACATGGAAACCACATCTGGCAGCTCTGAAGGCAGATTGCACTCGGAGGCTCAACCTACTGAAATGCCTCTCCCATCTTTCGTGGGGAGCAGATAGAACTGTTTTATTGAGACTATATAGATCTGTAATTAGAAGTAAATTGGATTATGGTGCCATAGTGTACCAGAACGCATCTAAAACTGCATTGAAAATTATAGACCCCATCCATTATGGAGCATTGAGGCTCTGCACTGGGGCATTTCGTAGCTCGCCTGCGGTGAGTCTGTGTGCGGAGAGTGGAGAGCCCCCGCTGGAGATCTGGAGAGTTCAGCTGAGCCTGCTGCAGGACCTTGCACATTTGGAACAAACGCCGCGCAACCCACCTCACGGGGCCGTTTGTGACCTGCCCGACCGGCACGGGGATTTCCCATACTATCTGCCCTCATCCACTAATTATACAGAACTCCTGCAACATATGGACTTCATACCAATGACTGTACTGCCTGCTGTAGTAGAGAACACCCCAACGGGGCATGTTCCCATAGAGACCTTTTGCCGCGGATGCGAGTTACCCAAGAAATCATTGATGACAGAAACCCACGCAAGGCGAGTGTTCCTGAATCATGTACTGGAAAAACACGCGGACTGCAGGAAGATTTACACTGACGGCTCTAGGATGGGAGAATCGGTGGGCTGTGCTGCGGTGTCTGGTGATGTGGTGTTCCGCAGGAAGCTGCGACCTGGGACATCGGCTTACTCGGCGGAGCTCTACGGTTTTCTCGAAGCATTAGACATTGTCGAGATGATAGATCATAACAATTTTGTTATATTTACTGACTCCCAGAGCACATTGGAGGTGCTGCAGAACTATAACAGCAACCACCCTGTGGTGTGCGATATCCTCGGAAGGCTGACTACCCTAACTGAATAGGCGAAGCAGCTACAGATCTGCTGGGTTCCCGGTCATGTGGCAGTTGCCGAAAACTAGAGGGCTGACCGCGAAGCTAGGGAGGTGGCAGGAGCCCCGGGAGGGGGGGTAAACCCAGCTATACCAAGTCAAGGTTATTACTACTACATACGGAGATCTGTGAGAGCGGTGTGGCAGCAACGGTGGAATGACGTCAATAACAACAAGTTGAGAGCGATAAAACCGGGAGTACAAGAGTGGGCAACGTCCATGTGCGGCGACCGCCGCTTGGAGGTGGTACTATGCCGCCTGCGCATTGGTCACACCAGGCTGACCCATCAATAGGGTAACATGTCTAGTACCCCTCCACCATGCTAGTTGCCGTCCACTTGGGACAAAAAAACTTCCTGTGTGGAAACCAGCAGTGCTAGAAAGCCGTACATAGGCTTAAACTGTAGGAGGCTAAGTAGTGCCGCACCATCTCTGAAAATGCCGGGCGAAAAAGATAAAACAAAAAGAAAATGGCGGCGGTTTTCACATTTTTCACTAAAAACGTAAAAAATGAGAAAACCATCGCCATTTTTTCTTGTTTTATCTTTTTCGCCCTTCATTTTCGAGGATGGTGCGGAACTACTTAGCCTAAAGTTTAAGCCTATGTACGGCTTTCTAGCACTGCTAGTTATCGCACAGGAAGTTTTTTAGTGCCAAGTGGACGGCTACTAGCATGGTGGACGGGTACTAGACATGTTACCCTACTTGATGGAGCGCCGCCCTCAACCCTATTGTGATGACTGTGTGGTGCCGCTGACAGTACGCCATCTCCTTGCAGAATGCCCCAGCTATTCGGAAATCCGAAGAAGATACTTCCCATACCCTCGGGGAGCGGACATAGATGCGATGATGGTAGAAGTAATTTCCAAACCTCTCCATGGGAATTTTAATGTGGGAAGTATGAAGAGGTACTTGGAGCGATGTGAAATCTACGTAAAACTGCAAATTCAGATGTTTGTTGAGATGGACGGGAGAGTAACGCGGTCGCTACGCGACAATCTACTAGTCGCAGAGATGTGAGATTGACAGGGCCTATGACCCCAGATGAACCTTAGATTTATAGTTGATGAGGAAGTACATGTTCTCAGCACTGAGTTGTGCCAGTGACAGAGTACAAAAACCGAGAATATCCCGATCTTGTGTTTTCAGCGCGGGGCGGGCGTAATGCTTGCGGCGCTAGTAACCCAACCCACTATAATCTATAATATTAATAGCGTTGTTCCTTCGTTCCTTCCTTCGTGTGTTACTCTCTTCAATAAAAGATAGAAGAAAATTGGAGCGAATAGTTTTAAAGCTCAGCAGATTGATGACGAGGTGGCAGCAGAAAGCTTAAGGGGATCGTTTACAAATTTTGGAATTTTCTTTATTAGTGGTCCGATCTTACTGAAATTTTCACATAATATGTAAAATTAAAAAAAAAAAACACTTTTTATTCGTGTAACTTTTTCCATTTAGGCCTTAGTTTT
>LQNS02277096.1:12651969-12684655 GCA_001587735.2 Parhyale hawaiensis | reverse complement strand
ATAATGATATACCTATGCATATTTTTTAAATTTCAAAGGAATAGAACTCAATGAGTTTTCATGCTACAATAAAAACAATGACAGTTTTGGAATCCTTGAAACATTCTTAACAAAACTACTGAGCTGGCCTCTCCATTTTGTATTCTGTCCAATCACTACCTAACTAAAATATAGGGGGAAAATCAGTTTTCGGCTGCATTGAAAAAAGGGCTAAAATGAAAAATCCTGCTGTATAGTTTTCCTAGGAATGCTTCACGGATTCTAAAACTGTCTTTTGTTTTTATTGTAGCACGAAAACTCATTGAGTTTGATTCCATCGAAATTTAGAAAAAATATATGGGTATATATTCATATATATTTCCATTATCTCAAAAACTAAGGCCTCAATAAAAAACATTGTGGGAATAAAATGTGTTTCTTTTTCAAAAACACATATACTATGCAACTTTCAGAACAATCGGTCTAAAATTGCTCATTTCGCCCCCTCCCCATGCCCCCCTCACATAATGTACAAGGTGAAAAAGTTCTACCCAACATTTTCTCAATGGCCTTATCACATGGAATAGGAAAATACATGGTAGCTATAGCTGTAAATGAGAAATGTGCAAAAAACATCCACATTTAAATTTTTTTCTAAATTTGTGACTGAAAATTTAGATTTGAATGATATTTGTTTATAAATGGCATCCCGGAGTCGGAGTCGGACTAAAAATTCCGACTCCGACTCCTAGAGGAAGTGAGATTCCGACTCCGACTCCCCCTCAAATTTTCCGACTCCGCAACCCTGTTTGGAAGGCCCTTGGATCTTCCCTGCGGAGCTCCACCATTAGACGATCATACAGGCCAAGCTCAGGTCTCCTGCGTATCCAGTCACGCACCCTTATGTACCGGACCGGCCTCCTCCTCAGCTGTCTTCGTCTTCTTCTGTTAACTAGGTACTGATGGACATGTACCATCTGGTTCATATGCTGTTGCATCAGCATGACGACGAGGTCAATACGGTCCATGTATACCCCATGAAGTCAGAATCAGGAGTGTAGAATGCTTGGCAGATCGAGCCAAATATATAGGTCCCAGAGTACACGCGCTACACACGCAATTGCACGTGAAAACATGCGGTACAACCGTGTTATGACCGTCATTAAGCCGCGATTGCCCGCTAAAGGTCCGCGTCCTATCGCGTGAAACCACGTACGTACCACGGCCGTATCACGTCTTTACCACGTGTGTCACCCGCGGTCAAAATTTTTGAGTCATTCCAAAACTGTCTAGCGCGGGTGATTTTTCTAGCACGTGTGAGTGCGGCTGTATCGCGTCCTTTCACGACTTATCCGCGTCCAACAGCGTTTGCATCACGTTCACACATTTTTCCTCATTTTTTAGCCGCGGACAGTGCGTGAAGCCACTTTACACGCCAGAGTGACCGGGCTCTTTTAAAGTTAGGTAGGTTCTCTACTTTCCTCGTTCTGTCCCGTGAGGTGGGCTGTCGATCGAGATAGCCGACCTAGTGCGCGGGACATCTCTAGTCTCTCTCGTGTGGAAGGACACAAAGTGGCCGACCACTAGAGTGTCTCCTACTATACTTTGTGCCTTGCTTCCCTGTCCGTAGTAGCGCACGTGGCCACCACGCCTACCCAATATGCAGTATTTGAATACATGTACTGCACAGGTAGTTCTCTGTTGAAACGCCTGAGTTGCGGATACGGAGGTTAAACGAAATATATAATAATAATGCTGACTCCGACTCCTTGTTCTTCAATGATATGTTATGGCTGCCAACTCCGACTCATTATTGACGAAATAGACCCATTTTCACCGATGTTATTCCTGCTTTTAGCCAATTTCTGATTCCTACTCCTGCCCCCTCCCTAGAATTCATTGACTCAACTGTGTAACCGTGACTCCAAATTTGATTCCTGGATCCCGGCATTTTCCAACTGTAAATCCTTATCCCCAGAATTGTCCAACTCTACATTTGCTTGTCTTGTTGACAGAAGAACATTTCACTCGTTTGCAACAATACTGTCATAACTGAAAAATTGGGTATTTGCAGTTATTGCCATCATCACAAAGCCCACGTCAAGTTCTATTAATGATAATAACGCCATAACTGAGTCTGTAAAAGTAACCGCTTGAGAAAGGTCATTATTCAGGTGATAGTTGAGAAAATACGACGATATTAAAACTGTTTTTGCCTCCTGAAAAATGTCATTTTTTTTTTCAGTTATGACCCTATTATTGAAAACGAGTGATTTCATCTAATCTTACAGAGTCCAGTTTTATGTGAAGGAGCTTGATCAATTTTGTCGCGTTTGTTTACATTGCAGTCCCTGTTTGTGTGTGCAGGTAGGGAATATCATCAGTGCTTCTGATCTTCTGCAGCTCACCAATGCAGCGTCTGCTGCTGGCTGCAGCATCAGTCAGCCGTCTCTTCCTCCCACCTCTATCAGCCCCCCTGCCCAGACTGCTCCTGGAATTGGCGTGAGCATTGGACCACTTTCTGGACCTGGTACAGGCACTGCACCCATTGCTGGACCTGACATGAATACTGGAGCCATTACTGGACCTAGCATCAATAACCAACCCATTGCCGGACCTAGCATCAGTAGTAAACCCATAGCTGGATCTTACATTAATGGACTAATTGCTGGTCCTGGTATGAGCATTGGGCCCATTGCTGGACCTGGCGTGAGCACTGGGCCCGTTACTGGACCTGGCATCAATGCTGGACCCAGCATCAGCACTGCACCCATTAATGGATCTAGTATCATCTTTGGTTCTGGCTCAAGTACTGGACCCATTGCTGTATCTGGTATTGGCAGTGGACCTATCATCTTGTTTGGATCTGGTATGAGTACTGGGCCCATTGCTGGACCTATCTTGAGCCGCTTTCCCAGTACTGGACCCATTTCTGGAGCTTGCATGAGCACTGGATCCATTGTTGCACCTGACTTAGGCACTGGACCCAATCCCGGGCCCTACATCTTCCTTAATCCCATAGCTGGACCCAATGGTATTGTACCTAGTGTCAGTGCTGGATGCATTGCTGGACCTAGCATTAGCTCTGGACCCATTACTGGATCCATTGTTAGTACTGCATCCTGCAGTAGCTCTGCTCCCAACATCAATAGTGGACCCAGTACCAGTACTGTACCCAGCTTCAGTGGTGTACCCATTGCTGGATCGAGCATTAGCACTGAACACATTACAACCCGATCCAGCATCTCTTCTGGACCAGGTATCAATCCTGAACCAAGCATTAGCTCTGGACCCATTGCTAGATCCAGTATCAGTCCTGGACCCATTATTGGTCCCAGCATCAACTCTGGATCCATTGTTAGACCCTGCATCAGCTCTGAATTCATTATTGGATGCAGTACCACCAACTCTGGATCCATATTTGAATCCAGCATCAACTCTGAATCCATTGCTGGACCCAGCATCAGCTCTGGATCCAGTGTTGGACCCAGCATCAGCTCTGGATCTATTGTTGGACCCAGCATCAGCTCTGGATCCATTGTTGGACCCTGCATCAGCCTTGAAGGCACTTCTGCACCCGCCCCCCACAAGACAAAATCACCGCACGCTGTCCCCCACACTATCGGAACCAGGGGCATCAGCACCAAGGCGGCGGGCGAATCTGAGGAGCCGGCATTATATTCTAAGTCTGACCTCCGAAATTTGCGGGTTGTGAGCGCCCTCACTGACCAATTGCCAGCTTCTACTGCCTACGAGGGCTCTCGCTCCTTCTGCAGGAGTTCTCTCCAGACAAGCGATCATAGAGAAACCGTTACTGTAGGAGAAGCACCTGCAGACAGCTGCAGAGGTGGAGACTTGCGTGCCAAACCAAGTGATGAAAACTTGCGTGTCAGACCCAGTAATGAAGACTGGAGTGCCAGACCCAGTGATGGAGAATTGGTTGCAGAATTACCATTCTTGGAAACCAACCAGATTGAATCCGCAGATCCTTGCCATAGCAAAGAACGAGTGGCTGCCACAGCAACAAAGAGCATCCTACAAGGATTATTATTCGAGCCTGTGACAGTTGCTTCCGGGGTTGACTCGATTGATAAGGTGATGAATACTCCTTCAACTTCAACCGAGGAATTACGTCTAGATGAGACGCCGCAAGATCCTCGTTTGGCAAGGGCATTTAAGTGCTTCTGCTGCAGCAAAACCTTCCCTACGATGTTCTCAATCAAGAGGCATATATGTTTACAGTATACTGAAGACACCAAGTGTAAGCTGTGTGGCTTTAGTTCATACCATGATGATGCGATGTGGGACCATTTAATTCTCACACACATCTCGGAGAAGCCCATCATTTGCGCCTTGTGCGACAAAGCCTACAGCAACAGAGGTATAACGAGACACATCGCGGAAGTGCATGTCAGGGGCCGTCGCTTCCCGTGCCAGCATTGTGACTTTGTTTTCTACAACAACGCAAGCCTAAAAAACCACATTGCATGTAAACATACTGAAAGTAAACCTTTCAAGTGTGACGAGTGCGATTATACTGCGGTGACACCGTCTGTGTTGAAGTTGCACGCCGCGGCCATGCATAATGGTGAGAAAAAGTACAAATGTGGAGACTGTGGCAATGCTTATGCTCTTAGGCATCGGCTCAAAGAGCACGTTATAGAGAAACATTGTGATGAAAAACCTCACAAGTGTCCTAAATGCGATGAAACCTTTCACACGCGGCGTCAAGCTCTCACGCATCTTCGTCGACATTCACGTACAAAAAAATTGAAGTGCTCTATGTGCGATAAACGTTACGCCACGCAAAATCAGCTCGATTTTCATTTTAACCAATCGCATACTGAGACAAGACGCTTCCAGTGTGACCTTTGCTCCCAGTCTTTTCACTACCAATGCCTCCTTCAAAAGCATGTCGCCGCCAAGCATTCGAGCGAAAAACCCTACAAGTGCAGCCAATGTTCCTTCGCCTCTGCGCTCAAAGACAAACTGCAGAATCATGTAAAGTACCAACATTCAAATGAACCTTTGTTAAAGTGCACTTACTGTGAGTACTCAACTGTCTTCAAATTCAATCTAAACCTGCACATCACTCGCAAGCACTGTGAAGAAAAACCCATCAAGTGTCCTCAGTGTACTTACTCTACGACCACGAAGCAGTATCTCCAGGCGCACATCGCTAGTAAGCATTTGGGCGAGAAACCTTACCAATGCCAGCAATGTGACTTTAGCTCCGCCCACAGTAGCAGCCTGGCAGTACACATGGCTGCCAAGCACAGCCAGTGAGATTTTAGCTCCACCCCCATCAACAGTCTTGTTTTGCACGTGACCACCAAGCACAGCCAGTGAAGCCCTAGCTCCGCCCCATCAACATTTTTGTTATGCACTTGACCACAAAGCACAGCCACTGATACTTTAGCTCCACCCACTCCTGTAATGATACCGTAGCTCCGCCCATAGCAGCAATTTGGTTGAGCGCGTGATTGCCACGTACTGCCAGCGAGACCTTAGCTCCTCCTTTAGCAGCAGAAAACACTTAGCTAGTTTTGTTGCTATTCCCGTGGCTGTGGAGTCAGATTTGTGTGATATTCGGGTGTCGGAAACTCACCCACACACTTCAGCAGTCTGATTCTGAATTTTAAGCCCAACCCCTACTCCTGAGAACCCACTTTACAAAATAAAAACGGTATGTTGTGAATTTTTTCCATTTTTTTGTTTCGAGTTGTAATGAGTGTGGAAGATATTGCAATGGTCAACAATATTTAGGGAACTTAATGTGTTTAACATTGATATTGAATATGGTAGCTCTTTAAATTTCATCCAACAGTTAATAATTTTACATCCCAAATGGTAGGTACCTCTGATGTATCCTGGATTCTATTTTAAAGACAAAGAAAATATCTCTTTAAGCTTTCATTGGTGTACATTTTTGGTATTGGGTAAGGTTTTTATACATAATTATCTATAAATTAATACCTCAGCCACTTAGGTTTGTTTTTATTAGAATTCGTCTGTTTGTTGTCATCTAGATAACTCAAGAAGTTTTTGACGGATCTTGGAATTTATAGGAATTATTAGGTACCTATGTTAAGAAGAACCGATGTTCCACGTTTGGTGGGGTTCCATTTAATTGTTTGCTTCTCCACCTGTATTTCATTGGTAACATAACTCAAACCATTGTAAAGGAATCCTTCATGAAATTTTCATGAATTGTTAGGAATTGTGCGAACAACAACTGACCAATGTTTTAATCACCTGTTAATACGTCTGTACAAAAATTGTTGGAAACTTTGCCAAATTTTGGTAATGATTGTGTTTGTGTGTGGTTCAACCATGTTACTCGATGTTTCACTTATTGACAGATAAGAGCTTGAAAAGTTATAGGCGCATCGTCGAAAAAAAAAATACAGGACCAATTGGGAAAGTCAGCACCATTGACAAAATATTTTAACCAGTGCAGATGCAATAGCAAGCGTCAGCCTCAATTTTATCGATAAATTTCTAGGTCATAGACCGCAACAGTACTTGACTCCTATGTTCTAGTGGCCTCTGACGCTGGCGGCCAAAATGAGAAAAATGGGATTCTCAAGAGCTGTTATGAACATGTCCAGACACGGTCATGCAGGCAAGCGCCCAAGTGTGTCCCCGCCATATCCAAGATACCTTCTCAGCAAGAAAAATGTTGGGTAGCTACCTTGGAATTTTTTTCTTCAGCATTAGATAGGAAGAAAAGAATTGCTCTTGGGAAAATCCCATTTTTCCGTTGCCGACTTTTGGCCGCCAGCGTCAGACCTAAGAGTTCAGTACTGTTGCGGTCTATGTCTAGGTCTTACAGTTTTATGAGCAGTAGCTACAGAAAACTTTGTGAGTTTACTGCTTCTCCAACAATATTGACTCTATTTATCACTGACTTCACCTAATGCTATGAATTAGTCAGGACTTGTTTTTAAATAAAAGAAATTGATATTCAACATGCTGTACGAATATATGTAGTAGGTACCTACATAATGATCACACTTGACTCTTAGAAATTCAAATTCCTTGATAATGATAAACATAGTGGAATGCATTGCGTCTTCTGAACCTGAGGTGTGGTTGAAATCTAAAGATACAAAATATTCAAATAGCAATTGAAAGATTCATTTTTGTGTTGCCGGAAATGAAGTAAGAAAATATGAGCTGAACTCGACAAGCGTACACATCACGAAATCACGATCCCCTGGTATCCACTCAACAGAGACATTTGTAACTCTGGAGCTTTATGGCGTATTAAGCACATCTTTTCTGCTGTTGCCTTTATAAAATAGTTTTAAAGTATTTTACCAATGTAATTTCTATATTTATATTACTCTTCACTGAGTGAAGCTTTATTGCCTATGTACTTGATTACATTTTCAGGGTGTCTAGGCAGTATCACACTACTTCCTTTGGTTCAAGTCGCTCTATAACTCACCAGGTGTTGCTCCGAAAGCTTCTAATTTTTCTTAACTTGATGAGCACATCTGAGCTGTTCGTGAAGGGCAGTGTAGAATTTCTTAAACTGGTGCCAGCTGCGGTCTTTTTTCCTGGTAACAACCGATAGATTTTGGTAACATAAATAAATAAAATAGTCAAATATAATTGAAATAAATAAATTCTTGTAACATCAGATAAATTTGCTGTTCTATCAGTCAAAAAAGTTACCAGCTTCAGCCAGGCGAGAACAACAGCCAACAGGAGAAAGTTTGTCTGTTGAATATAATTGGCGCTTCAATGCGTTGGTTTCAATGGGCCTTTGTTAGGCTTTGTATATTCTAACCCCAGTGACATTTGGCAACCAAATCTTTGGAGTAGCATCTGCATAATTAGAAATTATATTTTCTCGCCAAAATTTCTATTACTGTCCTTCAATAGTAATGCTTTATAAGTAAATAATTTATTATTTTATCTTACAGTTTCTCGTCCCGTCAACACCCGGAATTATCCAGACAGGGGGCTCATCCGTCCACCCTTGTGTTTAATAGAATAAATACAAAGCATCGAGCCAGGACTCAATGCTTTGTATTTATTTTACTATTTTATCCTTTTAAGATAATACACGACTATTTTGATTATTCAAACAAATGTGTATTTCGTAGTTTTGCATGAAGCCGTGCAAAACTTATTTGTTTTGCACCAACTCATCAGAAATAAATGTTTTGGTGCAGACGAATATGTGCACAAGTTCGTTAGTTTCCTGATGGGACATGTGTGGATAATACAATTTAGATTAGATTAGATAGGTGGCAGTAGACGAACCAACAGGCCCGTTCTAAAACAGCCACCGGAACATACGCCCCGGCCCTCTATGAGCTATTGCCATTATGTTAGTAGGATATAAAAGACTATGGAAAAGAGAAGAAGAAAAGAGGGAGAAGAATCTCAGCAAAAGAAACGATCATGAATGCACGCAATCACGATCAATAGCAGCTGATATGCGGAGTTGAAGATGTCAGACTGTGTAGTTGGAGCGGAAGAGAGAACCTAACTAATTTGATTAGTTAGGTTAGTCCATCCTATTCTCGGGTACCCAACGCCCACCCTGCCACAATATATTTGGGCCTCACACACCCAAGGCTCCCGAGTGCCTTTTCCGTATGAGATGTTGCAGCTTGCCGCGGTTCCCGCTAACTAGGTTAGCTTTGTAAAGTTAGGTAGGCTCTCAATACTTAATCGAGGTGGTCGACCTATTCCCGCTAGGTTTTTACCTTCTTGTATTTTGTTTCCTTCCTCTGTGCAGCGTAGCTGAGCGAAAGCGTTCAGCCGTGCCCGGGGGGTTGGAGATGCACAACTTTCGCCTTTTTCCTGTCAGTAGCGGGTATCACGCACCCAAGGGTCCCGAGTGCCTTCTCCGCAGGGGATGTTGCAACTTGCCGCAGTTCCTGCTGATGAGGTTAGTTTTGTAAAGTTAGGTAGGCTCTCATTACTTCCCCTTCTGTTTCGGGAGGTGGGTTTGCCGATCGAGGTGGCTGACCTGTTCCCGCTAGACTTCTACCTTCTTGTATTTTATTTCCTTCCCCTGTGCGGCGCAGCTGAGCGAAAGCGTTCAACCGCGCCCTAGTCGGCGCACGAGCCTGTGGTTAAACAGAGGAATAGTTCGGCGCGATATAGGCAGTGTGCCACTGAAGCGCTAGTAAAAACTTCTACTACTACTACTGCTTTCCTGTCAGTAGCGCCCTGACCACTTGGAATCTGAGACCTCCCGGCAGAAAAGCCGAAACACAAATCATTGACAATTTTAAATGCGTCCTAGTGGCGCACGAGGCTGTGTTAAACCACAGGAATAGTTCGGCGCGATATAGACAGGAATAGTTCGGCGCATCGTGTCCCTGATGCGCTAGTAAAACTTCTACTACTACTAATCAGCGCCCACAGGAGGACCCTTTAGCTAACAGCCTTAGCTAGGCCATCGGGACGTCATTGCTTCGTTCCCTCTGTACTTCCTTATGATCTCATGCTTCCTCTGATGTTATTTTCCTCTGTTCCTAATCGTCTTTACTGACTTACTGTGTTGATCCTGTGTGGGAACACTCGTGCTTGGAGTCCACGTTTATTTTGACGTACTGTATGTTCCTCTCTTCCTCGGTGACGTTACCTTTGTAATTGAAATGGTGGCATAGACTTGACTGCGCAATATAGTGAATCGTATGCTTGGGGCTGATGCAGGGATCTGATGTGGGATCTGGCTGATGCAGGGGCCAGATGTCAGATCTGGCTGATGCAGGGGCTAGATGTCAGATCTGGCTGATGCAGGGGCCAGATGTCAGATCTGGCTGATGCAGGGGCCAGATGTCAGATCGGGCTGATGCAGAGGCCAGATGTCAGATCTGGCTGATGCAGGGATCAGATGTGGGATCTGGCTGATGCAGGGACCAGATGTGGGATCTGGCTGATGCAGGGACCAGATGTGGGATCTGGCTGATGCAGGGACCAGATGTGGGATCTGGCTGATGCAGGAACCAGATGTGGGATCTGGCTGGGGAGTCTGGACGTTCCCCCATCTCCTGAGTCCACTACAGGAAATTGCGCCCTTGAAACTCCCTACGATGCCATATTCCTTATACCTAAGCTTCTTTGGGATATTTTCTTTTGAGGCTGTCTCTACTTAGTTGCTCTAACTGGAGTAACTGTGGGTACACTTCAGTGCATGAATTATATGGTCTATTGACATGGGTACTAGGTACCAATACCTATCCATTTTGTTCCCTTTCCCCAACATTTGATTCCTAGATCTCTAGCATTTATATCCTCTACGGCTAGCATTTATTTTTCAAGCCTCTTCATTTTGTTCCCGTAACCCTAGGATTTCATTCCCATTCTCCCAGCATTTGGTTTTCATTCCCCTGTACTTATTTCCCATACATCAAGTTTTTAGTTCATATGGGCGTAAAACGCGAGGGTTTTCTGTCCTTCAATCTTTAACCTGAATCTACCAGCTTTTGAAGCGCCTATCCGTTTTCACTTTATTACATAAATGTCATAAAAGGTTCTTAATTACTATGTACACAAATATGTAGTTGCTATCCAATTTTGAATCTTCGGTACAATGTAAAATATGAGATTCCAAAAGTACAAACGTGAAGTTCAGCCCATAGTTGCTGAGATCCAGGCGTCTGATTGGTCGATGGCTTCATGTCCATTGTTTACATTATTGTGGCGCCTTTCCCTCGTGCGCCGCACCAGGGGGACGTCGCACAAGCTTCCTGGCGTTCCTTGGCTTCCATTGCAGACCGACAGGTGAAGCTTGCCTAAAATATTGCTGTTATTTAGGAATGATGTATGCATACATTTGATCTGACAACAAGATTGGGCCCACACCAGAAGCTTAAGTACTTGTCCAAAATTGGATCAGTGTGGTTGAGAGATTCTATCATAGAGTAGATAGACAGAGTAAAAAAAATCATCTGTTGCTGAGATTGATCCCTTTTTAGAAGCTATGAGGTTTAGAGCGATTTACTTTTAGAAAACTATCACCTAAATTGCCAAATTTAGGTAATTATTTAGTTTCACACATTTATCAATTTAGGTAATTATTAAATTTCAGGCAATGATCAGTTTTTGCTAACTATAAATTTTAGCTAAATACGAGTACTGTATTTATTTAAAACAAAGTGTTTTTATCATTATTAAGCTAGATTACTAAGCCGTTTCACGAGGGAGGGTGCCCTAGCTGCCAAGTTTGATATATCAGATCCAGTGATGTAATGAAAATTTGAATTCATATTTTTGAGTTTACATGGACAGAATTATATCCAATGAAAACTGTTTATACAGTCGAAGGAAGAAGACTGAATAGAATGGCTAAAATTATTAAATGGAAACGAAATAAAGTGATTCATTTGTTGCTCCCAAGATTCCATACAACATGTGAAGAAGCATTAAGAGCAACATATGCTGTGCAGATAGGAAGTCTTTCATTCCCATGCGCAAGACAAAAGATGTAAAAAAAAAGCTGTTTTTTTTTTTTCAATGTAGTGGTGGGCTGTGGAAAATGCAGTCTACTGAGCGTACTCAGAGAACTTATTCTCTGTTGATTTGAGGTTCAAATTTTCTCAGGTTTTGTCCCCTTAGCGATGAGCAGCTGAATTTTCTGACATCTGTCATGAAACTGGGACAGAGAGCAGGACCAACTAGGTGAGGAAGCAGCCAACAGACTAACTATTTTTATGTACTGTAGTGGATACTAGCAGGGAAGAAAAAACAAAACCTGCCCAAAGAACTGCCACAGACTTGCCAAACGACCAATTATAGGGCTGATATTTACTGATTCAAATATTGCAGAGGGTTGTAGCTCCTGGTGCAGCGGGACGTCAGGTAGGTGACGGGGTGCAGGAAATGTGCTCTCGAAGGGACATCACAGTCAGCTTTAAATGAGGCACCCAGTGCCTAAGTGAGAAAGGTAATGATGGAAGACAAAACCGACCACGGTATGACATGGAGAGTCTGTGGTAGAGAGTGAAGGGGTCAAGCACAGCTTAATTGAGGTCCGGCACCAAGGGAGTTACTGATTAAAGCTTTGAATTTTACTGGTGCCTGCTTGGCTCTGAAACCTGGAACAGCCTTCAGAGGAGGTAAATACAGCTCAGACGAAAACAGAACCGAAAAAGTCATCGGATAATGAAATGTGTAGTCTAAGTTATGTGTTATGCAAGATGCAATATCACTTAGTGGATATGATTTGCGCAAAAATATGCTTGTTGCAATTCAAAGTTGCCGGAACATGCCCTTTTCCCCATCTTTAACGAACTGGACGCGGTGTTGGACTTAGGCCCAGGGTTTTAGCTGCCTTTCTAGATCTGACTTGTTTCACAAATGGATCTGTGCAAGAATTGTTACAATTAATGGACTCTAGAATTCTCTATGGAAGTATGTCAATAGGCTGTATGGTGATTTAAACCCAGTGTCTAACATTGAAAAGTTTTTCAGGTCATTTCCCAGGCTGTGGTGAGGGGTGTCGAGGCTTTCCGGAGCTCCGTCAGGAGATCTAGCGGGTAGGCGGCGCAGTCGTCCGCCAGGTGGCGTAGCCGTTCACCAACTGGGGTAGCCGTTCACTGACTGGCGCAGCCGTTCGCCAGGTGGCGTAGCCATCTGCTAGGTGGCGCAGCCGTCCGCCAGGTGGCGTCCAGGGCAGCTAGCTCGTAGCAATACAGATGCATGAGCTGGCCCATCTCGCCATGCCCGCGCTACGAACTGGTCGCGACGGAAAGTGTCAAGTTTGTCATAGGTGGGGAAAAGGGCGTATTCCAGCTCCCTTGGCTTATCACGAGCGGGTTTTTCCCATTTCCACTTATTTGACACTGGCCCGAATGGGTAACATATAGGCCAAGAAGTGACCAGAGTCAATTAAGGAGCCGCAGCTGACAGTTGCTGTATACAAGTCTACAGTTTATAATAATATTCCCGTTATATCCTGCATACTCACGTTGTATGCGGCAGTGCTATAGTCTGGATAAATAGTTGTATGTGAGATAGGTGGCATCAAAGAGCTTCTAATGGGAGGAGCATGCCTAAGCTCTCTCTGGGCGAGTACACACATGGCTTGTCACGTGACTGGAGTTGTTGTTGGAGTCCCTGAACTGGCTGAACTGCTCTCATGCAGTGGGACGAAGGCAGTGGTCAGCACATATAATTAAGGAAGATGCAGACCGGCAGTTCTTCAATATTTTTGCAAGAAAATCGTGTCCGAAGATCTATATCCCAGTGCTCACTCTGTTGCCTTCATCATAAGTTGGTATACATAATACAAGTTCCCTTCACATACTTCCATCCACTCGGAATTTCGTCGATGGCTGTAAAAAAACGCTATAAAAATTTGAGCTCAGGATTCCTTACTATACAGGCTGCGTGAGGCAATGCTGCTCTCTGATTGGATATGCCACTCAGCCAGTTCAAGGGAAAAGTTCACTTGAAACGCTCCCGTAGGGTAAATAGAGAGGGTGCACTCCTCTATTAGAACCTCCGTGGGTAGCATTAGGTTATATCCTGAGCTTTGGAGTGTGAAACGGAGGAGTCATATTGGCTATGGGTAGCCGATGCTAGTAACTGGAGCTTACTGCAAAGATGCTCTACGCATGAACTATAGGGTGAGGAGCAGGCGAAGGTGCTCAAGGTGGCAATGTGAAGTAAATACAGGAGGTTTTCACTCTTGGGAGCAGGCAGTTGGATAGGATGTGAATCCCTAACCCCGCTAAGAATTGTTTCGGGGTCACGCCGGGCCAGGTGTCTGCAGGCTGCAGGGAGAGTGTAGTTGTGCAGTAGGGTAGGGTTGGCCTTTGGCAGAGTAAACATTAGGCCAATTAGGAGAAGATAAGAAGCGGCTCTCCTTAGCGGGATTGCCGGGGGGGAGGGGACGATCAGAGGCTCTGAAGGGATGACGGGTTTTTGGTCAAGCCATGGCAACCGGGCCTCAGAGGAGGCGATGGAGGGAGATGGTTGATGAAGTAAAGGTAAAGTGGAGGTATCATTGCTGATCCCTTGGCTAGGGCGGAACTCTTGTCGGCTCATGTTGATGGGAAGCACAGCAGAGATGTGTTGCCATTGCGTCATGGATGTCACAATAAACCTCGTTTAACCTCTTTGGCGTTCAGATCTGGTACTATCAAGATGCTGCTTGAGGGTCTTGATCCTTATGAAGGTGAGGACCCGGTGGGTATATATTCTCTGTTTTATAAGCAGCTTGCTGACGTTCTCGCCCATAAGCTTGGAGTGATCTTCCGGCATCTGATACTGCTAGGGAATTTTTCCCATTGTTGGCGTACTGGGAATGTTACTGCCATTCCCAAGGGTTCAGTGTCGCTCCATGTCGCCAGCTACCGACCCATTATGCTGATGCCCATTTTGTCGAAGAGGTTCGAGAAAGTGGTAACTTCTAAGCTTGGACGTTTTGCTGTGGCTACAGGTTTGTTGCCTGCTAGTCAGTTTGCATACAGAACTTTTTTGAGCTGTTGTGACGCACTGCTATCGGTATCACACCATTGCAGTCTGCGCTTGATTGTGGGTCTGAGGCACGCCTTGTACAGTTGGACTTTAGCGCGGCGTTTGACAGAGTCAACCATAGGGTCTACTGTACAAGTTGGAATCATTTGGCGTGGGTGGTAGGGTTCTTTCAATCATTCATGATTTTGTCTCTGAGCGAACGCAAAGTATGTCTGTTGACGGCGTTTTGAGTGCCTCAATAGCAGTGGAGTCTGGCGTGCCTCAGGATAGCGTACTTGCCCCGCTGCTGTTCGTTCTCTATACTAGTGACATGCGCTCTTCGTTAGAGAACACGATGATCAACTATGCCGACGGTTCCACTTTGAAAGCAGTGATACCTGCGCCCAGCATGCGTTATCATGCCGCCCATTCTCTGAATAGTACATAGTGCTCGGCCTTGAGTATGAAGCTAAATGTTAGTTAGTCCAAGTCTATGATTGTCAGTCGGTCTCGCTCACCTTTACCGCAGCATCCACATCTAAAGATAAATCACACTTTGCTTTGGGAGTCTAGCTCCTTGGAGATTTTCGGTGTTGTCTTTGATAAGAAGGTTACCTTTGAGCCGCATATCAGGCGACTGGTGTCACGTGCTTCCAGTAAGATTGGGCTTTTACGTAAGGTGAATTCTGTGATTGGTGACAGTGAGATCATCCCCAGATGATTTTATGCTTTCTTACTGCCTGTGTTGGAGTAGTGCTCACCGATCTGGGCTTCAACTGCTGACAGTCACTTGTGTCTTCTGGACCGACTTGTTAATTCAGCCAGTAGGCTGTGCGCCGAAAATGATGTGGTGAATCTCTTGCATAGGAGAAAGGTGGCTGGACTCTCCGTGTTTTATAAGGTGTACAACAATGAAAGACATTGGTTGTATTCTTCTGTCCCGGCTCTCAAGGTTTCAAAGAGGATTACACGTGCTGCGGTTGACGCGCACACTTTCACTTTGGAGAGTGTTAGACGCAGTACTCTTCAGTTCAGTCGGTGCTTCGTACCCTGGTCTGTTGGGGTCTGAAATTCATTGCCGGCATCGGCTTTCGGTCTTGTTGGCTTGCGGGCGTTTAAGTCTGCTGTTAATGGCTTTTTGTTGGATTTTCTTAAGCAGCGTTTCAGGCTTCCCGGTGTTGCACACTGCTTCATTTGGGTTGTACTACCTGTCCATGGCGGCCTGGGCGTGAAGTTTTTAATAATAACAATAATACTAAGAGGAGGTCAACTTTGGGATCTTTGATTGTTTTGGGACTTCTTTAAGTTCTACTCGTGCCAACTAGCAAATAATTCGTAGCAGAGGTAGTTGATACAGTTGTAGGCTCATGAAGAGATGGACTCTTCGGCTTGTGTAGTCACAGGCTTTGATTGCTATCGACGGAGAGTCGCTATAGCGGGGAAGCTAGCCGGAAGATTTACTCGAGCTATTCGTCCGGCATCGCTTTATTTTGGAGAGAAAGAGAGAGCGGTTGTGGCTGATGTTACATACCTCGAGTACTTAAGTCCCGGTGTGTGTTGCCGGGCGTCTTCGAGGTTATCAGCTCCTCTGCTAGGACTTCTATTTCGGTTGCAGCTTAGATGAGCTGTTGTAATCAGTCACCGCACCGCTCATAAGCATGAGCTTCCGAGAATGTTGAGCGTCGGGACAAGCCAGTGCAGTTTACTGATCCTTAGGGTGATCAGCTCAGCTTCTCAGAGAGAGGACAGACTATTGGCTCTTCGTACGTACTGTAACGCGATAGCATTGATTTGGTAGCATAAATGGCGTCCGAGTCTCAAATTGTTGCATCAGGTCGTCTGTTTGAATGCATAGTATGGCCTCGACGAATTCGTAACTGAGTGGTGGGGCTCCCTGTACGGTTGGTCCTGAGCCTAGAATCCAAGGATATCTGTCTGCATCTTGTGTGCTATTGGGTTAGCGACGAATAATGTGAGCTGTCAAGGAATTTCTCAAGGTAGAACTTAATGTCTCTTAGTCGAGGCAGCACTGTTGGTATCTGGAACATTGTAGGCTCTACGAACCTATAAGAAACTACAGCCCTCTGAGAGCGCATACCTCCGCCAAGTAAGAGAACGGTAATGAAAAATTCAAATTGGCTCTGAAACCATGATTTTCTATTGTATCAACTCCAAAATCTTAATCATTTGTTCATCTTAATAGTATTAATAGTTTCTGCAATTTTTTGAAGGTCCTTTCATAATTGTTTGAGTAATGCTCCTAACAAACATTACGACAAATTTAAGTCAAAAATAGAAATGAACCAACCGATCTGCACCAAAATTTAATCATTTATATCTTGTAATATTACTAACAATTCCGGCAAGTTTCATAAAGATTCACTTAAAACTTTTTGAGTTATTGCGCTAACAAACATGAAATCAAACACAGCAACAAACATACGAACGAACTAACAGATCATCACAAAATTTGGTCATTAACTGTTATGATGTACCTAACAACTTGTGTAAATTTCATAAAAATCCGTCCATAACTTTTTGAGTTATGGCATTGGGGAAAATGAGGCCGACAAACAAACAAACCCAACGAAAACTTAACCTCCTTGGCGGAGGTAATCAACAGTCTAGGACAGGTTACCAGCTGGACTCAAGAATCGTACCACTAAGTTCAGGTTTGTTCCCCTTATAACCTTAGGAAGCATTGCGCCCTAATAGGTGATGGCCTAGTAGTTTAGGCGACTGGTACTGTATTTGTAGCACGTTAGAAGCTTATTCACGCTGCAGAGACGTGTATAATTGATTCCGCAATTCTACAATGTGCTAGTCGACTAGCGTAAGGACTTCTATGAGATCAGTGAAAGGGGCTGGTCCCTACGGCGGAAATATTGAACGCCAAAGGAGCTAGCAATATAGGTGCTTCCATGAGCCTGAGGTAGGGTAAGACACGCATGAAGGTTGTGTTGCCTGGTGCATTGCAAGGAAAACCTCTAAGGAAGGAGCCCTTAGATTGTAAAGTAGCTGGATCAAGTTGTGATGTATGAGTTTCTACTTGAAGAAACCGTAAGGATGCCGGAGTGAGAGGGCCTGAAGTCAGGGTGATGTTAGAGAGATCGGAGTGCAGAGCTTGCTGACTCGACACTTTCCTCTCTCTGTTTTTTTTTTTACTGTTACAAGAAGGGCATTTTTGGACTTCATACTAAGTCCTTACCTTCAGGTCTCCAGCGGGTGCAGCAGCAACTAGGTACTGCATTTGGGGCCATATCTCAGTCCGTGTTCTGACCCTTAGCTACAACAGGTTTTGTCCGCTGTTGCGAGAGGGCAGTTATGCGGACCCTGGTGTCATCGTAAGTTCGTACCTTCGGCTCTATAGTGGGAATTACAGCCGCTTATTGGTCTTGGAAATATTTCAGCGTCTGTGCTCTGCCTCCTGCAATTTTAAATATTTTTCTCAAACTTCAACAGGATGCGCTGAGATTAAATTACCCTTCAACTGTATGAAACGCTTCCCCATGGAGTACGGTTGGTGCTAGAATCCATAGAATTGGAACGATTCTTGTATCGATCCACTTGTTAAACAAGCTTGATCTCGGAAGGTAGCTAGAACCAAGAGCCCTAGTTTTACAAGGTGCTAATGAGTAGAAGGAGGGAAATAATATAAACTCTACCCCATTTCGCACACCCATACCCAAGCATTTAGTTCCCATTCCCATGCATTTTGGCTTCCTTTCCTATGCATTTTGTTTCCATTCCGTGCATTAGGTTCCTATTCCCCAGTATTTGGTTACTGTCCCCTGCATATGTCCCCATTCCCTTGCATCTGGCTCCCATTTTATCAATTGCTTCCCATACCGTAAGGTTGGGCTATTTCGTCGTCCCGGGGGTTATATCACCACGTGGCAAAGTTTACAGTTTTTTAGTCATTGCGGCAAAAGTTCTAACAGGAGAAAAATGGTACAAAGTCCATTTCAAAGGTGACAGAATTGTCTTGAATTTAAAACCAAACACAAGCCCCTTAGACAAATATTTAAGAGTCAGTTAGACGTCAAAGTTGAGAATACAAAAATCCCTGTTTCAAAAATTATCTAAAACGTCTGAGGGGCTTGTTTTTTGTTTCTAATTCAAGACAATTCTGTAACCTTTGAAATGGACTTTGTACCATTTTTCTGCTGTTAGAACTTTTTCCACAATCACTAAAAAACTGTAAACTTTGTCACGTGCCTAAATAACCCCCGGGGTGACGAAATAGCCCAACCTTACGGTACTAAAAACTTATGGTTATCTTAATCATGAATCCTCAAGTAACACAAAATCTCTAACACCAGCTAAGTCGACATTCTCTGCTCACAGAACATGAATTTGTATGCTTGTGTTAGGTCCATTTCCATGAATATTTTACATCTTCCATCACTCTAATGTAGACAGTCGTTGGACTTTAGCCATACCTGATCCATTTCTATGGAGCCTAGGACAGCTGCCTACGATGGCTCTCCATCGCTATGGTCTTCCGTGAGAGGTAAGGATGATTTAAACTTCTCGGTTTTGCTAATGTTATATAATTTGTTAATCGTTTGTAGATAGGAATGTCACACCAACTGGTTTTGTTCCTTGGGTTTTTCGTAGCTATGGTTATTTCCTGTCTGCTTCATGTCTCATGCGCCCTTTCTTTCCTTCTTTGTTTTTTTCAACTTCTGACAATAGCGAGTTTTGCTTTGTTTTCCTTTTCTTACAAAGTGGATCAGGCATTGTTTGAGGTTGTTTAGTGTGTTTTATGGGTTGTTATATTTTACATTTTGTAGTTTTGATGTTAGTGTCTTGATAGCCAAATGCGCACCTACCTGCTGGTTTCTTTGCAAGCTGCTTGGGGTGTGTCCAGAGGCTGCGGGCAGGGCTCTGCTTACCTCCTTGGTCTTAGGCTCCCTATCTTGGTGTTGCGCTTGCTGTAGGGAGCACAAATGCGAGTTAACTTGCACGGTCATCCTCAGTGCTAGGGTTATTCTTTCGTTTAGACTCACTGTATATTTCTTTCTTTTGCTGTGGCTCACTCCGGCAGAGTACCTCTGTCGGACAGCACCATGACCCAAAGCATCGGCACGACGGCCGGCAGTCTCCCATCCTGGAGGATGTTCCGAGTCACCACACTCAACATTACAAAGGTACACTAGGGAGTAAATCATTATTATTATTATTATTTTGACACTTAGTCAAATTGTGAAGTTCTGCTCTAGCATAGGTATAAGCTCAGGACTTGACCTTGACTTCGGCTTCTATAGCATAAGTAAGATACTTATTAAAATTTCAAACTCCCGCACCATAAGGTGGTAAGAGCAGTACTTGGTCAAAATTCGAAGTTCTGGACTTGTTTAGGTATAAGATAGAACTTTGACTTTTTTTAGATGACGTCATAGGCCGGCAGGCCTGCCCTCTATATAAGCCCTAGTCTCCCTAGGCTCTTCACTATAATTGACTCGCACTGATGGTGACAACAGCTCAAGCTCCTCTCCTGCCTTTGAAACTTGGCAGAGGTCTGCTAAGGCCAAAATTGGCTTAGTCTATTGAGTTTTGTGCCTTGGCACTTTAGTACTTTATTGAGTTCCTTTGAGCTTCTTCTAGGTTCAGTTATGGACTTGGTAAATTATTAGTGAAGTGCTTATACTTAGGGCGGGAATAGAAGGCCATTGTTGGCTTAGTCTCAGTTGAAACTTGGCCTAGTGATTCTCGAGTTTCTTCTTGGTCTTAAGTGACCCCTTAATGGCTTCTAGTACGCTTGTGAATCCTATTAAGATCTTAAGCTTTACTTGGCCTAGTTACATGTTCTCCAAGTGTGGTATCTTCGGTGATTGGCCTTGCTCTAGTGCCCCGCCTACTTATGATGTCTTCAAAACCTGATGTTGTTAGAGGAGCTGGTCAGCTCTTGTGCTATGCCTAGTGTTTCTGAATATGTGCAGTGGTGTAATGTGAATTAAAATCAGAAAATAGAGAGATCATATCTCTCGTAATACCTTTTTCCTGCAACGGTAGAATCTTGTTTTTTATGGGATCCTGTCATTAATTGGAACTGGATCCCTCCCGCATAATGCAGTGTAATTTAGTGTTACTAGCCTTCCTCTGTTGTAGGGAGGAAAGTAAGTAATATTAAGGAATCTATGGTCTTGGTGAAACTCAAAGAGTATTCGTCACCAGATTGTGAGTAATGTATATTTTAAGTTAATTGTTGCTGCAAGCCAATTTAGGCTACAGAATTTGAGAATACTGAGTCGCCTGGTTACGTCGGTGTGGACTTCTGTACTACCGCTTTTGAGAATCTTCAGACATAAGGTGCTTCCGTTTATCTTTGTCAGTGTGCTTATGGAAGTAATACCTTATACAGTAATTCTAGTAAGCTAAAGTCTTTGATCCGTTGGATATTAAAAAGAAATTTTATAAAAATGCAATTAAGTAAGTTGTCCAGTGCTAGCTATCGCTTGGTTAAGGCTTTTATTGATGGCGCCTTGAGTGGAACTTGAATTCAATTGATTCTTTGAGTTCTGCCTTTAAATAGATTCGTCAGCGAAAATGGGATGGCTGGAATCGGGGATTGTCCCCGTCAGGGGCAATGGCGAGGCTGGCCTTCGGGTCTCAGTCCCATTCTCCATGACCGAAGTCTACCAATTTTTCTGTTGGGGCTTTCTTCCCGCTAAGCGCCTTACGTACTCCAATATCTCCTTTCTGGACAGACGGTTCTGGTGGGGGGAACCCGCTTCCCTGATCTGGGTGCCTCGCATTAGGGTCAGGGAAGGGCGGAGGGTTGCAAAAGGGGCTCGGGCTCCTTTTCGCTTTTCATCGACCTGGAGCCTTATGCTCAGAAGCTTATGGGGGTCTTCTACTGAAAAGGAAGTAACCTCTGGGCTCCAAGGTAGAGTACGTTGCAGGTCTTATGCCCTCGGTGGAGAGTGCGGTAGGCCTCTTACATATCGTTGTAGAGGCGCCAACCGTGGAGCTTATTCATGTCCACTTTTGCGTGGACATATTGTATTACCGCACACGAGCTTTTCCCTTCTCTATAGAAGCGGAGCGAGGTCTAGCTCGAAGGTCCGGAGAGAGGCGTATGCTCAAGTGAGCTCTCCTTTGGTTGTTTCTTCAATTACAAGTGTTCGGCTGTTGCAGTGATTTCCGTAGCTCTCCGGACCTTGTCCCTCGTCCCGAGGCTTCGTCCTCGTGGATGACCCTCCTTAATAGATCGGTTTGACCCCTCCGCGGGGTGAGCCGGGGATACTACGGTAAGTCGGTCTCCCGGTTATCTGACCAGGCATCTTCGGGTCGAGGGCAGGCTTCTGGTAAGTTTCAGCAGTTCCGGTGAGTTCAGCGAGGCTTAATAGGAACCAGTGTTTAATGTGTTAAGTGTTACCTTGCAGCTTCTGCGGCTCCGACTGGCTGAGAGCAATGTCTCGGGTCGGACGGAACCAATCGGATCAGTGTTGTCTTGTTAGCTGATCTACATGAGTTATTCTGTCGGCAGTTCCCTGGAGTAGAGTTAATTTGCGGTAGGAGTTGCCCTCGGGGCGAGTACTGTATCGATTTATCTTTGACGTCCTGAACTACTGCAACCTTAAGGAGCCCCTGAAAAGCTAGTTCCTCGAGGCTTACTACTTTTGGAGCTCATAGTAATTGACGAGGGTTCCGCAATTACCCTGGGATGCTTCGTATTCTGAAAGAGAGGGGTTGTTGAGTGACTGTATCTTCTCTCCTCTCTAGCGACACCGACAGTTCCTAGGTGCTAGTCTCGGGCTTGAACCCCGTTATCTTCGTATGTAATCATCGGGGGAGGTACAGCTGTTAACCTGTAGGCTTAAGAAAGGTCTCCTAAGTAGTAAGGGCAAACTGGCCGTCGACTTGGGCCGTCTTATTTCTTTAATTCCCTGTATGCACCCTTCTGTTGACGTCGCTTCAGTTAGAACGCCTTCTACAAGTAGATCCTTCGTACTCTTCTCGTAGTCTTACGGCTTGGACGGAGCCTTGAGGTCTTCTCCGATTCAGGCCCGGACAGTTCGACCTTGGCTCTGGATGACCCCCTCTACGGAGCTTTATTATATCTGACCCCCAGAAGAGCGACAATGCTGATGAGGTAAGGGACCATAGGACGGCGGAAATCAGCTTGGACTCTAATACCTTGCTTCGTAAGATTCGCTCAGCACGATATCTACCCTAGTACTCAAGAAGGCAAGGTCGCGGACTCCTACGGGGATCGGACCTAGAAGAGTTTTCCTTTTTCAGCGTTTGTCATCTTGATGGGGTTAGAGAGCAGAGCCTCAGGGCCGCCGTGGCTCTGTTCCTGACTTCTGGTGTAGGCAGGTTATCCTGCGATTAAAGACCAGTGATCATCCTCCTCAGAGTGCCTCTGCATGTATTGAAACAGATAGACGTCCTCTAGCAGACTTCGCCAGGGTAAGAATTTTACTCCTCGGGACCTACTTTCCCCGGCGATATTCCTGCCGCGGCTAGCCAGTGGACATGTCTGGCGTAAGTCGAGACGTTCAGAGAGGCGTGTAGATGTTCGATGCAAGTCTTCATCTTCAGTGGCTTAGGACCTCCTTCCTTGGCTTATTCGACTCTTTGCTCTACGATAGTGGAGCTCCGTTAAGCGTGATGAATTCTGACGTTTTGTAACACTGTTCAGGAATCTGCAGTGTAAGAACAAGTGGCAGGGAACCGCGGCGATCATAGTACTGCGTAGGACCGACTGAGGCGCCCAGACAAGTAGGCAAAATTCCGTTAGCTTGCTGTCAGCCGACACTTTTATGAGATTAGGTATGTTCGGAAGATATCTTTCGAATCGTTGAGTGCCCAGAGTAGCTTAGACTATCGCTATTGGGGCTCTTGAGAAGGTCAGAAGTAGTTGGCCTTCCTCCTTCCTTGATAGCTCAGCTCTTCTGTTCGCTCCCTTTAACTGAGGACAACCGTTGAGAGGATTCAGCGGCCTACGACCGATTCTGTCATAAACTTAGGCGACAGAAAAATTCTCAACTCTGACTTAGGTGGAATTATCGCCAACCAACACAGAAACAGTACTAGTATTCCCTTAAAGCGTTAGGCTAGCCGGCGGACTTCTTACTGAGAGGACCCTAGTCTCCTGAGGGTCCCAAGCTTCTTCCGTGGAGTGAGATGGGATAGGAGACAAAGTAGCCTGACTGGACCGAGTAGCCTGAATTGTGGTCCTGGAGCGAGCACCTTGCAGCCCACAATTCAGCTAAGAACCCTCCTAGTAGAGGTCGACTATATAGCTCCCTCACTGGATCTAGGGTAGGTGGTATCCTAGACCAGCTTCGACGATGCTCAACAATTAGTTCAGCCCTGATTCCTTACTGTACAGGGCTGCGTTTGTTTCTAAGTGTTGCGATTCTTACAGGTAGCGGTTCCGCATTGAACCAGTGATGTCTGTAAGCTTTACGAGCAATACTTTGAGTCCTAGGTTTATCCCCAAACCTTTCAAGTTCTAGACTAATAGTTCTTTCTATTTTCTACGAAGTCCGTCTCAAGAGTCTCCCGAGCTCGAGCCGGAATTGCTTCAGTGTCCAAACTCTTAGATCTTGATTATATAGTACTACTTAGCTTCAGTTGGGCCTAGCCCCAGAAGTATTCACAGGGGAGACTTTTGTACAAGGAAAATTTCGTTTGATTCCTATACAGGTCCAGAACGTCGGATTCTGACTAGGTCCTACTTTTCCTTTATAGTACTGAACTGTACTTTGGTAATTTCTAGTCCTGTTAGAGTTACCTGCAGTAGAAGCAGACTAGGCGTCTGACTTTCGACGCTCGAGGCCGCAGGTTCGTGCCTCGGTCCCAGCTGGGCTACCTCTTAGCGGCGCTTGTGATCGATCAGCATCCGGTCTGGTTTCTGCTGTGGGTTTATTGACCTTGCCCAGCAATGGGGAGGGTTGGATTTCCACAAAGAGAGCCGCGTGGAATTTTGCTCTACTAGCTCCAGAGCTCTAGACTGTCTGTGGTCAACTGTAGCCGGATATACCTCGGGGGCCGGCTGGGCTATATCTGCTGTACGAACCAGTGCATGTGAGTTTCCCAGTTGGAGCTACAGTCAAGTTGACTATACCTATTACCTTTTAGAGACACAGAAGTTTCATCGGAGTCCTGATCTTTGCTCTGTACGAGAGCAAGACTTCCTATGTGCATTCTGGATCTTCTTCGTGACCCAAGGGAGGAAGTTCGTCGCTGGGAAAACTGAATGGGCCAACTTCCAGCTAGTCTCTGTTAGCTTCCAGACGCAACTACTCACGAATAACGGAAAGAGTCTTCAGACGTGGATCAAGAGGATGCAGTGTTCTACGAACGAATACGCTCAGCGGCTGCGGAAATTCTTCACAAGCAGTAGATCACTACGGTCTCCTTGATCGGAAGTGTCCGTTATTGGACTTATTGTCTTAGCCTAGATGTACGGCAAACAGTAGAAGTAGCCTGGCCCGTGGAGAAACCAGAGGGCTTGGGGCGAGCTGAAACCTGGTCGATTCTATGGTCCAATCGAAGTTGGATGATAGCCCATTTTGGATGTACGGTCACAGTAACAGGCGTGTTGGGGCCTCTAACCTGCTTGCAGCCTGGTTGAGGGAGGAAGCCGACCAGTCTTATAGGCTGGAATCTACTACTGCTCCGCCAGAGTGTTGCCCTCATTCGACTACTTGGCGCGGCGAGCTTTTAGCCGCAACTTCCTATAGTAGCAGTATCAACAGGTAATGCTTACCTCCTGGTACTACGATGGAGCAATTGTTTGCTGTAAAGAGGGCCATTTTGGATCTAGTAGAACTTCTTCCTTCCCTTTCTAGATCGGTACTGATTTCACAGAATCCGTGGTCTGGTTGTTGTCTACCGAGTTGGGATAGTAGATCCCAGGCGAGGCAGGTATTTCTCTGCTCCCAGTTGGAAGGGCTGATTTCGCCTTAGTGAACTACCATCCAGTTCTCAAAGCCTAATAAGGTTTGCTAGGCCATTTACCAGTTCTGGAAGGCTTTAAGCTGGTTGAACCTGCTTAGTTGCCGGTAAGGCAAGTTATTTAGCTGTAAGGAGACCGTTCCGAGTCTCAGATACTTCTACTGGCTGCGGCCTAATATGAACCTTTAGAGTCCTTAGGGGATTAGGTTCTTTTAGGAGGAGGTCTCCCTTGTTATCGAACTGGATGGTATTCCCCTGAGTTTAGGTTTGTCTTCGGTTGCTATCTATTTCCAAACTTTGGAGCACCTGATCTGCCAGTCCAGGGAATCACAAAACTCGTCCCTGCTTCGCCGTGGGTAGGTCGATGCTGTTTGTGCTGCTGTCCGACAGAGGTACCCACTCTGCCAGAGTGAGCCACTGCAAGTATCCCGAATGTTGCAATGATATTTTTGCAGTGTTGAACGTAGGCAGAGTACTTCTGAAGTTCGTCAGAGCCCAAAGCTCATTCCTTTTGTGATTTTGATCTGAGGAGACATTGGCTCACAATTATAGTGAAGAGCCTAGGGAGACCCAGCCTATGACGTCATCTCCAAAAAAATCCAAACTTCTGTCTTATGCCTAATCAGGTGTAGAACTTCGATTTTTGACTAAGTCCTGCTCTTACCATTGTACGGTACTTGACTTTGAAATCTTCTAAGTCTCTTACTTATGCTATTGAATCTCAGGATTTTGGATTGGTCAAGTCCTGAGCTTATACCTTTAGTAGAGCAGGACTTCACAATTTGACTAAGTGTCTAAAAAAGAAAAAAAATTTACTCTCTAGAGTACCTTTGTTAACGTTGAGTGTGGTGACTCGGAACACCCTCCTGGATGGGAGACTGCCGGCCGTCGTGCCGATGTCTCGGGTCATGGTGCTGTCCGACAGAGATACTCTGCTGAAATGAGCCACTGCAAAAATATCATTGCAGCAATCCGTATATTTGCATATTGTTGGAGCACATGCTGACCATAGTCAAACTAACGTGCTATCTGACTTCATGGATGGCTCTCTCAATAGAACTTAGGATTTTCTAATTTTATTTGCTTTAGCTAGTCAAAAGAGTCCTCTCAGAGCCATAGTCTGGCGGATCCAGTCCCTGTTAGAATATCTACTGGCCTCACCCAAAATATCAATTTGACTGGGATGTTGCCTCCTGGGCTTAGCTACCTACTTCAACAAGGGTTACAATTCGAGGTTAGTTGTATTGTCTAGACGTCCTCTTCTACACTGTGAAGTAAACCTTCAATAGCTCACAAAGGGGCCATAGAAGGGACCCTTTGCCAGACTTCGTTTTTTCTGTATTTTTCTTTTTTTGTTCCTCTCTTAAAGAAACTATACGCCTTATTTTCCTGCTAGCACCTAGTAACCATGGTTTAAGTATGTAATGGTAGCCCCATCGCTTGACCAGTTTGCGACTCTTCTGCGCATCTCGCTCTATGGTCTACAACGTCACCTGGAGGCCTCAAACGCAGCTAGTCTCGTTCTTATGTTGTGCGTGTTTGTGAAAGTAATGGGAACAAAAAGCCAATTTCTACTATTTCCGCGTGTTTTTTGCAAAAGATTATGAAGAGTCGGCACTGGGTATCTTTAGGTATTTTACAGAAAGAAATCTATGTCCAAATATGATACATCGGCAGGTTTTTGTAGTAAATTGAGTGCATCTGTTTTTACATATTTTACCGTGCGGTAAGAATAGAGATTGACTTCATTCATGGTTATTTATTTAAAATGCAGGAAAACATTAAAATTTTATCCGCCGAAGCTTTATCCGAGGACCCATAATCAGGCTAATATCTCCATGTCTTAGTATTATATACGGCAGCTCTGCAGCGTGGAGCCAAAACGAACTAACCCCCTTCTAACTTTCATAACTTTAAGCCCCTAAAACTTATATATCGATTTGCAAGAACTTATTTACGCATGAAATGGCATTAATACTCGCAACTCTAGAAATCATATTATTGCGCCAATGAGCTTGTCCTAATCAGAAATTTCTTGCGATTTCTCTGCTGCCTACGAGTAAATAGTGAAGGGTATCAGATAACATCGGATGAATGCCGATAAATTTCCGATTCCGATGTAACGTTGTTTTTGTGAGCTACTGCTAATATGATGCTACAGCTTAAAGCTACAAGTTTAACATAGTATCCCTCATTTATAGCAAAAAAGGGAAAGAGAATTATTTGGGGGAATTACATTTAAGTTTACGGATTGATTTTATTTAGCTGCGTGTTTCTGCCGAAACGTGTTCCAAAAGTTCCTCTTTATTTTGTTCTGTGGATGATGTATAGAGTTATAACTAGTTGAGTATGATTTTTTGGCAGTTAGAATATTCATTGAATCACTAGCTTCTAGTCATTGCAAGCTGATACACTTGTTTCATTCTTTCCATAAAATGTCTAATGTCACTTTGTATTCTCATACCTACGTTGCATTTAAATATACGGTAAAAAATGCATTTGGTAGATTCTAGAGGACTCCTTGCAGTTCCTACCTACTATCAAGCCTATGGGAGCTATACAAGATTTTTGCAATAAATCGTAACATTTTTATCAAACTAGTTATACAGTACTATGTGATTGGTAAACAACACTGAATCTGATGAAACACGAAAATGTTGAATAAAGACCACAGTGGACAAGCACTCATTGGTCTCTTGATGACGTCACTGCTGGCCAGCGAGCAGAGAGGGTAGGGTCGAATATGCGCGTGAGGCTACCATTATGTAGTGATATCATTGTAGTTATGCACCCGCCAGCTCAACGCCTAAAGGACTTCCTCAATACATATTTTGAAACCTTCCGATAAAAATGGCAAAGATAAAAAGCACTGAGTTGTGTTTTGGGAAAATTCTAGCGTATTATTAGATCCTATTACTGATAATCTATTCGAAAAACGTTTTAAAGAATACTTCTTTGATGTGTAGAAAAGTTATGATTAACTTCTAGTGGCCCTGCAGATATAGCATGATAAAAATGTAAATTGTGCCTTGAAATTTTATGTAATATGCTATTTGGTGTGTGTCATAAAGCTACCTACCACGGTGCGTGCAACACCTCTGAGGGTATCGCTGTCATGTGGATAATTGGATAACTAAAGACGCCTTATGTCCGTTCCAAAGAGATGAGTCCAATTAGGCATCCACCAATGCCTTCTTACCTCTGCTAGAGTAAGGTTACTGTGCCATCCCATGCCGGGCTGTTGTAATTATGTTGAGAAACTAGGGGATGATTACTTGCATTAGCTGAGGCGGAGAATGGCTAGTGTCAGTAATGTGGGCCGTGATCCTCCTGTTGTACAGCATTCCTACCTTTTGCCACCACGAGCTGCTACTGTTTTCTGCCCTAAAGTTTCTCTTAAATATAGGTTATCACTTAATCTATTCCCTCTCTTCTCGCCCCACAACTACCGTACATCTCAGCAGCTCCCTTCCCGCAAATGCCGACCTACCTGTCAGCAGCTCCCGCCCCACAACAGTCGCCTTATTTTTTAGCAGCTCCCGTGACACACCCACAGTCCTACCTGTCTCCAGCTCCCTTCCCAAAACCGACGCCCTACCTGTCAACAGCCTTTCCACGACCACGGTCCTGCTCGCCAACAGCCTTCCCACAACCACCGTCCTGCTCGTCAGCAGCTCCCTTCCCACAACCACCGTCCTGCTCGTCAGCAGCTCCCTTCCCACAACCACCGTCCTGCTCGTCAGCAGCTCTCTTCCCANCACCGTCCTGCTCGTCAGCAGCTCCCTTCCCACAACCACCGTACTGGTCGTCAGCAGCTCCCTTCCCACAACCACCGTCCTGCTCGTCAGCAGCTCCCTTCCCACAACCACCGTCGTGCTCGTCAGCAACTCCCTTCCCACAACCACCGTCCTGCTCGTCAGCAGCTCCCTTCCCACAACCACCGTACTGGTCTTCAACAGCTCCCTGCCCAAAACCCTCGCCCTACCATCCAACAGATCCCGCCCCGCAATCACCGCCCTGCTCGTCAGCAACTCCTTTCCCAAAACTTCCAAACTACCTGGCAGCAGCTCCTTTCCCACAACCATCGCCCTGCCCATCTGTCGCTCCTTTCGTAAAACCGCCGCCCTACGTGTCAGCTGCTCCTTTCCCGAAACCATCACCCTGTCCATCACCAGCCCCCTTTCCACATACACCACCCTACCTCTCAGCAGCTCCCGCTCCACAACGATCGCCCTGTCCATCCCCAGCTCCCTTCCCGCAAACGCCACCCTACCATTCAGCAGCTCCAGCTCCACGACAATCGCCGTGCCCATCACCAGCTTCCTTCCCGCAAACGCCACCCTACCATTCAGCAGCTCCAGCTCCACGACAATCGCCGTGCCCATCACCAGCTTCCTTCCCACAAACGCCACCCTACCTGTCAGCAGCTCCCGACCCACATCGATCACCCTGCCCGTCACCAGCTCCCTTCCCACATACGCTGCCCTACCTCTCAGCTGCTCCCGCCCAACAATCGCCCTGCCCATCACCAGCTTCCTTCCCAAAAACGTCGCTCTGTCCGTCACCAGCTCCTTTTCCACAAACGCCGCCCAGTCTGTCACATGCTCCCGCCCCACAAACTTTTCCATGTCCATCAGTCACTCCTCTCCTAAAACCGCCGCCCTACGTGTCAGCTGCCCCCTTCGCGAAACCATCACCCTGCCCGTCACCTGCTCCCTTCCCACAAACGCCGCCCAGCCTGTCACCTGCTCCCTTCCCACGAACGCCGCCCTGCCTGTCAGCAGCTCCCACAGGGCGTGGCGATCAGGAGGCGGCTGCGGCCGAGAATGAGGACGATCGATGCGTGGCCATGAAGGATGAAGCTATTGACTGCCCTCTTGATGTGAGTTCCATTTTCATTTTTATTGTATATTATATGTTTAGAAATGGTTCTATCTACCTCTTTGTAAAATTCCAGTGACATGTGTGTACACAGTCATATTTATATTTATAAGTTGTGACTTGCATACGCTTCTTAGTCACAAAAATCATAGAAAGCCTGTTATAGAACCGCTGGTCGGTAGAGGTAGCTCTCAGGTAATCAAGTTCCAAGACAAAATATAATGTGGAGATCCCCAGTTGGAACCATGTAGCTAGATAATGCATTTACGATCTTTGATCATTGGCAAATGCTGAAAAAAATGTTATTTTAATTATATTTGGCCAAGACCTTACTAATGTTGAACATATGGTAGACCACTCAATGTAGTTTTACGTAGATTTGGACAGTATCTCAACTTACAAGACCGACCAGGAAACAATAACATTTGGAAGCGTCATGTTAAGCCAAGCTATAATACCTTACCTGTAATACCTACTGATTTAATAAACTTAATCTCCTCCAGGGGCATAAGATAGACCATAGGGTTAGGTTAGTTAGGTTCGCCCATCCTATGTTATGGGGAGTAGCGCCCCCAGGGGGTTTGTGTAAGGTTACCTTAGCGATTAGTTAGGCCTTCGGGACGTCTGTCTTTCGTGCCCACTTTGCTTCCTTCCACTTTCATACTCCTACTGACCGTACTGTTTGTCTGTTCTTCCTCTTCTTTCTCGACTTGCTGTTCCCATGCGCGTTGATCCTGTGTGGGAACACCTTCGTGCATGGGTTCCCCGTTTTTCTATCGATACTATATGTCCCTTCGTTTTCCTCTCTTAGAAGAGCTTAGTACTTATTTAGGGAGGCTTAAATCTTCTTATAATACCTAATACCTAATAAACCTAATTCAAATT
Source organism: Parhyale hawaiensis (assembly GCA_001587735.2). Lineage (NCBI taxonomy): Eukaryota > Metazoa > Arthropoda > Malacostraca > Amphipoda > Hyalidae > Parhyale > Parhyale hawaiensis. The sequence goes on along the minus strand of LQNS02277096.1, from coordinate 12,653,560 downwards.
TTCCTACGAGGCCCTGCCAAACTCACCGCAGTTGGAGTAGGAGTTGTGTATTGGAGTGCACTGAGGAACATTGTAATTCCTTGAGTATGAGAGACCGCATAAATGCTCTATTAAAGCAGTGGAAACAGCAACAATTTAATTCCAGCAATATATATCAAGTAGCACTAATTCAAATAGCTCATGAACGCTCCTCCAGCTGATATTCTAATCAATGTCTCCATCATTTTCGGTCATACAACGTCATAAATTTGAAAATAGCAGAAACCGTAGTCGTAAACAACACAATCTCTACAGTCTACATGAACGACAAATACGACCACGCCTTTACCTTTCTAAAACGGTACTTAACTTGAAAATTGCTGAAGGCCGAGTCCTATAAAAGCAGCGTAGAGTGAGTAGCCGTCCTTTTAAATTTACCTTTTGCTACAACGTACAAAACCTTTTCTACTGTATTTTTTTCTGTTGTATTAATTTAATATTCTGGTTAATATCCACTTCGTTTAATAAAAACAAACAATTTGTTTGGCCATAGACTGCAACAGTACTTGACTCTAAGGTCCGACGCTGGCGGCCAAAAGTTGGCAACGTAAAAATGGGATTTTCTCAAGAGCTATTCTGTTTCCCCCTTTCTAATACTGAAGAAAAAAATTCCAAGGTGCCCAACATTTTTCTTGCGGAGAAGGTATCTTGGATACGGCGGGGACGCACTTGGGCGCTTGCCTGCATGATCGTGTCTGGACATGTTCATAATAGCTCTGGAGAAAATCCCATTTTTCCCATTTTGGCCGCCAGCATCAGAGGCCACTTGGACCTAAGAGTCAAGTACTGTTGCGGTCAATGGTTTGGCTATGCTTTTGCTCAAGTAAATTTTTTCTGACTTTACAGATTATATGGAATTTATTGTCCTGATTATAAGCCAATGGCAAATGTTTTATGCCGAAACGTTGCCAAGGATTTTAATAAATAGTGTGATCTGTACAGTTTCAAAGTTTTATTCCCTAATAGTTTTAAAGAAGTTGACTGTTGGTATATTAATTTTTAGGAAAGTAGCGAAAGTTTTAAACTGAGATATATTTCTTGCTAATGATAAATGTATTTAGACGAATGTCATATGTATCCTTCAATGTCCCATGACAGGCTCGCTCTCTGTATTGTACACATGGTCCCCATATTTGGACTTCGGGCCATGCTTCCTTTGAGTGGTCATATCTACTTGCACATTGCACTACCTACTCGTACAGTTATTACCTCCGCCAAGGAGGTTATGTTTTTGTCGTGTTTGTCTATCTGTCTGTCACCAAGATAACTCAAAAAGTTCTGAACCGATTTGGACGAAATTTACAGGGATTGTTAGGTATGTTAAGAGGAACAGATGATTAACTTTTGGTGAAGATATGTCTGTCAGTTTGTTTGTTTGTCTGCCTCATTTTTCTCAATGCCATAACTCAAAAAGATATGGAATAATGTTTATGAAATTAACATGAGTTGTTAGGTATATAACAAAGAGTAAGTGACCAAATTTTGGTAATGATCCGTTTGTTCCTTCGTTTGTTTGTCACTGTTTTTAATTTTATGCTTGTTAGCACAATAA
>LQNS02277096.1:12606570-12626054 GCA_001587735.2 Parhyale hawaiensis | reverse complement strand
TTGGCGCCATAGTTCGTAACCCGAAGGCGACTGCGACTACACTTGCTCATCTGGGGCCAGTGGGCCTATACCCGCAGCACAAACCAGTGCATGTGGGTTTCCCAGGTGAGGGTGTGGTCTAAGTTGACTTTACCTATTACCTTTACAGGATAGCAAAAATTAATCATTTGTTTCTCCTAACATAACCTACAACCCCTGTAAATTTCGTAAAGATTCATTGCAATTTTTTTAATTATCTTGGTGAAAGACCAACAAAGAACTCAACGAAAAAATTACCTCCTTGGCTGAGGTAAATATGGTCAGTTCTACTCATTTAATCTACTCCAAGCAAAAATATACATATCTTTTCCATACTTGTAATATTTTAACTTCGTTTACTGCTTGCTTTTCTTAGGGAAGTATTTTGATCTGAACACAAAGCATTCATTTATTCTGCTCGTGTAATCTAAGCAAATATTAAATATTGTCAGCTGTTCTACAGCTGAATGCAATATTTTTAAGTAATATAGTGTGTGTTTTGCTTCTAATTCTAATGTGAGCCACATTTGTTGCTCTTTTTACAGATGTATTCTAATATAAGCACAACTATTTCATTTAATTTACACGTGTAATCTACTCCAAGCTCAAACGTTGTCAATTGTTCTACATTTATAATATTCTAGGCACAAATACTCTCCGCTGTTCTACACATCTATTCTGTCTGAGCGCCGATATTCTTGATGTGGTTAAAGAGGAGCGTGTACCAAACATGTTTTATATCGAACACTTAGGTATTCTAATCGTGACGTATACCAAGCGGCATATATTGCAAATAAAGTCAGGAGTCATCCGGTCGCTCCTGAGGATTAAATTTCGACTCTTTTGGACTGTGTTTCTTGGGTATGCGGGTCCTGTCTCTAACGAAGACCACCTGCTTGCATTAAAAGCATCGTTATGGTAAGACGAGTTGCTGTTATTTACATATCGGTCTATATTCGTCCCTGTCTAAGCTTGTTTGAACCATCTTTTTATTGTGCCTTCTTAATGATGGAAAAAAAGGGTTTCATTTGCAATGTTTTTGTTTATGTTTTATATTTAATAGTGTCCTACCTCAAATTTAGGCCAGACATTAATGCAGGGACCAGATGTGCGATCTGGCTGGGGAGCCTGGACGCTCCCCCATCTCCCGAGTCCATTGTGTGCAGCCCCACTACCTGGGGCGACTTCATAGGTTACCTTAGCCTGAGCAGAGCCCTGTTTGCCTCCTGATCGTACGGCTACTGCTTAAGTTTACTTATGTTGTACCTCATCGGTCTGCACTTGTTCCTAAGCGTGTTGCTCTGGCATGGAGATGCAGTCAAGCACGGGCTCCACATTTCTCTGACTCCTTTCATATCTTTCCCTCCTCGCTTCTAAATAGCAACTTTGACTGTGAAACCTAAAGCTTCAACTAGTACAATAGAGAGAGCATAGGACGGGCTAATATCATAAGGTTGCTAAATTACATTCACCTGTTCTTTGTTATGGGGATCAGCAACCCCAGGAGGACTCTTTTCGTTACCTTAGTCTTAGCTAGGCCTTCAGAATGTTTTTCGTGTCGACTTTGCTTCCTTTCATTTTTGATATTCGAGCTTATGGTCCTTTGTTCTGGTCTTCCTCATCTTTCCTGGTTTGCTGTTTTTATGCCCGCTCATCATGTGTGGGAACACACTTGAAAATGGGGACTTACATTGCTATCGACATTCTGTATGCCTCTTCCTTTCCTCTCCTGAGGCTCCAATGTCGTGATTAGGAAGGCAACAACAACTTATAACTAGAGCACTCTGAGAGCACATAACTCTGTTCATAATCAGACAGGGAATCCGCTACCAGCAGATTACCACTAACCACCTATTCCCCAATGACCGCACAGTCGAACACCTGGGGGTCACCGTCACCCTGTGTTCCTCATCCCTCACTCTAATTAACATATACGTTCCTCCGGCTACATTTTGTCCCCCTGGATACAGGCTCGACTCTTCCGCCCTTTTGCCGACTCCCTGGCTGACACCCTCATTATGGGTGACTTTAACGCAAACCATACTGACTGGTTTTCTGTAAACCAGGATGAGCGGGCTGCCGCGCGGGGTGAGGAGATCAGTGAATCCATTAATAATGGACCCTACTGTCTCCTCAATGGCGACTCGCCCACCAGGGTCCCTCGGGACGGTCCGGGATCTTCTCCGGACCTGACCGTTATCTCTGCTCATCTTGCGCTTGATTACACCTGGTCCATCACTACCACCCTCTCATCTGACCATCTTCCCATCTTGATCACAGCCGAGTCTAGTAACTCTGCCCCCTCCTGTCCCAGACTGACCTTCGTTAACTTCAGGAAAGCTAACTGGGAGGAGTTCACACGCGAGTGCGAGGAACTTATTACCTCCCTCCCACTCCCCTCTTCCTGTCGTGGCGGACTGAGGGCCCTTAATCGGGCCCTCTTATCAGCTGCTAAGCCCCACATCCCGGCCGGCCATCGCAAGGAATATATCCCCCGACTCACCCCGGATGCCAGAGACGCCATCACCCGCCGTGATCACCTCCGCTCCACGTCTCTTTAAGAAGACCCCTCCCTTTCTCAGTTACAACAAGAAGTGGATCGCCTCATCTGTGGCGCTGCCCAGGAGGCCTGGAAACAAACGATCCAAGAATGCGACCCCAAGAGCAACCCCAGTAAATTCTGGTCTCTGCTCCGCTCACTATCAGGCAAGCAGTCCTCCGTCCCTCGTAACCAGCCCATATCTTTTGGAATTCGTTCACATACAACGGCGATATAGCCAGCGGCTTTTGCAAGCAATTTACCGCCACCTCTCCCCCTGTCCTAGCTAATTCACCCAGACAGGCCAGGCGACTCCTTCGCAAGCGTCACCCCATTGATCATGGGTTCACTCCTTTCACTCCCTCTCAAGTCTGTGAGGCCATAGTTACCTCAGGGTCCTCCACAGCTGTGGGCCCAGACCAATTGTCTATTCTAAATCTTAGGCGTCTGGGCCTGCAGAGTCTCATCTATCTTACCAGATTATACAATCTCTCCCTTGGCGACGCAGATATTCCCACCTTATGGAAGTTAGCAGTTATAATTGCCATTTAAAACCATCTAAACCTGCGGATAAATGATCCTCTTACCGCCCAATATCGCTTCTGTGTCCCTCTGCGAAAGTCCTGGAGCCTTTCATCAATGAGGTTTACCAACCTGCCTCTCACCAACATGGTTTCCGGCCTATGCACTCCACCACATCTGCTCTACTTCCTTTGGCCTTCCAAGCAACCCGCGATATGAACAAACCCAAACCCCCCGACCGCACGGTGGTTTTGTTGATTGACTTCAGCAAAGCGTTCGACACCGTTCCTACTGAGGGCCTCCTCTCCTCAGTTTCCAGCACCACACTCCACCACAATGTTGTTAGATGGCTCGCGGCTTACCTCAGGGGACGAGCAGCTTGCTGCCTCTATAATGGCTTCCGTTCTCAGTTCCGGGCTGTCAAGGTGGGGGTTCCTCAGGGTTCGGTCGTCTCGCCCTCCCTGTTCAACCTCTACGTCTCTGACTTCCCCATTCCTCGGGACCAGTTCTGTTGCCCCTCTGTAACATCTTATGCCGGCGATTTCACTGTCGTGGCGTCCCATCGCGATCCTCTCACCGCTGCTGCCGCTCTCGCGGATCTCTCTGACTCAATCAGCAATTGGGCAGCTGACAAGGGCCTTACCATATCAACCTCCAAATCCAATTCAACCTTTTGGACAACCGGCACCCATCAGTCTGGACTCGACCTTGGCATCACTATCGACAACACTGCTCTGCCTCTGGAGCGCCGCCCCAAGACCCCCTGCGTCACCTTTGACACCCACTATACTTTTTCACACATATCGCTTCCACAGCTGCTCGAGCCTCCAGCCCCCTCAGATTGCTCAAGGCCCTAGCCGGCACACGCTGGGGCCAGTGCAAGGAGACCCTGCTTCTCACATACAGGGCATTTGTTCGACCTCACATCACCTACGCTGCTCCAGTTTGGTATCCTGGGGCTCGCCAGTCCGCGGTTCGCAAGCTGCTGACGGTTCAAAACGCCGCTCTCCGCACAGCGACCGGTTGCCTCCGCATAGCTTCTGCGGACCATCTCCACTCCGAGTCCAAGCTGCTGGGGGTCGATCAATCTCTCAACCTCCTGTGCCGTCAATACCTTTTTTCCGCCCTTCGTCTCGAACACCCGTCCCACTCTGTTGTCGCTGCACAGTCTGCCCCCCGTCTCATCCGCCACAACTTGGCAACCAAATTCCAACCCCACATCAACCACTTACTTACTGACAACATCATGCCTTCTCAAGAGTACCGCTCAGCGATTTCCTCCCTTCATCGGTCTGCCGTGCAATCTTCACTAGACCGCCTCCCCGTAAACAGGGTTTTGGGCTTTGCCCCACCGGAGATTTCACCCGATGAGGCGATCCTCTCGGGTGCGGCCCGCTCCACCCTATCACAGTTATCCTCAGGTTTTTGCTCTGCCCTGATGTCTTACCGCCATAGGATCAGACTGGCGGACTCGGACTCCTGCCCTGAATGCCACCGCGCCCCCCAACACCGTCAACCACCTGTTTGAGTGTCCCGCCCACCCCACTACTCTCCTTCCCACCTCTCTATAGGACAGTCCTCTATCTGTAGCTGACTTCTTGTACTCCCTACCTTCTTTTTCATACCTTCCGCCACATGCCTGACCCCCTCCGGAGCCACCCACTACTTAAATACAACAACAGCAACAACAACTGTAACGAAAAACTCAAATTGTTTCTGAAACCATGATTTATCTGTATCAGCACCAAAATATCATTTGCGCCTTTTAATTAATATTACCAGTTTCTGTAATTTTCTTGGGATCTGTTCATAACTATTTGAGTTATGCTGCCAACAATCATCATGACAAACACAAGTCAAACACACAAACGAACCAGTTGATTATCACCAAAATTCAACCATCTATCTCTTTTAGCCTCACTAACAAGTCTTGTAAATTTCATAAAGATCTATCTATAACTTTTTGAATTCATGTGCTAACAATAATAAAATGGAATACAATAGCAAACACACAAACGAACCAACAGATCATCACAATAATGTGTTCATTTACTCTTCGTAATATAGCTCTCTAGAAATTCATGTAAATTTCATGAAAATCTGTTGATAACTTTCAGAGATACGACACTTAGAAAAATTTTTACATAAACACAATGATGGGCAGATTTATTATCTGTTGTTGTTTACATGCCTAACAATCCCTGTAAATTTTGTAAAGATCCGTTCACAACTTTGAGTAATCTGGGTGACCAACAAATAGACACGACAAATACAAAATCTTTGGCGGAAGTAAATATACCAAGAGCTTGAGTTACACATCTCAATATTTAGCAATTGGTGCCCAAACCTACTGCGTTTTGTTTACGTACCCTCTGCGTCTTGTTTCCATTCCCACTGCGTGTAGTTCCCATTCTCTTGGTGTTTGATTCCTATTTCCCCAGCGTTTGTTCACATACCCTCAAAAGTAAAGTTAACTAGACCCCACTCCCAGCTGGGAATCTCACATGCGCTGATTTGAGCTTCGGATACAGACCAAATGGTCCCAATAGAATAAGTACGGCACAGTCGATCATGAGTCGTCAAGAGCTTTGGCGCCATCGGTGAAAAGTTGCAACGACCTCCGCCCCACTACCCTTTTCCCCCATTACTCCAGGAAGGTAAGTGCCCCCACGGTAGCTGTGCAACATATCAGTGCTGAGTCAGTGCGCGTAGCTCAGCAAGAGCTCTAATGCTTTGATTAGTATCGAACCTCCCACATCCGGTGCCTGAGCTCAGCACCCAAGGCAGCTGCCACAGCTTAAGCCAAACGACTGATTCCCATACAGGCGTGGATCCCTTTAGTAACCCTTACATATCCTATTAGGCTAACACTGTCTACATTCTATACGTACAGAAGGTGAATTTGTGCTGCTGTATTAAGGCCATTTCCTTAAATATGTGGCAGTGTTACGAGCCGAAATTAAGTAAAACTAGAAACATTTCCATGGATCCTGAGGCTGCAGCCGTCGAAGGCTGTGCATCGTTGTGGTCTTCCGTGGCAGGTGAGGATGAAATAAACTGCTATTTTGCGGTATCGATTGGGTTTGGTCGTCTGAATGGGATGCTCTTCCCGCTGTAGAACTCCATCGGTTATTTCAACTACATTAACCTCCTTTGTACATCATTTCTCTTGCGCCCTTCGTTTCTTTTCTCGTTCAACATTTACTGCCAATATTCCAGTTTTCCTTCAATTTTCATTCACTTTTTCCCTTACACGGTGATGTTCCATGCATGGTCTCAGCTGTCATCTTAGCACCACACGTTCCATTTATTTACGTCTCCATTACCACTGCACCCTAAACTGTTGCATTAGCTGACTTTTCACCATTGGCCCTCACTACAGCTTATTTTTGTCATGTCTATTAATGTTTGTCGCAAATGTCCCCTCATAGAAATATTCCGGGGACCCTATTCCTGTAAGTATATCTATGAGCCTCACTCTGGCCAAGGATTCGTGAATGAATGATGAGGTTAGTTTGTATGGTTAGGAAGGTTCTCTTTACTTCCCCTTCTGTTCTGTGTCCTAGGCCGACGGTGTTGGTAAGCGACCCACTTAGTGGCATTCCTACTTGTTGCCATGTGAACAGCCGAGACCCTTCGCCCGAATGTTTTTTTTTTATATATATATTTCGCGTCTTAGAGATTCTCTGCGCTGTTTTCCTGCCAGTTGTAACACATCAGCCACATGAAACCAATTACTCACTTACCTTTGTACATAACTTGACATATTTTAGGGAGAAAAGCTGAGAATATTATCAACAAAATTTTCGGCTTGAAGAATAGTACTTAGGTTTATTACACACAGACAAACATTACAATTATGAAAACTTGTTGAGTTCAATATACGCACAGTAATATATCTACATAACCCATGGAAGAGTTATGAAACTTTTTGGGTAATAAGTAGTAATTAGACTAATACAATTGCATACCATAATCTTTATACCGCTTTTTAGAGCTAATAACCCTTCTTTGCATAAGTACGTGTAGTGATGAATTTCCCTTAGCTTTTGCCGTACAACCACTGCCTTGCCCATCAGCAGTCCCAGCCTCCCAACATCCATCCAGCCCGTCTGCAGTCTCCGCTTCACTTCCACCGCACGGCCCGTCAGTAGTCCCCACAGAGCGTGGTGGTCTGGTTGCCGCTGCAGTTAAGACCGAGGATGGGGACGACCAGTGTGTGTCGGTGAAGGAGGAGGTTGTTGACTGGACTATTAATGTGAGTTCCATTTGTTTTTTAATTGTTAGAGAATGTGTATTTGTTGCTAATAGAATGATGTTAACACAAAGATCATTACTTCCGTTATGTTTTCATAGGTGTTCTCTCAGTTGTCACCGAGTTTATAGCCCCATAATAAAATACAAGCTACCTAGCGTTTTTAAGCAATGCTATTTAAATGAAAAATTCGTCTCTTACCAGCTTGAAATAAAATGAAAGCAAAACGTTACTTCGAAGACTAAAACCTTCTGGATACAGGCACGGAGAGCTATGTTGACATTATAAAGTTGTCACTGGGCATGAATGAAAAAAGAGAGTTTTTGCATGCCACGATGAGCGGTCGGCTGTCACGGACTTTTAACAGAAGGAGGCCACGCTATGACAGTTCTCCTGGCAGGCCTGCGGCCTTTTTTCGACATTCATCAGCAGTGGAGCCCTTAAATTCGATATATAGTGTATTACGCACAGCCTTGCTATGATTAGAGACAGCAAACCCTAAAGAGTATATCAAGTCATATTGTTTCGGTAAAATTTCTTCTTTGCCGGGATCAACTTTCAGTTGTGTTTGCCTGGAGGCTTTAAAGCAAACTGTTAATGGCATTCATTTAGTTTTTTCTGGACAGCTTTTCGACTTTTCTGGTGTTTCATTTCGATTGCACTACCTGTCCGTTGTGACTGGAGCATGAGGTTTTAATAATGATGCTGCTGAAATTTGGAATTCATTTCAAAGCCTCCTTTGTCTAGCCACATATATTGTCTCTACAGCTTTCCTAGGCTTCCAGCGTACTTCTGTGTGTCATGTTTGCCTCCTTCGCAAGCACATGCTCCCAAACACATGTGTTGCAAGTCAGCTGGGCTTGAGCCTTGCCGGATATTGAACTTCCAATCTCCGTGGCCATTGGTGCCTCCATCTATTAAAACTGCTCGAAGGCGCGTGAACCTCTTTAGTCTCTCATGCTCGCAAAGATCCGCGGTGAAGTCGAAAATCGCTGCTTACGACTGGTGCACAGCAATAACAAGATCCGTCCTGCCAGAGGAAAGTATCAAAAGTAATGATCCAAAAGAACATTCTATTGTTTACATTCCCCTCTACCATTTACAATTACGTAGCATATAAAATACTTGAGTTGGATTAGTTCTACTCTAAATAGTAGCAAACGATAGATAATGGATGGAATTAGAATTTTTAAGTTTTTCTAGCTCAATTCTGCCAAAAGTCTTCCTATTGCGTTACTATCATTGGCAATATTTGCCATTGTCCTTCTTCAAATGTTCAAGAACTGCCTGCTTCCCGAAGTCCCTTCCAGGCTTTGCAAAAGTTCTGACTTGTTTTAATAATTTGCCATCCGAAGTTCGTAACCGCTTTATTTATAATGAAATAAAATAAGATTTGTAATGTATTAGTTTATTATAATCTAAACAACATTGCTATTCAATAGGACTTCCTTTGGCAGCAATAACACGCCCTAATCGTGGTCGAATTCCTTAGATAGATTACGGACGTAATCCTTCTTCATCTGAGCCCAAGTGCAGTTCACAGAGGCTTTCAGCTCCTCAGTGTTGTTGTGGCGATCTTTGCATGCTTTACTCTCAATATGCGGCACACGCTGTAGTGCAGAGGGTTGAGATCAGACGACTGTGTGGGCAGAAAGTCATGTTTTTGCTCATCCAGTTTTGGACAGTTTTTGACGTGCACGCTGTTACACCATCTTACTGACACACGTAATCTCCATCTTTGACGATTTTTCTGTTCATAGGAAAGACTTTTATGTCCATGATATCCCTGTATTCAGCCCTTGTCAACCTGTAGCCGCCCTTGAACCACATTGGAGGCATCTTCTCTCCATTGGAGGCCACAACGCCAAGCATCATCTCAGAGGCCTGATGCTTTGTTGTGGAGACATAACGAACATAAGAGATGTCTTGGCCAAAGCTCACAACTCGATCGTTCTGTTTGTTGAAGACAGGATCCACGGTGAAGGTTTTCTCCTCTGAGAAAATGATGACTCGATTTCCAGGATTTTCAAGTCGTTAAGAAGGCGGGAACATCGCTCTTGGTGCTTTTTAACCCTGTCAGCAGTTAGCAGCGATCTTTTCTGTCACTTTAAGCTCTTTCCACCTTCACTCTTTACAACTCTTGACACGGTTGACACAGAAATCTTCTTCTTTGCAAATTCAGTCAGTTTGAGTTTCGGATCATTTACAAAGGCTCTTCGAACATTCTTCCGTTGAATAACTTGTGGTCTGCCTGAACGTGGTCGATCTTTGAGGCTATCATTATCTTAAAGCGATTTTCGACCCGTTTCACTGTTTGATAAACTGAAATTTTGCAACCTAACAATGTCCGCCTTCTCGTGACCCGCGCGAAGGAGAGCTCCTTTCTATATCCTTTTTGTATCCATTACCAACTACGTATAAAAATGAGCACTGTTACCAGTTATTATATTATCTGAAATAGTTTTGGAATGAGTCATTGTCAAGTAATTTCAATAAGTCTGTGAAATGCGTTTCACACTTTGAAAATACAAAACAAGTCAGGACTTTTGTAAAGCCCGGTATCTATACCAACGTTTAACTTGATTAAAACGAGTGCTCTGTTCCTGCAAATTTAGAGGTTATGCCATTCTTATCTATTCTCACTTAAGCGAAATGGTCCATCAAACATAGGACAAAACTTGCTCATCTGCAGAAATGAAAGCTGTTTTTTATCAACCCACCCGCCGACTTCATTTAGCCTGAACGTCTCTTATGTGGGTGCCATTCAGTATTACAAATAGCAATTTCCTGTGGTTTATGACGAAGAAGTCACCACATGCAAATTATGCATAGCCGGTTTGAGAAAGCACGGCCTTGTTTCATTAATGTATCATCTGCTAAGGTGGTCTATCCAAGGAGCTTGATTTTGGTCTTGAGCAATGAACAAAAAATAGTCTTTTTACGGTCATTCTTTATTGAGATGAGTAAGCTACTGTGCGGAAATGTTCTAGGCCGTTCGCAAGATCGTAGAAGCAAACGTGCCCCCCAGAAATTCTAGTCCATTATCAGTTATTATTATCTCGGGAAGTGTCATAAAAGTGTCTTCTGAAACTTTCGCTGCAGTTGTAGAATGTTTATTTGTTGGCCCCATGGCGATAGTATGCTTTGCGTGCATCTCGATAACTACTAGAAGATATTTTACGTTTCTAATAGGTTTACTGCTCAATTTTCATCAGAAGACCTAGCTGACTGGCGGTACAGAAAAGCCCCGCCCCTAGACTTGCCCTTACAAAATTGAAAATAACTGCATTGCCGTACCACTAAAGCCACTACCAATCCCAGCCACGAGTTACGGGGACCAACCCAGTTTTTTACAAACTTTATTTGTGGACCAATTCTCACGAAATTTGCAGACAATATATAAAATTGAAAAAGAAATGGATTTTGGTCGCGACATTTTTCCGTTTTCTTTGTAGTTTTCTTTTTGCGATTTTCCGAGTAAACTATGAAAAAGTGATGTTTTTCAATAGTACGCTTTTTTCTACAGCTTTCATGCTAGGAAAAAACAAAAACTGTTTTGGAAAGCCAAAGACTATGGCTACAATCTATCGCCGGCTTTTTTCCAATTTCCTTCTGTTTTTTCTACAAATTTGGTCCGAACAGAAGAAGTTTGGTTTCTCATGAAAAACACGTTTCACGCCATTTTTCCCTCTTCCTCCCCTCGCTGCTCCGAAACTAATCCGAAATTTGAAAAAAAAAACGACGAGAGAAGATAGCCCTAGTTTTTAGCTTTCCAAAACCGGTTTCATTTTTTCTTAGCATGAAAAATGTAGAAAAAAAAACATGATATGACTGCTAAAAAACATAACTTTTTACTGGAGCCAAAAAAAACTATAAAATTTGTATATATAGAAATGTATGCCTGTTTTCTTTACCAAAATTCATCTAATTATGACCTGTGATAAGTATTGCAAAAATAAAGTAAGAAATTCCAAGAAAAGACCTGAATTCACCGTTTTCTATGAAATTTTCTTTTCAATGGATAGCTATTATATTTTTATTTATCCTCCAATTTGAACGAAATTTGCATGTAAAATCAAATTTAGAATCGATTTTATTCATATCAATTTTTCTGTTTTCTTTGTAGTCTTTCTTTATATTGGCGATTTTTAGGATGAACTGTGATTTTTTTATGATACATATGTATTGTATAAACAGCAATAATAAACAATACATGAATTTAAAAATGATAGACTAACACTAATATATACTAAATGACTAATAACATACTCTATCATAAAGTAATTACTATGCCAGTAATAATTGAAAATCAGAAATAGAAAGATTTAATTTTATTTGTACTTACCCTAACAACAGTTGCAAGTTGATTCCGATTATTCCAATTCCAATTGATATATAATATGAAATACATTATATGTATTTATATATGCATAAATACATATAATGTGCTTGCAGGAAGTAAAATTTTGCTCTACAACACATACCATATTTTAGACTTATGCAATTTCAAATTTTTTCAAAATATACGAGTCTACTCTGAAAATATGAATATAAATAGAAAACGACTAAGAAAGCAGAAAAACTTTATGGAATAAAATGTTTTCATTTTTTTATTTTATATATAACAACCAAGTTTCAACGTAATTGTTCAATATTCAATATTTGTTTCAATATACTGTATCTGAGTCCATGCTGAAGATATGAATATAAATAGAAAACGACTAAGAAATGAAAAATTCATGAAATGAAATTTTTTTATTCTTTCATTTTACATATAACTACCAAGTTTCAGCTCAATTGGTCAACATTCAATATTTGCCCCCTAAAGGGTACTTTGACCCCATTTTGGGGGGTTTCCAGTTCGCCCAGGACTCTAATTTTTTTTATCAGAGGTCCGCCTCCCCCAAGGTACAAATTACACTCTAAAACCAAAAATGGCAAAATTTTACCATTTTCGCTGGGTTGGTCCCCTTAAATAAATTAATGTCTCGACACGGTTTCGACTGTTTTATCTCGATGAATGTGTTTAGCTGGTCGGTGAAAGTCTTTTACTGAGACTAATTCTTTGCTAGAATAATGAACGTGCGAGTGGCCTACCCTATGATTGGCAGCAGCACGATGTGCAGACAGCATGAGAGATAGTGCCCATTTACAGTCTCATTCTTGTAATGGTCTATCAGAGCTGTCACCGACCACAGCCTGCGACTGGCGCACAGTCGTAAGAATTTCCGCGGCTGCAAGAGTAAAGTCGCTCAACGACACCCGATGAAATTTTTGAATGAACTATATTTCGTCGTTCGATAATGTGCGTATCGTCAGCCTCTTCTTTGTAAATTAAACCTCACCTCCTTTGGCTGTCTAAATTTTTTCGGTGTGTTAAAATTATCTGTACATCGCTGAAGAAACGCTTATTTCTTGCGTGTTGTGGTATTCTTTAGTGTCCTGCCACCTATTGTATATGCTGCAATAAATTAGCAGGAGTGCACATGGAAAAAATTACCACAAGAAATCTGCTAGTTGGAGGGAAGGTACCTCAGGTCAGGCCCAATGATAAGTAATTGTTCAACCACTCAAAGACTACAGAAAAATACGTATTTTCTTGCAAGATTCAAATGCAACTATAGGGTACCTATATCTTAATTTAGCAGTTGCTGAGTTGTTTTTTTTTTCCTGCCCACTTCGCTGCGTTTGTTAACGTATGTTTATTAAAAGTCTCTATTCACGTATTCATTTTGTCTCCAGACTTACTGTTTCTACACTGTTGTTGCTCTCCATGCAGATTCTTTCGTTTCTAGATCTGCTACATATCACTGTGTTTTCTGCTTTTACAGTATCGTTGTTGGTGCAAGGGAGTCTCAAGCTGGAATATCTTCACCCCTACAAAAAGAAATTCGGTGTTGAATGCACAATTTGCAGCTCATGCTCTAGTACATTTCTTGCAATGTTTTATTTATCTGAGCAGGTTGGAGATACGAGCCCTGCACCTGACTCAAGGAAAAGCTACAACAATGGGCCTGCCTCTGAGCACTGCGTCAGTGTTACATCTACATCGAGATGCAGCACCAGCCAGTCATCGCTTCTTGCATCCAATGTTGACAACCATACCGTCTGTGGACCAAGTATCGACTTAGTACCCTCTGTTGGACCCAACATCAACCATGGGCTTAGCTTCATTGCTACACTCGCCCCTTGCAAGTCAGAAACACCGCACGTAGTCCCCTACACTAATGGAACCAGCGGAAACAGCACTAAGGCTGCGGGCGACAGTGAGGAGCTGCAATTATATTCAAAATTTGGCCTCCGAAATTTACGGATTGTGCTCACCCGGTCTGACCGCTTAGCAGTTGCTGCTGCTGTTGCATACAAGGGCTATGGCTTCCTTCCCACTGGTTCCCGCCGAAGTGATCGCGAGGTAACTGCTACTGATGGGGAAAAATCTACAGCTGCTGGTATTCTTGCTGGAGCAAAAAGAAGTGGACCGCAAGAATCAGAACATGAGCCCAATGAAGTTCCTGTTGTAGCTAATGCAGTTGGGTCAAGCCCACAGATATTGCGTGATTCATTAGCTTCTGCTGGAGAAGAAAATCGCCAAAAGCAGCAAGATCCTCGTCTGGAGAAGCCAATCAAGTGTTTTTGCTGCAGCCAAACTTTCTCATCGGTTGGATTGGCAAAATACCACATTTGTTTGCAGTATTTCGATGAGAACAGCATTTGCAAATTGTGCAACTTTAGAGCGCCTCGCTTGCTGGGGATGTGGGAACATCTGATGAAAACGCACATCACTGAGAAGCCCTTCCTCTGCGCCTTGTGCGACAAATCTTTCGGAGGCACAAAAAGCAAAATAATGCCTCACATCTCACGTATTCATGCGAATGTCCGCAATTTTGAATGCAAGCATTGCGGTGCTTCTTTCTTTGCTAAAAATGAGTTAAGTTCTCATATCCTTTATAAACATACGGCCAATAAACCATTCAAGTGCCAGGAATGCGATTTTGCTACTAAGTCAGCAAAAACGCTGAAGCATCACCATGGTAGAAAGCATAATGGAGAGAAAAAATATATATGTGGAGAGTGCGAAGGTGCATATGTCACAAAATCAACACTACGGCGGCACATCGTGTCGATGCATCATCAGCAAAAGCGTTACAAGTGCCTTGAGTGTGGTGATTGCTTTCAAACGCAAAATGAACATCGCTACCATATGCTAAAGCATTCTTCAACTGCTAAAAAATATCAGTGCTCTTATTGCAGTGAATATTTTTACACGAAATTGCGTCTTAATGTACACTGCAAACAAAACCATTCAAATACAAAGTCCAAGCAAGAGCCACAGGTGCCCGCCGGTTCCTCTTTGTCTGCTCAAGCACGTAGTAATGATGATCAAAAGCGAGATCCTCGTCTGGAGAAGCCAATCAAGTGTTTTTGCTGCAGCCAAACTTTCTCATCGGTTGGATTGGCAAAAAACCACATCCGTTTGCAGTATTTCGATGAGCACCGCATCTGCAAGTTGTGCAACTTCAAAGCGCCTCGCTTGTTGGAGATGTGGGAACATCTGGTGAAGACGCACATCACTGATAAGCCCTTCATCTGCGCCTTGTGTGACAAATCTTTCGGTGGCGGCAAAATAATGCCTCACATCTCACGTATTCATGCGAATGTCCGCAAGTTTGAATGCGAGCATTGTGGTGCTCGTTACTATGCTAAAGATGAATTAAATTCTCATATCCTTTATAAGCATACGGCCAATAAACCATTCAAGTGTCAGGAATGTGATTTTGCTACAGTGTCAGCACAACTGCTGACGCATCACAATGCTAGCAAGCATAATGGAGAGAAAAAATATAAATGTAAAGAATGCGGAGTTGCATTTGTCACAATGTACAGGCTAAGGCGCCACAGTGAATCTCATTCTGATGGAAAGCCTTACAAGTGTCCGAAGTGTGATGAAAGTTTTCGGAAGAGAGAACAATATCGCCGTCATCTGATCCAGCATTCACCAACCGCTAAAAAATTTAATTGCTCTGATTGCGATCAATCTTTTTACACTAAATGGAGTCGTGATGCCCATAGCAGACAGCACCATTCCAATGAGAAGCTAATCCAATGTGACCAGTGCTCATATTCATCCCATTTCAGATCCCGACTAAGAGATCACATTGCCCGCAAGCATTCAAACGATAGACCCTTCAAGTGCAGCCATTGCTCAGCCACCTATGCTGCCAAAGTCAACCTACAAAATCATGTCAGATACAAACACTCAAATTTATTACTGAGATGCACATTTTGTGAGTACTCAACTGCTTTCAAGTTCAATCTGGACCTCCACATCACTCGCATGCACTGTGAAGAAAAACCTTTCAAGTGTGCAGAGTGTAGTTATTCCACTACCACGAAACAATATCTCGAGGCGCACATCGCAAGCAAACATTTGGGCGAGAAACCTCACCAATGCCAGCAATGTGACTTTAGCTCCGCCCACAGTAGCAGTTTGGCTGTACACGTGGCTACCAAGCATAGCCAGTCAGACCGTAGCTTCACCCACAACAATAATTTAACTGAGGCGTGTCTGCTAACCACAATCGGTGAAACTTAAGCTTTTCCGGTATGCTCCCAATTTGCTGTAATTCTGGATTGAGCATCAGTGAATTCGAAACTTAGTCTTTCAGAGCAACGAGACCGTTGATCCGCCCATAGCAGCAATGAGGCAGTAGCTCCGCCCATCGATGCACTGAGACTTTAGATTCTTCCATAACTATTGTGAAACCGTTGCTCCGCTCATAGCCGCAGTGAGACAGCAGCTCCTCCAAACTGGAATGCGTTGTGAACGCAATCGGTAGATTGAAAAAAGATTGTTTAATGTAGGTACTTGTAACTAAAGGAACTGTCCAAAAGCCCAACCCTTCGCCTAACAACGCAATGGTGACGAAAATTTCAAAGTGATTCAAAGTGCTGAATTACCGTCGAATCGTCATCAGAAATCTGTTATCTGTTCCCCGGGATATTTCTAGGAGTTTCTGTATATTACATTACGATCCGTTCATAGCTTTGTGACCTATATAGAGGAGAATCCCAATCGGCAATTTATAGCCCTTTATCTGATGTTTTCGCAGAACCTCCACTATTTACTCAAAGGCTGTCGATAAATGCCTATAAATTTCCGATTGAGAAGGGTCCGATTTGTGATCACAAAAACTTGATCATTTGTTCCTCGTGACACTCGCAGCACTAAATTTCTTGGAAATTAGTTCATGAGATTCTGAGTTACATTACCTAGAAGGAAGCAAACAGACAAATGACTGAACGGATTATCTGCCAAATCTGTCATCTTTGCATCCTGAAATACAGTACCTACTATTTCAAGTAAAGTTTTCCAGATCCATCCCCAAATTTTTGAAACGTTTTGCAAAGTATCTAATCTATGCTTAAGTACTGACGCATGTTCCAATATCATCTATAATATCACATATCCACACTAATATTGTCTGCTGTCCTCCAGATGAAAATTCATTCAATCGCTAATGCTGTTTTACAGATGTAATCACATCTAAGTACAAATACTGTTAGCTGTCCTGTATGCGTTAACTCCGTCTATGCATAAATCTTCTGCTACCTTACAGATGTAGTCTAGTCTGGATATGCATAAATGCTCGGTGCTGTAGTGTTTTAATCTAATTTAAGCACAAATATTGCCTGCTATTTATGGCGCCATGTGGGTCTATGTATAAATATGGTTTCTAGCATTCAACTTCATGTCCGTGTGTCCAGAGCTCAATTGACCAGAAGTTGATAAAAGTTGACTACTGCTGTACTTATTTACAGTAATTGAAAATTTCGAGTAATCCATTACCTAGGGCCTGCGGGTTTTGAGGGACGTATTGTACCCTCGGCTTTTAAGATAACCCCCAGGAAGTAATCGCAAGGGGTGAGGTCAGTTGACCTAGAACAGAAATCAACGGGATGATCCACAGCTACCTCTCGCTCATCGAAAAGTTCTTTCAGAAGATTTCAGACATCGATTAGGCTGTGAGCTGCGACCCCGTCTTGTGTCCCCCTAACATTTGTTGGCGATTCATATGCGTCTTTGATTACTTTAGTCTAAGTTCTTCTGAGTTTAGAGAGGGCTCCTTCTATCCCTACTCCAGTAGTCTGCAACAAAAGTGTTGTGTGCGTTTGTAGTTGTAGTTTCTAGTTTTAATATTTGAGTTCGCCCCGTGGTGGTGGGATGGGTGGTAGGATGCTCCGCGTGCATGATGAGGTTTGCGCGTTTCCCAACCTACCAGGCAGGTGAATTCTTGCACTCTTCGTTTTCCAATGTTCTTGTTTCTGGCAATTAACTTCCGCCGTGCTGGAGCCACACTTACATTTCACGCAGACAACTCCCTGCGAGACTTGAACGTCAGTCATGTTACCGTATCTGTGCTACAAATTTTTAATATATTTATTGTAACTGCACATTCCAGCAATCAGTTCTGCCTGCGAGTGTATATGTGACCCCGGCATGCAAGAGCACTTACCTACGCTGATAAATTTATGTTTTGGTCCTCCTTTTTCATCCTTGACTTGTTCTCGTGCGCCTTGCTGTTGTGTTGGAACTAACCAGTGCTTGGGTTCCATGTTTGTGGCGACATACTTGTGCGTCTTTTCTTTTTGTTGTTGTCCGTTAACCTCTCAGGGGCGGAGCTCAAGCGCCGCCCTCTTTGACCGCATGGAAGAAATGGAGGGAGGCGCTTGGATCTTCCCAACATCGTACTTCAGACCTCAGTCCGCGCTATCGCTGCGTTTGGGCGCCGCTCAGTCGCACCAGAACTCCTTACCTGATCCATATATAAGTAGGGGGTGCAGAGGGATACACTTCACCAGTTTTGCTGCAGAGTGGGAATTTTACTACCACGCCGTTGCTAGCAGTGAACACAGCAAGTGTGGTACCGTTGCCTTGTAGCTCTAGATTGGTTACTTTCAGAGCATGAAGTGATTTACTCCCTGAACTGTGGTAATAGTAAGTGACGTTTCTTCTAATTGAGAGATGATATTTATTGTAAATTATAACTCCCCAGGTTCCCACATGGTAGCTCCTTCCTTTTTTCCACAGGAAGGTCGGTCGAGGGAGAGGGGGGAAAAGCGTTTCTCTTAGGTGTCACGTCAACCTTTTCAACACTAGGGTAGACTCCCATCGTGAGAAAACGGACCTGTATTTCATGGAAAATGAATCTTCGGTGTGATAAGAAGTCAGCCTCACCATAGTGGGCTATATGGCCTCTGTATTACATAGTTTGATTGCGAAAAAATTGAATATGTCCGGTATTGCCAGTGTTATGTTGAGTGGAATTATTCATAAATTGCAAATATTGCACTTTGTGGTAATTACTTGAAAAAGGTTGGGAAGAATTGGTCGATTAGATCGTCTTTTTTAGTGGCGACGAACCCGTAAACTGTTGAGTACTCAGTTCATTCAGTATGCTATATGTCCCCTTCTCTTCTCTGTCTCGTCCATTCCATATCTACAGGGGCTTCAAACTACTTAGCTACTCATCTAATTCTAAGTAACGGGATTCGTTCCTTTTATTCTATATTTGTTTTCCTTTACTTTTAGTTTTCTTTGTAAGTGGAAGAGGAAATCGTTTGATTGGGCTTCAGATTTTTTTCTGTAGGGAGGGGAGGGGGAGGCTTTCCTGCCTTTTTCGGACGCTTTGCGGCCTGTTGTCTTCCGTCCCTAGCTGTTGTAACGACCTGACCTGCACTCCTAGAGCCCACCTCCGCCAAACACCGCAGTGCAAAACGACAGAATGATCAATTTGCAATGGGATGGACGGTTCGCCGAACCTCGGACTTCTGTCCCTGCTATCATTCCAAGCAGTTCATGTAACTTTCTGAGACCTGTCTCTAGTTATTTGAGTGGTTTTGCTGACAGGCAGACAACCCCAGCCAAAAATGTTCACTCTTTGGTGTAGTTAATAATAATACAATATTATTCTTAGCCCTCATGCGCTAACTTCCATCACCTTTGAGTAAGTATTTGGCATTTTCAACTGAAAAGTTCGAAGGTAATTGTTGAATAGTTTCATTCTCTGCTTCAAATCTTACAATATATTCATAAACTTTGTGTTTCTTTTTATTTCCTACTTATCCATTCTTAAGGAATTTGTACTTTTT
>LQNS02277096.1:12589594-12602545 GCA_001587735.2 Parhyale hawaiensis | reverse complement strand
TGCGCCTTGTTTTATGCCCGTAGTAGCGCACGTAGGCCACGCGACAAATTATGTGGTACTTAAATACTACACACTCATCTCTGTTGGAACGCCTGAGTTGCGGCTACGGAGGTTAAACAAAGTTTATAACTAACTAACTCTTTTTTCGTCCCCTGAAAATGCTTTGCATCTGATTTCCCAGCCGGTAGTAGACCACTGAGACTATCCGGCAGGAATCCGGTCATAATATACTCCGAACGAGCTTTGTAGAACGACCGCTTCTTCACTGTAGGGATCACTCGTTGAATGAGTGGATAGGGTAAGATGTCTAGTACCCGTCCACCGTGCTAGTAGCCGTCCACTTGGCACAAAACCTTCCTGTGTGAAAACTAGCAGTGCTAGAAAGCCCTACATAAGCTCAAACAGTAGGCTACAACTTAGCCCACAGTTCAAGCCTATCTACGACTTTCTAGCACTGCTAGTTTTCGCAAAGGAAGGTTTAGTGCCAAGTGGACGGCTACTAGACATGTTACACTACGGTGGTAAAACTATGATTCAGCATAATAATTACAATAATAATGATTGAAAGAATATTGCTCTAATGTTTAGACGTTCTCTGTCTTGGCCTCTACATTATGTTTAAAACTGCAAATCCGTTCCTTTCATACTTTGGATAACAAGTAGCGCTCTTAGAAAAGAGACGTCACATAATAGAACGCTAGATTTATTGGCTATAAAGCACCACTCCCTGCAGTTCCAAACCCGCCAATCTGGTTCCCTTACAGCAACGGCTCCCAAACTAAACCAGCTCGTGACCCTCTCAGAAATACCAAACCTACCGTGACCCCCAGCCCCTCTCCCTATATCCTCAGTTCCAATGACGAGGATATAACTTGTATATTACAGCAGAGAATGCATTAGCTACAGAAAAATGCTTTGTAACATTTATTACCGCAGAGTGACTGTTGTTTGTTTTGTTCCTTTCTCCTCAATTGTTGTACCCTCCACATCCCTGCATTTCGTTTCCGTAATCCAGCATTTAATTCCCATACCGAGCGTTTGGTTCCCATATCCACTAGAGGCGTGGATCTCATAAGCGACCCTCAAAACAACGGTCATAAAGTCTATAACACTAATATCTTCTACATTTCGCGCCTACAGAACGGGCAATTTTACACTTTTTTAGGTCCATATCATTGAACGTTTGGCAGCTACCACGCCTGCAATTGAATCATTGCTATGGAGCCTGAGGCAGCTACCGGCGGTGGCCAAGCATCGCTGTGGTCATCCGTGAAAGGTAAGAAAAAATTAAGTAGCTGCCTATTCAATGGTAATATTTTGGTTAGGCCATAGCATGGAATAGGGAGCGTCTCCCACAGCAGGAATCTATTCCTTACTTCAGTTGTAGTTAGTTCTTCTTTGTTTTTTATGCTGTCTTTATTACCTTGTGGCGGGCCGTATCCCTGTTGGAATATCTGTGGGTCGTATCTAATGTTACCTAGACGGGTCACTTTTTATTTCTCTACTTTTATTCGTGGTCTATTTTAGTTTTCTTTTCTCGCCTGTCTCACTTTGATTTGAACTGTTAATTTTGCTCACCCCTGCAGCCCCTCAACCCAGGGCGGGCAGTCCCAGAGCAGGGTGCCCAGACCAAGGAGGCCAGCACGGCCCCGCGCGCCGGCACCAGCGAAAGAACGCTCAGGGACGCACAGCAAACGAGCCGGGGAAGTGTGCAGTTGATCACCAGAAAAGCACAACAAACAACCACGCACACCTGGCTGGTCTTCCAAAGACCAAATCATGACAGGAAGCGGACCTGCTCAAGCCAAGCAATGGGAAGCAGTGGGCAAGCTCCAGCCTTGCTGAGAATACAAGCAGGATTATTTTACTCCTCACTGGAGCAGCGCTCCTGAACACCCTAGACTATACAGTACGTGCATCAGACATAATCAAACAACACCTCTCAAAAATGACACGAAAGTCACCTCTTGAAAACATCGAGGGACTGGGACAATACGAATATATCAGGCTAAGAGTTTCAAAACCCAACACACCGTGAAGGAAATGCCCTACCACATATTTGCTTCAATACCAAAGTATGGACGAACTAGCCTCGAAGGATGATCTCAAGTAACTTCAGGGTTGGAACGACAAAACAATCCCTGGAGTACAGACTGTCTCCCGGAAGGAGGATCCTGAGTATTGCAAATACAGCTTGAACTCATTTGCAAGGTCCTTCGCGCAACAAGACAAATAACAAATCAACTAGTGGCCCATGCCGTCATTATAAATGACGGCAAAAAATTAACACTTCACCAAAACTCCCACTGACTTGTGGGCTTCGTCATTTTTCCTATATCTAATACTGAAGAAAAAGATTCCAAGGTACCCAACTTTTCTTTTTGCCAGAAGGGCAAGCAGATTGGGTTCTATTGCTCCCCTATCTAATACTGGAGAAGAAGATTGCAAGGTACCCAACTTTTTTTCACCTTTTGAAATCTGAATTCTCTCCTATTTTATTAGTTCTATTTTTCCCCTATCTAATACTGAAGAAAAGGATTGCAAGGTACCCAACTTGTTTTTTTGCCTAAGAAAAAGATTGCAAGGTACCCAACTTTTTTTTTCACTTTTTAAAATCTGAATTTTCTCCTATCTTATTCCCATAGAGCGTGACAGGAAAGATATAAATATAGTTATAAATAAATAAAACACGACGTGAATTATTATATAGCACTGATGGGTCCACATGAAGTAAAAATAACAGAGATCCCAAAACAACTTTGCGGGGCCCCACTCCCAACAGGCCTGCCTTGACTCACACAACCACTAACACTGAGCTTTAAGATGCGGCCTCACAAGAAAGCCTCAATCCAAGCCAATACAGTCCCATCAATTCCTAGATCTCTCGGACTTCCCAGGAGGACCACATGGCTCACTTTGCGCAATGCCTTGGAGAAGTCCAAAAAGATCTTGTCCACAACATCGCACCGCTGAAAGCCAGTCGACACCCCAGAATATGCCAGCAGTAGCTGAACCTCAGTGGACCTCCAATGTCGGAAACCGAATTGATTGCTAAACAACAGGTTATTGGATTCCAGGCGGTTTATTGACCCACAATCAATCGTTACACTGTTTTACCGCTAGCTGATAGAGACTCACTAAGCGATAATTGCTGCTACTGTATTGAAACCTAAAGGTGAAGGTCTCCTTAATCGACCGCAGTCACACATGGCAGTACCCTAAAAATTAAAGTATTCTCAAATATGCAGAAAAGGGGATAAGCCAGCAACAAAGCGGAAGATTTCAACGACATTGGGTGCAATTCATTCAGACCCACAGCTGAAGATCCATCAAGAGAACACAACAAATCATGCACATCATCCCCCACAAAAAGCCAGCTCCTCCACTGAGCACACGGCCGAGTTCCCAATCATAAGAGAATTGAGAGCCTGTAGTTGATATATTCGTGTTAAGGGATTTTCTAAACCTCGAAATCGCAAATTTTGACGAGGTTGGTAGTCAGCTGTAACCTGTTATAGCAGGTTTGTCTGACGGTTTCAACAAGTACGAGTCTCTTAGTTATGTAACTTCACTGCTTCAGTATTATTGGTGTTTCGAATATGGCGGCGTCGGTGTTTGTTGAAAAGGATCGCACCTCGAGCAGTGACCTTGCTAGGATAGTTAGTTGCCTTGCTTTACCACCATTTGTGCTTGGGGTTCGCACTCAACAACTGTGGCCTATACGGTCCGCATATCTGGCAGGAATCCACTCATTTACAATCATATTTCCTATCAATTTCCACACGTATACATCTGTGAACTGCCTAAATCTCAACCCACTTGAGTACATGAGAAGGTGGACAAGCCTTTTGTGATAGTTTCATTCTTGCATACCTTGAATTTTGTCCGTGAATGATCTCTTGAAAGCCTCGAGGCGCTTCAGGTCTTAACTTTTGCTCGGTCTCCTAATGATATGACTAGTATTCTATCCTTGGCAGTGCGGTTGTTTCCATAAAATGAGCATTACGCCTGCATCTCATGACGGGAGAGTTTTAAAGATCCGTCCGCTCCATTTCTCGTCTACGACTACAGCGCTAGCAGCGTGGTCCTCAATAGTGGTAATGTCTTGCATTCTCACTTCGTGGTCTTCCTTTCAATTTCAACTTTCTTTCACTTTCGCTTCCATCACTCATGTACGATTCTGATTAGATAAGAGAGGAGTTCCTCCGGTATCGTAACAGTTTGGGTTTTGTTTCGGTGTTGGGAAAAGTAAATTCACAGTCCGCTCGTCTGCCACTGACTGTACAGCTGGTAATATCCCAATGTCGTTCGTAAACGAGAAGAAAATGGCAAAATTGCGTTGGCGTCCCATGTCATTGATAATGGAGGGAAGAATACAGGACCAAGCGCCGTAGCTTCTGAAACTGCACTGTACCGCCGTTTTTAAATTTCATCAGCTATACTTATACCTTCCGTTCTATTTGTCAAGAATACTTCTTCCCGCTCAAGACATTTCCCAGGGATACCCAGATTGGAGAGCTGGAGTAATAGTATTCCGAGGTCCACCTTATCGGATGCCATTGAATCGATTGTCTATATTTTTGCCGTAGTACAGTGACTCGAATAAAATCATAATGCCCTATCTACTGAGATTCAGCTATTTGTTGTGGCAGCGGCGCCACGTTGGGATATAAGTAGATCAATGCTCTCTAAATGATGCCCTAAGTACTCCATAAATACTCTTTCAAATGTTTTAACTACGTAGCTAGTTAGTTGCCTGGATGTATCCTGTTTGCAGCTTTGAGGATAGGTGTTATAAATTCACCTCTGTAGGGGATTAAAATTACCCCCAACCCTTTATCCTTTTACTTTGCCATGTAGAAAGGTAAATAGGATGAGAGACACTTAGCTTACATATTTTAGGAATTCGTTAAGGCACATCATTTGGTCGAGCAGTATTATTGCTGATAAGTTCGTCGATGGCCGGGTCGATGCTGAGCTTTTTAATTCAAAAGCCATTAAAGTAGTTTCTAGTTGATTCAGTTAGTGGAATTAACATGATTTTAGATTTTTTCACCAAAGTCTATTTCATATTGGCGGCTTAGCAGTCCCGTAAATCTCAGATGAACAAGATGCCAAGAGTAAGAAGATGCCACGTTTGGCAGTTGAGAAGCGATCTCGAGCTACTTGCCTGTTGCAGGCTGACATTCCTGTCTGAGGCTGCCAGCATTTGGATGCTCACAGAAGCAATTTCAAATTTGGGAAGGATTTATCAAGAGACTGGCAGTGTTGATGATCACCCCAGTTGTGGACGATCGAAGGTTACGACCAGATTTTGTCATGCAACGCAGACTGCAGCTATCACTGTGGGACGTCGTCATCAATAAGTCAGTGAATCAACGGTAAGCAGGCGTCTGTAGCACCACTTACTGTCAACCAGAGGTCCTGCTGGGGGTTCCTGCCTCGCTCTTAACGCAAAATACAGCAAGGTGGTGCAGGCAGCACTAAAGATGGACCCACCAACGTTGAAAATGTTCAGTACATGTAGCGAGTTCCGGTTCTGCCTCCACAGTGCACATGGACAAAGGAATTAACCCTATAAGGACCAGCATCCTACCTACGAGACGCGGGCATTTTAGTTGACCCTTAGAGGGTTAGGGTTCTGAAGTGGAAGTCATACTTTCTCGACCTCAATCCTATTGGACATCTCTGGGATGACGTAGGCGGATTTATTTAAAAGAGAAATAAACGTAAACAAACTTGGCAGCCGTTGATCCAGGCCTCGAGGGTAGAATGGAGCACGATTCTGCAGGATCGTATCAGGCGTCTGGTGCGCAGGAGGTGCCGAGCTATCTGTCCATGCACAGGGAGGCCACGCTCGCTGTTGAGGTCATAATTCCTGCAGTTCTATGAAAAACGTTTGATTCGTATTTTGTGTTTTTTTTTTAATGTTCGTGGTTCGTCCATGTTTTCAGTTGTGACTTTTGTTTGTGCATCTGTTTTTGTTGACTTGAAGCTCTCTGAATTTCGTTGGCATATTTGATAGTGCTCCTTTAGTTTTTAATTAAGGCTTTGTCCATTTGTTGTTGCATTGTTTACTTTCTTATTCCATGGGGTAGCATTGCAGTCCCCCCTTATGACGTTTCTCTAAGCTTCTTTTGATAGTGAATTTATCATATCCGAATCATTACCGTTGTAATTCTTTCTTGTACTATCACTTCAAATTCTGCGAAGGTATCATTTGAAGCTTACAACTTGAGACGATGTGTGTCTGCTCTAACAAATATCCTACAATGGTATGGGTGACTTCTAGTTATGTTTGTGTGTGATCTACGGCAGTGGAAAAGTGATAATTCATTAACAGAACCTATCTTACGCTCCAAACTTATCATTAGTTTAGGTACGTCACTGTGACTGAGTGTCCGCCATCTATACAAAAAGAATCTCTTTCTCTACAAATATCTACACTGTCAATGCCTTAGCGGCGCCAGTAGATATGTGCCAGTGGCTGAATTTTTCTGCTAGTGTCAGCTTGTTCTGCAGTTCCACACTATGCTTGTGTCAGTTTTGTGGGCAGTCAGCCTGCAGTTCTTAAAGATTCCACGAATGCCATGGTATGGCTCTGTGCTGCTTACCCTTTTTTGTTTCCTCGAGCCACTCCTGTTACTCCTCTGCACTCTCTCTCAGATATGAGTTATTCGTTAATGAATTTCCCCCTCTCTCCCTCCCCCATTAACCACCACCTTACCTTCCAGCAGCTGTCGCTCCTCAACCACCGTCCTGCCTGTCAGCAACTCCACCACCACAATCACCTAACCTCTCAACAGCTTTCGTGCCACCATCACAACCCTACCTTTCAACAGCTCTTGCCCCACAATCGCCTCTTTACCTGTTAGTAGCTACCACCCCTCACCCACCACCCTACCTTTCGACTGCTCCCCCTCCTCAGCGTTTACCCTGTCCATCTGAAGCTCCCGCCCTTCAACCAGCGTCGTGCATGTCAGCAGCTCCCGCCCCACCATCAGAGCCTTACCTGCCAGCAGATACAGATCCACCAAAACTGCTCTATTTTTCAACAGCTTCTGGCCCCCAACCACCTCTCTGCCTGTCAGTAGCTCCAACCCCTCAACCTCCACCCCACATTTCAACTTCTCCCGCCTCACAACATCAGCCCTGCCCGCCCGCAGCTCCCGCGCCACAGCCACCACCCAAGCTTTTGAAAGATCCCGCTCAGCTACCGCCGCTCTGCCCGTCTGCTGCAGCTTCCACAGGGCGTGACAGTCTGACGGCGGATGCTGTGAAGCCTGAGCAGGAGACTGAAAATGGGGAGGACCAGTGGCTATCTGTGAAAGAAGAGGCCATCGACTGGTCTCTTGATGTGAGTTCCATTTTGTTGTTCTTCTAAAAGTTTATGTATTTATTGCTTATGGTAAAGATATTTGAAGTGGCTGGCTCCGACAGAGTACCTCTGTCGGATAGCACCATGACCTCAAGCGTTGGCATCATGAGCCGACATCTCCCATCCAGGGAAGGCGTTCTGAGTCGCCACACTACACGTAAACAGAAAGTAGTCAGTGTTTCTTCATCTCTTGACACTGCCTCTTTATTCAGAGGGTCCGCTCTCACGTTGTGACCAAAAAGCCTTCCTAGAAGTTTTCTTCTAGCTCCTGGCTTTCTTTTAATTCGCTCTGCAGTCGTTTCGATCTGACTGACAGGATGCTTGTAATTCGCTTTGAATAAGCTCGGGGATCCCTGTCTCGGACACAGAGCATTCCTTCTCTGGCTCACTGGTTACCTGTAATGACCCACGGCCTCTGGTGGTCGTACTTACGCGTTCTACAACTACCTACATTTAACGAAGATGCTGTTGAATTTAGCCTCCTCGGCTAGGAGTTTATCAAAGGTTGGTTCTTATCCTCGAGGTCAGACTGGGCCCTTTTATGTCCTCCGTTTCTCTCGTCTCCCTTAGTAACCAGGCTTTCCGGCTTCTACCGCTCCAGACGGGAGGAAAATATCTATGGTTATTGGCTTGGCTAATTGTAAACAAGTTGATTACGGTCTGTTGGGACTTTCAAAAGAGCCTTGAAGCGCCACTTTTTTCGGAGTCACGGAAATACAGTAGCTGCATCTACTCCTTTCGGGGAAATACCATCCAGTTCTCCCAGCTGAGGACATCTCTTCTCTGAGATGGTGCCTTGTTCCCAGCAATAGATCTGATCTTCAGTTAGTGCGTGTGGATTTCCCCAGGTAAGAGTACTGTCAAGTTCACTTTACCTTTTCCCTTTATGCTTGCTCCGCGGTAAGCCCGGAAGAGCAAAAGATGGTTTCTAGCTGGGAAAATGGATTTTTTAAAGCAGAGGCTGTGTAGACTGCTTGAATCAGTTTCAGAAAAGAGGAAGATCCTTTCTGGCCAGTCAAAGGATCGTACCGCAACCTAGAAGGTTTGCCCTTCCTACGTCCATTGTGAACTCTAATGATGCTCCCCGTCTGTTATTAGCTACTTCGGGTTACTCTGAAATTTAAGCCCTTCTGTCCTATGCACTGTGTTTCCCAATCCAGGGAGCCACAGAACCCCTCCCTGCTTATCTGTGGCTATGTCATACCATCCGACTGAAGTACTCTGCCGGAGCGAGCCATTGCAGATGGATGGAATGTTTCAATGATATTGTAGCCGTGGTGAGCGTAGGCAGAGAACCGCTGGAGTTTGTAGGCGTCCCAAAGTCCCTTCATTTTGTGATTTTTGCATAGTCTTGGCTCGCAAATATAGTGAGGAGCCTAAGGCGTGCATGTCATATAGAGGGCCTACCACATCATCTAAAAAAAAAAAAATCTATGTCCTGCTCTGTTACCTATACTTGAGCGCGTAGTTGGGCGTATCGGCGATATATTATCGCGATAACGAAATTGCGTATTTTGTTATCCCATAAAAATGTTTTGAAATATCGGTGTAGTCGATAGTTTTATTTGTAACTGCCGATAATCGATACTTTTTCGACTTACCTCTGAACGAATTGTTGGCACAGGGACAAAGTGCGGATCCGGTAGTGGCACTCGTCGCCGACGCATTGGACCACATTCAAGGAGAGAAACTATATTGCTTGGGTTGCCTCATCCCAACTCTGATCATAACTAATGAACTAGTCAACTTACTAAGCAACAGAAATCTGCGGTTTTAAGAGCTCATTATAAACGCCCTACCTACTGCTTGGAAAGAAAGTTTGCTGCCACTTTTTAAGATGAGGAGTGTCTCCTTGCCAATGTATTCCCCTCAAAGTTTCGCCTCAAGTGTATGGGCGGTTGGGCGCTTGTTAATCAGACGAACGTATGAGAAAAATGTCTGAAAATCCGAGATAAAATCCCCAGTGGAAAACAAAGTAGAAAATTTCTTTTGGCGAGCCTACCTGGAAACAACTAGCAGCAACAGCGAGGACGATGAAACTACAGATTACTACGCTGGTCTTTGTAATTTTGATGACAGTAGGGCCATCATAAATCTCTGAAATCTTATCCTAATGTATAACACTTCGTATATTTATTTCCTGTCCGTATCTTACATATTTGCAGCTTCTCTTATCACGGCAATGGAATCTTAATTATGTTTAGCACTTTCTCCGTTCATCGAAAGAAATGTTTGCTCTCAGTTGATCAACGAAGCACACGCGAGGCAATGATTTTTTTTCACGGAGCTGTACACAAATTATTTCTTCCATCTAGCTGTTTTTTTTTTGACAGCAGTTTTCGCTTGAACAGGAAAAATTTGATATACTGAAGGCTTATCCTAGGGTATCTAGGATGCACGGCGCCGAATCTATGTATTAATACGCTAGTACCTACTTACGTGCATACCTTTTGTGTCACGCTCTTCATCAGTAACAGATAGAAGGAAACTCGAGACATAATTCTATTGTGTCCATGATACAGAAGATGAATCTGAGCTTAGCTGCATGAACGTGTACGTTAATTAAATGTCAAGCTGATACGAGAAATATAAATGGACTACGTTACATATGTTTCCCTTGTTGAATATACTTTTCGAGGCAAAGAAGCTGGTGAAGGTGACCTGTGCGGGCAGGAGTGAACGGGGACAATTAGCGCGTGATTTATGGCCAGCTTAATAACACCTGATTTTGGCGAAAGAAGCTGGTGATACATGATGACCCAACGGGTCACGGACAGTTAAGTATTACATAAAACTTGATAATGCAGTATTTTTTCCAGTCTTCCGACTGAAGTGATTCAGTGAGGTTGTGTAGCCACAGCGCTCTGTACAAGCGCAATAAACTGTCAAGACCATAGAGTCGTAGGCCATAAAACAATCGAGCGCCAGTGCTTTGTGAACAGCTTACCATAAAATCTTAAGAGGACGACCGCAAAGCCCGAAGTGCACGTATCGCCTATTAGTTGATTTGCCATGGGGCGTAGAAGTAATATCAGAAATGGGAAGTGGAAAAAAGAGCAGAGGGTCCCCAGTTTCAACAGTGAATTTAGTGAACAAGAAAATGAAAGCGCAGACGGTGATAACCTAGATTATAATTGTTCTGTGTGTCAATCTGTGAAGCCTAGCAAAACAGTGAAGTGCTCACTGTGTGACCAACATATTTTCCACGCCTCGAGCCTGGCAATCAATCAGAGTGCCGGGTATCATTTTCCAATTTGCCCACCTGGACATGGATGTTCAGTGTCTGACGGACCGAACGTGAACCAAACCTGGGTTTGCGGAAAGTGCAAGGATGCAAGTATAACGACAAAGATGAAAATGGTGTGCTCTGGCTGTGATTTCAACTATTAGCTAAATGTTCAGAATTAACACAAGGTGAAGTAGATATTTTCAACAGGTTGCCAGAGAGTTGTAAATTAATTTTCACGAGTTAATAAACGTTGGCCATGCAGTCCCGAAAAAGAACATAAACGCAGCTCCTCCCATGCTAATGACTCAAGGGCGTGTGAAACTCACATGGCAACAAATGAGGTGCTGCCTCATGGGCGAAATGGAAGCGCCAACAGTCAAGAGACATACCGCGCCACAACCTGGAGAAATAATGTAACTCTGAAAGATAAATCCGAAGAAGAAAATACTAAGAGAAACGTAATCTGCAGGTTCTACGCAAAGAACATCTGTAAATACGGGATTTAAGGCAAAGGGTGTCACTTTTTATGTCCGTAAAGATGCTCAGGGTTTATGAAATACGGCATCTATGGCTGCAAATCCCGAAAAATGTATGGTTTGTTTCATCTAATTGTTTGTCGGGTTTCCTTCCGAAAAGAAGAATGCCTGGATCCTTCGTGTGGCGAAATTCACTCGGGTCGTACTATACGTACTACTAATTCTGAACCTCAGTCGTGGCATCAAAGAGACCACGGGGAAAACACTGGAATACCGTGGCATACACAAAGTTATTCTCATTCGCAAGCCAACAAGCAAAGAGAAAGATTCTAAGAGCGCGAGAAAACACCGTATGGGAATGATAACAACCCTGGTATTAGCGCACAGAACCAAGCTGACACGAGGACGTCCTTCCAAGATATGAATCAGGACATTCAAAGATAGAAAATTTTTGAGAGACAATGTATCAATAAATGCTGTCAATAGAAACTTATCTGGAAAAAGGACAGAAAGGAAATCAACAGCCGACTTGGCAACCACCACATCAGGGAAATCCCGCACAAATGTGAATAAGAGATTAAATAAACTGCCAAACCAACCATCGAAACAATGCAATGACCCAATAGAACTTAAGAGTAGCCAAACATTAGACAAATATTATGTGGTTAATATTCAAGGTCTATACACAAAAAAAAAACACAAAAAGCAACTAATACCTACTTAGAAATATTGCAGGTGAAGCAAATTGACTCTTCCTTGTAATTACTGAAACACACCTAAATACGAGTATTTGTGATGCTGAGGTCAAAATGGAAAAGTGTACTTTGAACAGGTGTGACCGCGAAAACCGTAAGTGCGGCGGAAGAGCGTTGTAAGTGAAAGAACAACTTGGCTCACACGTTCTACAGAAATTCTCGAATAGTATGTGTAAAATTCTAATTGTAAAAATAGAAAAAATTAAACTGGTTTGTGTTGTGTGCTATAGACCGCCAAAATGTGCTTCTGAGAACTTTGCGGAGCTGCTCGACAAAATTTACACACATTGCAGTAGACTCGAAAGTAAATACAGTGTAATCATTACAGGTGACTTCAACTTTCTAATCCTAAAGTGTCTACATCCAGACGTGCCCGATGAAACAGGTAGTTTCATTATTAACAGAGAGGTTTCGTACACAATGGATGAGAGAGAACAAGCACTATCTTTTCTACAGGTGGCTAATGGAAGAATTTTCTTTGGTGCCGATGATCACTTCGCCAACAAGGAAGGACAACATCTCAGATCTCTTCTTTGTACAGAATACCAAATTTGTAAAGAATATCAGCACCAAAGATACAGCTTCGTCTGATCACCAACTCATTGATATCACAACCCAGGGGCTGGAAACTCAAACGCTCCCGTAACGCATCTCGCAAGTCATATCATAACTTCCTGCGATATCCTAAATTAGGACATCGAACCGACTCACGTAAATGCGAAACTCAAAACAGAACATCGTCATCGCATCTATGTCGTAGCGCTTCTTTTCATTCTCGTAACCTTGAACTAGAGGGCGGAACGTCTGCTTAAAGCAGCCAATCACGAAGCGTGTTACATGTGTAATACTCCTCATCAGCTGACTTATGTTAGCCTTTCAAAAGTGTTTTCGGCCATGGTTGAATAGAGTTGCCTAGCTCAGCCATGGTTTTCGGCCAGTTACTGATGTTTTATATAGAGAATATTCCTTTATTGCAATATCTAGCATGAGGCGAAGTTGTGAGCGTAAATACAATCACAAGTTGCGTAGGCAAGCAGATTCATGTCCACGCGATAGTCACTAACATTTTTGGTTGTTGCACGGTAACCCGAACTACGAGTTATAAATCCCTCC
>LQNS02277096.1:12564804-12584782 GCA_001587735.2 Parhyale hawaiensis | reverse complement strand
CCCCAGAGTGGAAGATGTAGGCTCATGATGCCAACGGCTCGGGCCATGGTGCTATCTCACCAGTGCAAAAATACATTGGAACGTTCCGTCCATTTCTGGTTAGGCAAATATCCCATGATAGTTGTGCTCACTGTATGATAAATATATATACTGCCTATTACGATTCGAACTTTAGCTCCTCCTTATTCTTTTGTTGATTAATCTTCTTTCCCATTTTAAAGGTCAAGCATATCAGTAACTTTCTACAGGTCTTGTTCATTTGATGACTGTGTTTATCGCGGCCTTGCATACAATCATTATCCTATGAGCAGTGCATCTTGGAAAATGCTTACTCAGTGCACATACTACTTTAAATTTGGCACGCTACGCTGGGCTCATCAACATGCTTACCATCTATGGGTCAACAGAGTAGTAGTTAGTGTCTTGGAAAATGCAAGTTCAGCGGTTGAAGTCCATATAGGTTAACCTAAGCCCCTTCTAGGCCTTTAATACACGTTTCTCCTCATACCCTCGTGGGTTCTATTACTTCAACTACTAATACTGACAGACTCTTGTTATTTTTTCCTTTTCATGTCTTATTTGCTGTTCTTTTGCTGTTGTTCCTTATGCTGGATTTCTTCTTTTTAGACCCACTTTATGTCCCTGTCTCGATCTCATTCGCTCTTGGAACACAGTCCTGGTCGGTGGCTAGGGATTCTCCCTAGTCGTGATCGACACTCAGATGAAGACTACTCATTTATTTTCTACATCAAGTAGTTCATAGATCGTTTCCCAGGTATAAGTTGCATCGTAATCATGCCATTATACCTTTTTCATTGGAGTGGTCTATATTGGAAAGCAGTAGTGTTAAATGACTTTGTATTTACAGGTGGCAGAGAGCTGAATGTCCTCAATTACCTGGGGATAACCTGAGATATTTTATTGAATACCATTGCGAGGCTTATAACTATCTATGTAGGAAGTCCGAGTTTGTCTCAAAATAAGGTGGATCTTCCTAAAAATCTTTTATCTGGATGGGCTAACCTCTTGAGGATAGGATGTCTTCAGTGAATCTTGAGAGGACTGTAAGTGAGTAACCAGATTGTGATTTTAGCTTTGGAGAGACAAGCGGAGCTTAAGAACTGTTGCAGCCCTACCGCTGTATACTTTTAGTAAACCGCTGCGGCCTTTGGTTCGTGGCCTAGTAGACTTTATTACGGTCTCCTTATATGTGTGGTCCGTGATATTTGACATTCAATTAAGAAGTTACTCTTTACTTGAATTCAGCTTTTAAAGTATAGGTTTACAAATTTGTTGACCTTTCTCCACATACAATAAAAGGGCTCAAGTTACACACTATCATATCGTAATTTAGCTTAATATTCTTGCGCATTGTGTAATACTGGGAGCCCATTCTCTGTTCTTCATTGCAGTTCTTGTTTGTCTGAGCAGGTTGGAGATAGCAGCATGGCACTTCACCCTAAGCAAATCAGCAGCGCTGCGTCTGTTTGTGAGCCTTCCTTCAGTGTTGCATCTACCTCTAGAAGCAGCATCAGCCAACATTCGCTCCCTGCATCCAATGTTGACACTGGAACCGTCTCTGGACCGAGTATCAATGCTGCTTTGGTCGCCCCTTACAAGATAGAAGCATCGCGTGCAGTCCCCCACAGTATCGCCCCCAGGGGCATCAGCACCAAGGCTGCGAGCGACTGTGAGGAGCTGCAATTATATTCAAAGTTTGGTCTCCGGAACTTGCGGGTTGTGCTCACCCGCGATGACCATTTAGATGCCGCTGCTGCTGATGCCTCCTGGAGCTATCGTATTCTCTGCAATGGACCTCACCGGAGAGGTGGTCGTGAGGTGACTCTTACTGCTGTAGAAGTAGCTGCAAGCCACTGCAAAAATGGAAATGTTCCTCCTTCTGAGTGTAGTGACAGAGGACCAGTTGCCAAAAGCAAGCAAGCTCAATTTGCCGATCCGGCCAACAGTGAAGTCTTGGCTACCAGACCAAAAACAGTAAGACCAACTAGTCCTGCAGACCTTCACCACAGAACAAACTTGGATGCCAGACCAACTGAGACAGAAGACAAGCAGGCTGAACCTGTAGACCTCGGTCGTAATACAGAGTTTGTTACTGGAATATCAGCATCAACAGCTAATCAAGCTGAGCGCACAGACTCTTGCCGCAATGCAGACGTAGTTGCTGCTACAAGAAGAGACAGACTACCAGGATCAGAACTTGATCCTAATAAAGCGTCTGCTGGAGGTGTCGCAGCTGAGGAAGGCTCCCTCATGATGGCCGATTTCCTCGCTTCTACCAGGCCAAGATTTCGTCAGCAGCAGCAGCGAGATCCTCGCTTGGAGAGGCCAATCAAATGCTTCTGTTGCAGCCAAACTTTTCCCTCTATCAAATTAGCTAAGCAACACATCATTTCGAAGTATTTTGATGAGCAGCTCATCTGCAAATTCTGCAATTTCAAATCTTCCTCTTCACCTGAAATGTGGCGTCATTTAGAGAATACGCACATCACTGACAACTATCTCTTCTGCGCTTTGTGCGACAAATCTTTCAAACAGGAGCACATCAAACGTCATATTGATCGTGTTCATGCAAATGTTCGCGAGGCTAAGTGTGAGCATTGTGGCTCTCTTCACTTTAGTAAACACGCTTTAGAGAAACATATTCTTTATAAGCATTCGAGCAGAAGAGATTACAAGTGTAAGGAATGCGATGTTGCTTCAGTGTCATCACGCGAGCTGGTGAACCACATCGGTGTCAATCATAATGGAGAGAAAAAGTATAAATGCGAAGAGTGCGGAGATGCGTTTGTCAATAAGTCTAGGCTAAAGCGGCACATTGAGTCTCATTCTCAGGAAAAGAATTACAAGTGCCCGAAGTGTGATAAAGCTTTTCGCAGGCATGATGACTGTCGCCGCCATCTAACCCAACATTCACCAACCGCCAAAAAATTTCATTGCTCTGATTGCGATAAATCTTTTTACACGAAATATCGTCTTAAGAGACATAGGAGACACCATTCCGATGAGAAGCTTTCCCAATGTGACCAGTGCTCATATGCATCCCATTCCAGATACAACCTGAGAGACCACATTGCCCGCAAGCATTCAAGCGATAGACCCTTCAAGTGCAGCCACTGTTCAGCTGCCTATGCTGCCAAAGTCAACCTACAAAATCATGTTAAATACAAACACTCGAATGTGCCGTTACTTCGATGCACATTTTGTGAGTACTCAACTACCATCAAGTTCAATCTGGACCTGCACATCACTCGCAAGCACTGTGTAGAAAAACCCATCAAGTGTGCTGAGTGTACGTATTCCACGACCACGAAGCAATATCTCCAGGCGCACATCGCCAGCAAACATTTGGGCGAGAAACCTCACCAATGCCACCAGTGTGACTTTAGCTCCGCCCACAGCAGCAGCTTGGCTGTGCACATGGCTGCCAAGCACAGCCCATCAGACCTTAGCACCACCCACAATAACAGTTCTGTTGAGACGAGGCTGCTAACTGCAATCGGTGAAACCTAAGCTTCACAATTTACTCCCAATGCGCAGAAATTCAGCCTGGAGCGTAAATGAATCCGAAGCGTCATCTCTCAAAGCAACTATATAGACCGTTGCTACACTTATAGTATCAATGAGGCTCTAACTCTGCCCATTGCAGCACTGAGACTGCAGCTCCACCCATATCTATTGTGAAATCGTTGCTCCGCCCATAGCGGCAATGAGGCAGTAGCTCCGCCCATCGATGCACTGAGACTGTAGCTCCGCCTATACTATTTTGGAACCGTTGCTTCGCCCATAGCTGTAATGAGACAGCAGCTCCTCCCAAACTGGAATGCGTTGTGAATGAAACAAGTTAAATATTATTTTTCAAAGTCCTTCTAACTTCTGCAACTGTCCAAAAACCCAACTCTTCTCCTAATAACTCAATGGTAACGAAAATTTTAACGAGGTGTGGTGTAAAATTCTGGATTACTTTCGGATCGTCTTCCAAATTCTATGATCTGTTCCTCGGAATATTTCTAGAAGTATCTATGTATTTCATTAGGTTCCGTTCATCGCTTTGTCAGTTATGTGAAAAGAGAAGCACAATCGGCAATTTATAGTCATTTATACTGTATGATTTTATCGAATAACCTCCACTATTTACTCATAGGCAGCTAATAAATGCCCATAAATTTCAAATTTGGAAGGGACTGACGTGTCATCACCGAAACTTGATCATTTGTTTCTCGTCACATTCCCAACACTAAATTTTATGAAAATTCTGTCATGATATTCTGAGTTATATTGCCGAGAAGAAAGCGAACAAACAAACGACTAAACGGGTCATCGGCAAAATCAGTCATCTATGCATCCTGAAATACCTACTATTTCATGTGAATTATATCCAGATCCATCCCTAATTTTTTGAAACGTGTTGCAAAGTATCTAATCTATGCTTAAGCGCTGTCCGCTGTTCCGATGTAATCAGTTCCATAGGTTTTTATTATCTACTGTTCTAGGGTTATCTAATCGATGCATAAGTACTGTCTAATGTTTTAATTTAATCTATGCCACCACATATCGACACACGAATACTGTCTGCTATCCTCAATATGTAAACTCATTTAATCGCTAATGCTATCATTTGTCCTAGAGGTATAATCTAATTTAAGCCCAAGTACTGTCAGCTGCCTTATTGGTGAAATCTAAATCTATGTATGAATACTCTGCTACCTTGCAGGTGTACTCTAATCTATATATGTATAAATACCCTGTGCTGTAGTGTTTTAATCTAAGAACCAGTCATGCCTGCTGAACCTGACACCATATACCGTCTTTATATAAAAAAGGTTCAACGCATTCAACTTCTTGTCCGCATGTCTGGAGCTCAATCTACCAAAAATTGTTAAAATTTTACCACTGCCAAACATATTTAATTGAAAATTTTTAGTAATACATTACCTAGGGCCATTGGGCTTTTATCTTAGCCAATAAGTATAATAAAACACTCATACTATAACTGGGTGGGTTTGTTTTAAGCTATGTTAGACTAGGCCAGGTACTATTAGTTGAATGGAAGTAATTAAAAGAGTTGCGTGCGTAAGTATAAAAGTTTATAACGTTTACTTTCTGATGTATTACATAGGTTATGTTCTAGTTCTGCATTCTCTGACTTGACATAACTCAGCCTAGCCGCATTCCTTGCTGAACCCTAATAACCATGGCATAACCCACCCATCTGACCTAAGCATATTGACTTTAAAACTGTGCTAAGGCAAAAAGTCTAATACTAAATAGGAGTTGATAGAATTAAAATTTAACGTTACGGGATAGATAATCCCATCATCAGAAAAACTATAATCAACCTCTAACCTATGAAAAATAAAAAATTCTTTTATTTCTAAATCAGTGAGGAGATCATGGATGCTGTCGGGAGGAGGTCTGAAATGCAAATGAACAGAGCTACTTGGAGCAGCTGGATGTCAGCTCCTGTACAGTTGGCAGAAGTGAGGCTAAGTATGGACAGTGTGCAGCGGTACAGCTGAGGTCATAATATTAAGGCTAGGTATACTTCTATGGTTGTGGAAGGACTCCAATGTTGTGAGCTCGATTGGGATGGAGGAGTCTGTGATTGAGAAGTTGTTCCTACTGATGGGATGGTTGTTGTGCTCGGCATGTAGGCAGGGGGTTGAATGTGAGGGTTTTGCGAGTGGTAAGCCGGTTCGACCGGATACACCTAAATGTTGGTCAATGCGGGCTTTGAAGTGTTGTCCAGTGCTACCGATGAAAGCGGCGCAGCAGGCCTGGCATTGGTAACGGTAGATAGATAACACTGGACTGTATTGGTATGGGTGGTTTGTCTTTAAATTTGAAGTAGGACTCTATGGTAAATGTGTTTTTGCAGGAAAATTTGAAGTTTATATGTGGGTAGGCTTAAGAGTGGAACGCTTTCAAAGAGTTTACTGCACTGACGGAGGTTTCGTTGTAGTACAGAAGCGAGTAAAAGAAGTCCAATTTACGGACAGAGGGTTTGTTAATGCCGGGATCGAACAGTTTGTCTGGGACCAATTTGCAGTAGTGGTCCAGGAGGTGGTGCGGGTAGCCGTTATTTTTGAAATATGTTCACATTTTTCACATGCTGCTCACATCTAAACGAAGTTTAAGTACATCACACACCTTAATTGATGCCTATTAATTATGAGAATAAACTTCACGGCACGTAAATTGTGAATTTACATGGTTATTTCAAGGTACGCTTCTGAGTGCAACACCATCACAAACCATTACCCTTCGCCCCTCTTACTGTGGCCTGTGAATTGCAACGCCATTGGCTGCCTTGAGACTGGACTTGCTGAAAGGTTCAGGAAAAAATGGCGTCCCGGCATGCGAGAGCACTAACTACACTGATAAATCTATGTTCTAGTCCTTCTTCCCTTCTTTGACTTGTTCTCGTGCGCGTTGCTATTGCGTTGGAATAGATCCCGTGCATGGGATCCCCGTTTGTAGCAACATGCTGATGCGTCTCTTCTTTGTTGTTGCTCTCCGTTAACGTCTCAGGAGCGGAGCTTAACCGCCGCCTCTCTGTCCGCATGGAAGAAATGGATGAGGTGCTTGGATCCTCCCAACATCGTACTGCAGTCTTCCGTCTGCGCTACCGCTGCGATTGGGCGGGGCTCCATGGTCACAGACGTCTTGATTGGATCAAATATAAGTAGGGGGTACAGAGGGATACACTTCACCAGTTTTGCTGCACGAGTGGGAATTTTACTACCACGCCGTTGCTAGCAGTGAACACAGCAAGTGTGGTACCGTTGCCTTGTAGCTCTGGGTTGGTTACTTTCGGAGCAGGAAGTGATTTACGCCCTGAACTGTGCTTCTAATAAGCAACGTCTGTTCTAGCCATTGAAAGATGAAGTTTGTAATTGTTAATTGTTAGTCCATCAACTTGCTCTTGGTAGCTTCCTTCTTTTTCCCCAAGGGTAAGGTCCTCCAGTCCAGTGGGGTAGTGGATCTAATTTTTGGCTAACGCATCTCTGATGCGGGAAGAAGTTATTGCCTGACCACAGCTGGTTATTTGACCCTTGTAGTACATCGTTTGCATGCGAAAAAAATGTAAAAATATCTGCTATTGCCAAAACTATGTTTAGTGGGATAATTGATAAGTTATGGATTCGCTTTTTTGGGATAACTACTTCGAAAATTTGGATATCACTGGTCTATTATATCGCCTTTCTTAATGTAGACAAACCCCTAAGTTGGTGAGCTCTCAATTCAGTTCATTCTTCATGCTATATACCCCACGCTCTTCTCTCTCTCGTCCATCGCATATCCTCCGAGGCTCAAAACTACTTTCCCATTTAATTTTAAGTAACGGAATTCGTTCCCTTTATTCCATCTTTGCATTCCTTTACTTTACTAAGGCTGGCTGTGACCCTGTGGCTTCATTTTTTTTTTTTTGGAGGGGGAGGGGCTGGATATGCTGCCCTGCTATTTTCTTATCAGGCTGTGCCTAAGATATTCACTCCTGGGTGGAGGTAATAATGATGTGATGTTATTCTTAGCCTAATGCGCTAATTTGCACCACTTTCATTTAATAACTGCTTGACCCCCCCCCCTCAAAAAAAAAAACGGGTTGCAGATTCAGAATCACAAGGTACAGAAAGAGGCCGCGTCCAGCTGCCTTCAGTGCTGACATGACGAATACACCATCATTTGTCGATAAATTTAATTATGATTTTTAAACTCATTTTTTGTATCTAAAAATTGTATTGCTGGTGTGATTCCTTCTAACCATTCCTATATTAATCAGTTTGTGTTTTTGTAATTAGGTACGGATTATGAATTTGTGTCGATGTAGTTGCTTACCATGTTTAATGTATTCATAAACTTGTGTTTCTTTTTATTTCCTTCTAATCCATTGTTAATGAATTTGTATTNTTACCTAGGGCCATTGGGCTTTTATCTTAGCCAATAAGTATAATAAAACACTCATACTATAACTGGGTGGGTTTGTTTTAAGCTATGTTAGACTAGGCCAGGTACTATTAGTTGAATGGAAGTAATTAAAAGAGTTGCGTGCGCAAGTATAAAAGTTTATAACGTTTACTTTCTGATGTATTACATAGGTTATGTTCTAGTTCTGCATTCTCTGACTTGACATAACTCAGCCTAGCCTCATTCCTTGCTGAACCCTAATTACCATGGCATAACCCACCCATCTAACCTAAGCATATCGACTTTAAAACTATGCTAAGGCAAAAAGTCTAATACTAAATAGGAGTTGATAAAATTCAAATTAAACGTTACGGGATAGATAATCCCATCATCAGAAAAACTATAATCAACCTCTAACCTATGAAAAATAAAAAATTTTTTCCCCAAGGGTAAGGTCCTCCAGTCCAGTGGGGTAGTGGATCTAATTTTTGGCTAACGCATCTTTGATGTGAGAAGAAGTTATTGCCTGACCACAGCTGGTTATTTGACCCTTGTAGTACATCGTTTGCATGCGAAAAAAATGTTAAAATATCTGCTATTGCCAAAACTATGTTTAGTGGGATAATTGATAAGTTATGGATTCGCTTTTTTGGGATAACTACTTCGAAAATTTGGATATCACTGGTCTATTATATAGCCTTTCTTAATGTAGACAAACCCCTAAGTTGGTGAGCTCTCAATTCAGTTCATTCTTCATGCTATATACCCCACGCTCTTCTCTCTCTCGTCCATCGCATATCCGCGGAGGCTCAAAACTACTTACCCATTTAATTTTAAGTAACGGAATTCGTTTCCTTTATTCCATCTTTGCATTCCTTTACTTTACTAAGGCTGGCTGTGACCCTGTGGCTTCATTTTTTATTTTTTTTTGGAGGGGGAGGGGCTGGATCCTGCCCTGCTATTTTCTTATCAGGTTGTGCCTAAGATATTCACT
Organism: Parhyale hawaiensis; assembly: GCA_001587735.2. Classification (NCBI taxonomy): domain Eukaryota; kingdom Metazoa; phylum Arthropoda; class Malacostraca; order Amphipoda; family Hyalidae; genus Parhyale; species Parhyale hawaiensis. The sequence goes on along the minus strand of LQNS02277096.1, from coordinate 12,575,862 downwards.
CCTGGGTGGAGGTAATAATGATGTGATGTTATTCTTAGCCTAATGCGCTAATTTGCACCACTTTCATTTAATAACTGCTTGACCCCCCCCCCCAAAAAAAAAAAAACGGGTTGCAGATTCAGAATCACAAGGTACAGAAAGAGGCCGCGTCCAGCTGCCTTCAGTGCTGACATGACGAATACATCATCATTTGTCGATAAATTTAATTATGGTTTTTGAACTCATTTTTTGTATCTAGAAATTGTATTGCTGGTGTGATTCCTTCTCACCATTCCTATATTAATCAGTTTGTGTTTTTGTAATTAGGTACGGATTATGAATTTGTGTCGATGTAGTTGCTTACCATGTTTAATGTATTCATAAACTTGTGTTTCTTTTTATTTCCTTCTAATCAATTGTTAATGAATTTGTATTGTTTATTTATCTGTTTGCTCTTAAATCTTTGTTTAAGAAACTTTTGGCTTGTTAAAATATTCATTTTCTTGAAAGTTCAATATTATTTGTAAATAAGATGTACTGCATTACTGCCTTAACTGTTGTCGAGTTCCCTCGCCAAAGTCCCAAGAGCCTAAAGTACGAAACATCTACCGGTCTTGGAATAAGTAGTCTCAGTGACTTTGACCAAAACTCACCGTGTTTGGCCACCGCTTTAAAATATACTGCGTGGTCAGTTTATACTTACTCGAAATTAAGAGCGGTATTCAAAACTGGCAGTTGCTGTAGCTGCTCAGTGCCGAGGTTGCTGACTCGCACTCATTGTCGAAACGGCGGACGTTCGAGCCCCCACCATGGATGATCTTGACGCTCGGGAATATATAATAGCGTCAGCAATTCTTCCACTCGTAGCCCCAACAGTCTGTGTTAACTGAAACCATACGCTCCTCTTGGTACAAGTGGACACTTATCTTCAGCACGAAGCAGTGCATGTGAGTGTCGTAGTTTGGCTGTGTGGACAAGGCGAGTTTATCTTTGCCGAAAATCTGCGGTACCGGTCCAGACTCTGACCAATCACAGTGCAGTATTGGGCGAGCCGGAATCATGCCTGCGGCGACGTAATCAGAGAATTTTTCCTAGTTTCTGCTCTCTTGGTAGGCTAACTGCTAGTGATTCCAGGGTTCAATTCCGTGACTGTATAGTCCAAGCTTTCGAGAATCGTATGGAAGAGGATGTTTTTCAATTTATAAACACAAGACAGGCATGAAACATGTTTTAGTTAACTTCCGTTCCCTTCAGCGTGGAGCGGCAGCGGGCCAAAGGTGGAGGGACCCTCCCAGAGGGACCCTATAGGTTACCGTAGCCATGAAGTAGGCCTTCGAGACAACCTTCCTTCGGGTTTACTTTGCTTCTGTCCACTTTTACACTCCTAATGATGATGCTTTATTATGTGCCTCATTTTCTTTCCCGACTTGCTATTGCCATACACGTCGATCCTGTGTGGGACCACTTTCCTGCATGGGTTGTACGTTTCTCTTGACGTAGTTTTTGTCTTCTGCTTCCTCTCAATGGATGACGGCATACGATTTGAAATAAAATCATTATAATTTTGTCATGGATCTGATGCAGGGACCAGATGGGGGATCTGGTTGGGGAGTCTAGACGCTCCCCCATCTCCCGAGTCTTTAGGACCTTCTCGGTCTGTAGGTTTACGAGGAAGTCGGAATCGGTGAAGTTATGGCTCTAAGAAAAATAGGTAAACAAACAAAATGGTGGACGGATTTGTACTAAAAGGTAATTATCTGTTGCTGTTTACATGCCTAACAATCCCTGTCAATTTCGTAAAGATCCGTTCATAACTTTTTGAGTAAACTTGGTGACGGACTAACAGACAGCTACGACAAAAACATGATCCTTAGCGGAGGTAAATGTACCCAGAGCTTGAGTTACACATTGCAGAATTTAGCAATTGGTACCCATACCCACTGCGTTTTGTTCACATACCCACTGCGTCTGGTTCTCATTCCCTCTGCGTTTGGTTCCCTTTCCCTCAGTGTGTGGTTTCTATTTCCCCAGCGTTTGTCCACATACACTCAAAAGTAAAGTTAACTAGACCCCACCCTCAACTAGGAATGCCACGTGCGCTGGTTTGAGCTGCGGATACAGACCAAATGGTCCCGATAAAGTAGGGCTCAGTCGATCATGAGTCTTCAAGAGCTTTGGCGCCATCGACGGAAAGTTGCTACGACCCCTGCCCTACTACCCCTTCCTCCATCCCCCAGGAAAGTTAGTACCCCCACGGTACCTGTGCATACGTATCACTGCCTAGTCAGTGCACGTAGCTGAGCAAAGAGCTCTCATGCTTGGGTTGGCATCGAACCTGCCACCCAAGGCTGCTATATATTTGGGCCTCACACACCCAAGTGTCCCGAGTACCTTTTCCGCAGGAGATGCAGGATCTGGCCGCAGTTCCTGCTGAGAAGGTTAGACTTGCAGTTAGGTAAGTTCCCTATACAGTATTTCCTTTCTGTCCCGCGAAATGGGCTGCCGATCGAGGTGACCGACTTTTTCTGCGGGGCTCTTACCTCTCCCGTGCGGAGGGCCACAGAAGGGACCGTCCACACGGGCGCTTCTTTCTTCTGTCTTCTTCTCTTTTCGTCCTTCATCTCTTGCCACCTGAGCACAACATTGTGGTTCCGGCTGTAAGTCAAGTAAATCATCTTAGATCGCTATTGATTGTTCAAGTTTCAGAAAGAGCGGGACAATACCAATATAATAATAATAAATAACCCGAGGCTGCTGCCCCAATATGTTTGTCAAACGTTTGATTTCCTTACTGACAAGAGGCGTGGATACCTTTAGTAACCCTCACATAGTCTATTAGACTAACATTGTCCACATTGTCAAATACAGAAGATGAGTTTTGCTGTTATGGTAGGTCCATTTTAGTGAAAATGTGGCAGTGTCACGAGCAGAACTTACGTAAAACTAGAAACGTTTCCATGGATCCTAAGGCAGCAACCGTCGAAGGCTGTGCATCGTTGTGGTCTTCTGTGACAGGTAAGGATGAAATAAACCATTTTGTGCTGTCGATCAAGTATGGTAGTATGTAATGGGAAGCTCTTTTCGTTGTGGAACGTATTTTGATCCTGTGTACACCATCTACATATCATGTGCCCTTTGTTTACATCTCGTCCAACCTTTACTGCCAATATTCCAGTTTTACTTCCATTTACATTCATGTTTTTCCCTTACACGGTGATCTTCCATGCTGTCATCTTAGCCCTTGCGTGTTCCTTTTATTTGCGTCTCTTTAGCCACTGTGCCTCAAACTGATATATTCCTTGACTTTTCAACATCGACTCTCCTACATGTTAGGAGATACTGTTACTGTATATCTACAGCGCATGGCGCGTGCATCATCCTGCTCACGGCACTAACATGGCCCCCTCGTGCCCCCACCGTATTCGGCGCACTCTCCAAACAGAGTTTGAAACAGACATCGCTCCCCTTCTTACAGATGGGATTCTCCCTCCCGAGCAGTACCGTGCTGCCCTGAGTGCCTTACACACCTCTCCTGTCGCAACGGCAGCAGCTGCATATCCCCTAGCAGGGTTCTGGGCTATCAGTGTCCGCCTCTCTGTGCGGAGGAGTCTCTAATCCCCAGATCCTTCCGAACTACCCTCTCCCAGCTACGCTCTGGCCATTGCTCGGTCTTAGCGCATTATAAGTTCCGAGTGGGACGGATCGCAGATCCCTCCTGTCAACTGTGCGGACTGGACGAACGGTGTGTTTGTCACCTATTCTCGTGCTCTAGTCACCCCACTGATTTTTTGGAGAGAAGTCTCTGGTTTGACCCGCTTGGGGCTGGGCGATTCCTCACTTCTCTTCCTCTCTTCAACTTTCTCCCCCCTCTGCCTAGGCCCCCTCCGGAGCCTCCTCCCCGGGTTGGCAATGGTGGACCCTGACTATGGCAACAAAAAACTACAACTACATCTTAGTTTTTGTCATGTCTATCAATTTTTCCTTGTCACAAGCGTCCCCTTATGAAAATGATCCAGTGGACACTATTCCTGTAAGCATATCTATGAGCCTCACTCCGGCCAAGGATCATTGAATGAGATACGATTAGTTTGTATGGTTAGGTAAGTTCTTTTTACTTCCCCCTCTGTTCTGCGACGCGGGCCGCCGGTGTTGGTAAGCTACCCATTAGTGATACTTCTACTAGTTGCCAAGTGAGAAGCTACGGCCGGGACCCTTCGCACGAAGGTTCTTTTTTTTTCTTCTCTTTTATATTTTGCGTCTTCGAGATGCTTTGCTCTTTGCTTTCCTGCCAGTTGTATCACTAGCCACATGAAACCACTAAAACTCACTTAGGTTTGTACATAACTTGATCTGCTTTAGGGAGAAAAGAAGAAATGAGAATTAATGAAACATTTGGCTTGAATAGGATTTTTTTTTCGAAAAGGCTAATACTCTTTTGAAGGATTATTTTTACTGCTTCTACTAGGTAGGTAGTATTGAATTTCCCTTAGCTCCCTCTCGTTAACCAGTGCATTGCCCTCAGCTGTTCCCGCCACACCCCAATTATCCAGCCCGTCTGCAGTTAAGACCGAGGAAGATGATGATGACCAATGCGTATCGGTGAAGGAGGAGTTTATTGACTGGACCGTTAATGTGAGTTTCCTTTGTTTTTTTTTTAATTTCAAAAGATTGTGTAACTGTTGCTAATATATTAGCGCTAAGGCCATTGCCTCTTTTGTGTCTTCATCGATGCTCTCTCAGTTGCCATCGGGTTTCTAGCATTTTTAATCTAAGCTACTTAATATAATTTTTAACTTCAACTAAAATGAAAGCACGACGAGAATTCAAAGACTAAAAAGTTCCAAGGGGCTGGTACAGAGAGATATGCAGTTGTTAAAAGTTGTCACTGGGCGCGAGTGAAGCAAAGTTGATATTCACACAATAATAGGTGGGCGGTTGTCACGAATTTTTTGGTAGAAAGAGCATCCTGAATGACAATTCATCCTACAACCCTGCGGCCTTTTTTCGATATCCATTAGCAGTGAAGCCCATGCCGATCGATAACGTGTATAATGTGCAGCCTTGCTGTGATTAAGAACAAAACGCTAACGGAGTATGTTGAGTATATTGTTTCGGTAATATTTCTTCTTTGCCGGGATCAGCTTTCAGTCGTGTACGTCTGGAGGCGCATAAGTCAGTTGTTAATAGCAAGCTGGTAGATTTGCCCAGGTAGCGTTTCGAGCTTCCCGATGTTGCATGATGCTTCATATGGACTGCACTACCTATCCGTGGTGGCTTGAGCGTGAAATTTTAATAATGATGATAATACTTGTGAAATTTAAAATTCATGTAAGCCCTCCTTTGTTCAACCCGAATACTACTATCTCTAAAGCCTTCCTAGACTTCCAGCACTCACGTGCATGCCTCGATCGCCTCCTTCACGAGCACCCTCTCCCTAACACATGTGCAGCAAGTTAGTCAGGCTTGAGACTTGCCTCACTTTGAGCTTCCAGCCGTTGGTACCACCTTGTATCAAAGCTGCTTGACAGGTGGTGCGTCAGAGCTGACTGTGCTGAGTCTCTTTTGGAGGTCATGTCGGGAGAAGTTTCTTGGTAAAATCCCGGACCGTAGGCTGCGACTGGTACACAGGCAAAACAAGATCCGCAACTGCCACAAGAAAATGGAAAAATTCTCAATCTAAAAAAGCATTCTGTTGTTTACATTTGCCTCTACCAATTACAGTGAGGCAAAAGTGTACAATAAGTATAAAAAAACGTACTTGAGAAAGTTTACTGCTACCGAAAAAAGTGGTTTAAACAAAAATTCAATATCATACTTAGCAGACGACGCATAAAGAATGTTTTTAGAGTTTGTGAGGTTTCCTTGCTTGATGTTGACAACAGTCTCCTTGGTGCGGTACTGGTTTTTGTAGGATTCGCCGTTGCCCTTTCTGAAGTGTTACGGAACTTCCTGCTTTCCGGAGTCACTGTACCAAGGCTTCAGTTGTTTAGAATGAGAGCTCTGTTCTTGCAACTTTGTAGGCTATGCCATTCTCTTCTTCTCCCTCTGCTTGTTGCTCGTCACTTGTCAGCAGGAATGAATTTTTTTTTTTTTTCAACAAATAAATTTCTAACTCCATGTTCTGTGAACGTCTTCTTGTGTGGGCACTATTCGGTGCTGGAAATAATAATTTTCTGGCGTTTATAGCGAAGAAGTTAGCATAAGCAAATTTACATAGTTAATTTGAGAAAGCACGGTCTTGTTCCATGTTATCAAGCATCTGGCGGTGAGGTTGATACAATGAGTTTTATTTTCCTTGTGGGCAGTCTCCAAAACATTCAGTCCTTTTAGGGCGACGCTGCGTTGAGGCATGTACGGGATTGTACGCAACTGGTCTACGCCGTTCGAGCAAGCGTAAAAGCCATCGCGTCAGCCGGAAATTGGTCCATTATTCGCAATGATCGTCTTGGGAAGTCTTATAACTGTGAAACAATGTCGTTCCTCCAAGACTTCCGCTACAGTTAAAGAACGTGTATTCATTAGCACCGTTGCGATAGTATACTTTCAGTACTTCTTAAACTTTACAAGTATGCATTTCTTATAGATTAATTGCCTAATCTTCACCAAGAGACTTGTGTGACTGGCATTGCATAAGAACTCCGCCCTTAGATTCGCCCTGGGAAAGTTGACAAATTATGCATTGCGGTACTAAAGCCCCATCAATCCCTCCTCGTGATAAATAGAGTAATATCTTGACATGGCTTCGATTATTTGATTGCAACTTGTATAGTTATCTCCTCGGTAAAAATCTCAACTCTCTGGGCACCCTACAAAAATGCAGCATCACGATGGGCGGACGGCAAGTGAGGACAAAACCCATTTATAGTAACGTGCTCACAAATGTCCCTCAGTATTGCTCCGGACCACAGGCTGCGGCTGACGAACAGCCAAGTAAATTGCAGCGGTTGTCGATCCAAAGCATCACATGAAAGTTTTGAATTTTAAGTAAACGTTATTTCATCGCTCACTGATGTTGTACATACCGTCATCCTCTTTTGTGGATGTTAAAACCCTTCTTCTTTGGTTGCTCGAGTTTGCTTTGGTATTTTAAAATCAGCCAGTACATCACTGAAATATATATAGATCCTAAGTTTTTATTCTTGTACTTGCATTGAATTAGTGTCCCCTGCCACTTATTGAATATGCTGCAATAACATATAAATAAAACTCATTGGAAAATACTAACCCGAGGAACAGTCTGCTAGCTAGCTGTAAGGAGGGTGACACTGATCAGGCCCAATGATTATTAAATGTTCCACCACTTTACAAACAATAGAATTGATGCATTTTCTTGCCCGAATAAGTACAGTTACGAGCAATTACTAAGCTTTTAAAAACGTCCTCACCTTCATGCCCAGTTGACCTTTTTTCACCTTACAAACCTCTCCTGATACTCTTTTGTAATGTTTATTTTCCTTCGAGATATCCGTGTTTTGTGTTTCTGTTCGCCGTGTAGGTTTCCAAGTTTTTTTTATCTAGACCTGCTACATGTCACTTTATCCCCGGCTTTTGGAATATCCTTCATGTTACAAGGGAGTCTTATATCTGCCGCTACAAATGCAATTCTGAGTGCAGTATTTGCAGTCGTTTCTCTCGTGTTTTTTCTTGCACTTCCTATTTGTCTGAGCAGGTTGGAGATGCCAGCACTGCACCTGACTCTGAGAAAAGCTACAACATTGTGTCTGCATCTGAATACTGCGCCAGTCGTGCATCTACATCTGGATGCAGCATCAGCCAACCATCGCTTCTTTCATCCAGTATTGGCTGCGATGCCAGCGTTGGACAAACTAATGGACCCATTCTTCAACCCAGCATCATTACTACACTCGCCCCCTACAAGATAGAAGCAGCGCCTGCAGTTCCCCACAGTATCGGCACCAGTTCCATCAGCACCAAGTCTGCAGACAACTGGGAGAAGCTGCAATTATATTCGAAGTTTGACCTCCGAAACTTGCGGGTTGTGCTCACCCGCGCGGACCGTTTAGCCGCTGCTGCTGCTGCTGACACCTACGGGGGCTATTGCTTCCTCCACACTGGTTCCCGCCGGAAAAGTGATCGTGAAGTTACTGCTACTGATGGGGAAGAATCTACACCTACAGGTATTCCTGCTGGAGCAAAAAGAGCTGGACCGCAAGAATCACTACATGAGCCCAATGAAGCTCCTGTTGTGGTTAATAGAATTGCGTCAAGCACGCAGATGTTGGCCGATTCACGTGCTTCTGCTGGAAAAAGGAATAGCCAGCAGCAGCAAGATCCTCGCATGGAGAAGCTAGTCAAGTGTTTTTGCTGCAGCCAATCTTTTCCTTCTATTAGATTAGCAAAACACCACATCCGTTTGCAGTATTTCGATGAGGATTGTATCTGCAAATTGTGCAACTTTAAAACGCCCTCCTCAGTGGGGATGTGGGAACATCTGATGAAAACGCACATCAATCAGAAGCCCTTCCTGTGCGCCTTCTGTGACAAAGCTTTCCGAGGCAGGGATATAAGGTCTCATGTCTCACGTATTCATGCGAATACCCGCAACTATAAATGCGAGCATTGTGGTGCTCTTTACTGTGCTAAAGATGAATTACGTTCTCATATCCTTTATAAGCATACAGACAATTATCCATTCAAGTGTCAGGAATGCGCTTTTGCTACTGTGTCAGCACAAACACTGACGTATCACGTTGCTAACAAGCATAATGGAGAGAAAAAATATAAATGTGGAGAGTGCGGAGTTGCGTTTGTCACAATGTACGGGTTAAAGCGCCACGGTGAATCGCATTCTGAAGGAAAGCCTTACAAGTGCCCGCAGTGTGATGAAAGTTTTCGGGCTAGAGAACGATATCGCCGTCATCTGACCCAGCACTCATCAACAGCTAAAAAATTTCATTGCTCAGATTGCGATCAATCGTTTTTCGCTAAATGGAGTCTCGATAAGCATAGCAGGCAACACCATTCTCATGAGAAGATCAACCAATGTGACCAGTGCCCATATTCATCCCATGCCAAAGACAAACTAAGAGATCACATTGCCCGCAAGCACTCAAACGATAGACCCTTCAAGTGCGGCCATTGTTCAGCCACCTATGCTGCCAAAGTCACCCTACAAAATCACATCAGATACAAACATTCAAATTTATTACTTAGATGCACATTTTGTGAGTACTCAACTGCCTTCAAGTTCAATCTGGACCTGCACATCACTCGCAAGCACTGTGAAGAAAAACCCCTCAAGTGTGCCGAGTGTACTTATTCCACGACCACGAAACAGTATCTCGAGGCGCACATCGCAAGCAAACATTTGGGCGAGAAACCTTACCAATGCCTGCAGTGTGACTTTAGTTCCGCCCACAGCAGCAGTTTGACGGTGCACGTGGCTGCCAAGCACAGCCAGTGAGATTTTAGTTCCGCCCACAGCAGCAGTTTGGCGGTGCACGTGGCTGCCAAGCACAGCCAGTCAGACTCAAGCTCGACCCACAACAATAGTTCTTCAGAGACGTGTCTGCTTACCACAGTTGGTGAAACTTAAGCTCCACTACTTTACCCCAATGCACCGTAATTTTGTCTGGAGTGCAAGTATATCCAAAACCCCATCTTTCACAGCAATGACACAGTATCTTCGCCGTTAGCAGCCACGAAGTTGTAGCTCCGCCCATCGAAGCACTGAGGCCGTAGCTTTACGCATTAGCTATTGTGAAACCGTTACTCCGCCCATCGCAGCAATGAAACGGCAATTTCGCCCACCTGGAATGCATTATGAACGAAATAAGTAAAGGTAAAATAAAAATTGTTTGATTTACTTCTAACGAGAGCAACTGTCTAAAAGCCCAACCCTTCGTCTAGCAATGCAATGGTAACGAAAATTTTTAACTAGTTCAATATCCTGCATTACTTTCGGATCATAATACGAATTTGAAGATCTTTTCCTCGGGATATTGCTAGTAATTCCTCTATATATCATGAAGATCCGCTCATAGCTTTCTGAGTTATTTTATGAGAGGGAGTGAGAGAAACTGACTGACGTGTCATTACCAACACTTCATTTGTTCCTCCTCATATTCTCAACAGTAAATTTCATGAAAATTCATTCATGAGATTCTGAGTTATAACGCCGAGAAGAAACTTCACAAACATGTGACTGAACTGATCTAAAGCAAAATCAGTCATCTATTTCTCCTGACATACCTAGTAAATCTTGTAAATTCTATCACTCTCCACCGTCAATGTTTTGAGACGTGTCGCAAAGTATCTATGCATCATGAGTACCGTCTGCTGTCCTTATGTAGGTAATCTAACTTATGCATAAGTACTGTCTGATGTAATTTATGCCATCGCGTATGTACCCTCAAAGACACCCCAGATGTAAACTAATTTAATCTCTAATGCTATCTTTTGTCTTACAGGTATAATTTAATTTAAGCCAAAATAATGTCAGCTGCCCTGTAGGCGTAATTTAAGTCTATGCATGAAAACTCTGCTACCATGCAGGTGTACTCTACTCTGTATATGCATAAATACGGGGTGCTTTAATATTGTAATCTAATCTAAGAACCAATGTTGCATGCTGAACCTGGCTTCATATGGCATCTGTATTTCATTAAGGATCAACGCATTTAACTTCTGGCTCCGCTCTCAGAGGCATATTGTGGCGTTCCCTATCCCTGCCACAATATGTTTGGGCATCACGCACCCAAGGGTCCCGAATGCCTTATCCGCAGGTGATGTTGCATCTGGCCGCAGTTCCTGTTGATGAGGTTAGTATTGTAAAATTAGGTAGGTTCTCTACTTTCCTCTTTCTGTTCCGTGAGGTGGGGTGTCGATCGAGATAGCCGACCTGGTACGCGGGACATCTCAAGTCTCTCTCGGGTGGAAGGACACAAAAGGGGCCGACCGCTTGAGTGTCTCCTACTATACTTTACGCCTTGTTTCCCTGCCCGTAGTAGCGCACGTGGCCACTACGCCTACCCAATATGCGGTATTTGAATACTGCACAAGTAGTTTCTCTGTTGAAACGCCTGAGTTGCGGCTACGGAGGTTAAACAAAATATATAA
>LQNS02277096.1:12526138-12536140 GCA_001587735.2 Parhyale hawaiensis | reverse complement strand
TTGACAACGACATTCGCTGAGAATGTCGAAAGCTTGGTAAAAATAAAATTCGTAATCCAGAAGAAGTATTATTTTACGTTAATTAAATACATGGAACCTGGATGTCCTTTATTTTCATCGATTAGAGACTATAGAGATGTTCAGCGTTACAGGGCAGGCAGTCCTACAGGGTTGTAACGGTAATAAATAGTAAATCTTGGCGTAGGATAATACGGAAAACATGCTGGAGGGAGCATGTACGTGTCAATGCGCGTTGATTCTGTGTGGGAACGCCCTCGTCCATGGGATCCCTCATACCTCTTGTCATACTTTTTCCTCAATGAGATCAGATGATCAAAGCTTATAAGGGAGATTAAAAATTTCCTATAAAATATTATTATAATAATACTATGGTATGTGAATGTAAGTAGATAATAAAGTAGGTACAAATTTTTGTGTTCCATGCTATCACACACTGTACCGCTGCCGTTAGGTTATATGTCTTAGGATCGGGTAGAGCCTATTGCTTGACACCCGGTTGTGGTGTAGCTCCATCTCCAGCTCACTTCCTTAGCCTTACTACAATGTTAATAGCTTGCAGGTTATGTAATGGTATTGGAAGCTAACACCTTCTGAGAGAGCCGTAAATCAATATACAGTATGTCTTACTCAGATGCTTCTGTAGCGATCTTGTATGTAATATAAGCTTTAAAACTATTAAGAACGAAAAAGCTACACTAAATGGAGTGTCATAGGAACATGTCAGTCTTCTCTAAGTGTCTGTTTTTAAATATTTTTCAAACAGTCGGTACGATATCGAATACGTTTCTCTTTGGGTGCCATGGGATGGGCCATAGGTCAGAGAGTTACGTTAGTTTAAGTTCGCCCATCCTATCTTATGGGGAGCAGCGCCCCCAGTGGGACCCTATAGGTTATCTTAGCCATTAGCTAGGCCCTTGGGACGTCTGTCTTTCGTGCCCACTTTGCTTCTTTCCCATCTTTTACTCCTACTGATCTTTCTTCCATTTCTTCTTCCAGTTCTTTCTCGACTTGCTGTTCCCATGCGCGTTGATTGTGTGTGCATGGATTCCTATATGTCCCTTCTTTCTTCCTCTGTGATATCGCCTTTGTTGTGGAAACGGAGACTTTAACTCCTGAATATAATAATAATCTTTGGGTGCTGATACGGGGATACTGATCCAAAACCAGGAAGGCGACGGTCGGGGAGCTCGCAGGTAGTCGAAATAACGGTCTTTCTTCGCTGGCGTCGTAGCTCTTGATGATCCGAGGTCGACTGCAGTCGTGCACCACTTTATTGCCCGTTACCATGTATCTGCAGTACGAATCAGTGCATGTAGGTTAGCCAATTAGAGTGTGCGGTCAAGTTGACTTTATCTTTACATAGGACGAAAAAAACGTGTAAACAATTAATTTCGTATTGTCTGTAGAATGCGCCGCAACCATTGGACCGCCTCCTGTACCGGCCCTCAGGCTGGTGCCGATTCTTTGCTCTTCAATTGACTGCATCGTCGAGGGTATCTGGAATATGAAAATATTACTATGTTAGAAAGCGTAATTATGGAAATTTTGTAACATTACATGGAGTAATAATATCTGTATAGTTATAGTGTAGTGTAGTGTATAGTATAGTTGTCTATGTTGGACCATCACCCATATCTATGCCTACTTATACCTACTTATACCTATACCTCCAAATCCAATTGAACTCTTTGGACAACCGACACTCATCAGTCAACACTTGACCCCGGCATCACTATGAACGACTCTACCCTTCCTCTAGAGCGCCGCCCCAAAATTCTCAGCGTCACTTTTGACACCCACTTCACCTTTACACCGCACATCACTTCCACAGCCGCTCGAGCCTCCAGCCGCCTTAGACTGCTCAAGACCCTGGCGGGCACTCGCTGGGGCCAGTGCAAGGAGACCCTGCTTCTCACATACAGGGCATTTGTCCGACCTTCATCACCTACGCGACTCCAGTTTGGTATCCTGGGGCTCGCCAGTCCGCGGTTCGCAAGCTGCAGACGGTACAAAACGCCGTTCTCCGCACCGCGACCGGTTGCCTCCGCATGGCTTCCGTGGACCCTCTCCACGCTGAGTCCAAGATGCTAAGGATCGACCAATCCCTCGACCTCCAGTGCCGTCAATACCTCGTTTCCGCCCTTCGTCCCGAACACCTAGCCCACTCTGTTGTCACCGCACAGGCTGGCCCCCGTCTCATCCGCCAAAACTTAGCAACCAAATTCCAACCAGACATCAACCACCTACTTACTGACAACATCATGCCTTTCCCAGAGTACCGCTCAGCGATTTCCTCCCTCCATCGATCTGCCGTGCAAGCCTCACTAGACCGCCTACCCGTTAACAAGGTTTTGGGCTATGCCCCGCCGGAGATTTCGCCCGACGAGGCGGTCCTCTCTCGTGCGGCCCGTTCCACTATATCACAGTTGCGCTCAGTTTTCTGCTCTGCCCTAATGTCATACCGCCCTAGGATCGGACTGGCGGTTTCCGACTCCTGCCCCGAGTGCCACCGCGCCCCCCATACCGTCAACCACCTGTTTGAGTGTCCCGCCCACCCTACCGCCCTCCTTCCTACCTCTCTGTGGGACAGCCCTCTGTCTGTGAGTGATTTCTTGTGCTCCCTGCCTTCCTTCTCATACCTTCCGCCACACACCCGACTCCCTCCGGAGCCGCCCCCTACGTAACCACAACAACAACATACCTACTTATAGATCCCTTGGGACAGGCTGTATGATTAGCTTAATGGTATTTGTCGGTGAAGTGGTCGAACTTTGCTCCCCCCCCCCCTCCCTGACTCGACGCTCCTTAAGCTTAAGCCGATTGGATTAAATTGTATGGGACGAAGAACACGATTTGTTCCCCAATATGTGTCTTTGCCAATGATCTGTTGCTGTCAATGTCATGTGTTCTTTATTGCGGCATTTCAATAAAACATCAAGTGATAACAAGCTTATTTGTATCCCTTATTTGTTATTAGTGTTATGATCATCATTATTATTATTACTGCTGTTGTTCTTGTTATCCAGGATGTACTCGACGTCTGTAAAATCCTGTTTCCAATCCCCGTAGACTTAACAAGTGCATTATTAGTTGCCGTCGAAGTCCATTAACGAATGCTTATTGAATAAACTTCAGTCACTTCAGCGCTTTCACAAAATGCATTAAAAATGCAGCAAACAATAATAGTGTTAATAATAACAGCAGTAATGATAATAAAAACATACCGAGTTCTTTGACGTAGTAAAGCAAAGAAAGAACATGAGAGAAAAGTGGTGAACAAAAACTTATCGAGCTTCAAATATTTACAGTACGATGATAAACTGAAATAAATGCAAGTAATTGCACGAATAAATTGATACAGAAATACTACAATAGCGTAACTTACAAAATAACTACGTATTATCCGTACCGTTAGCTACAACCAGCAAATAAAAAAATATACCTGTTGTTTTTTATAAATACAAAAAATCAATGGAATAATTTAAATTTATTCGTTTTTTGAACGTAGAGCCAGGGTACAAATAGCTTTGGAATGTAAACAATAATAGATCGGCTAATAGATAGAAAAAAATAAAAATCGGACGCGTTTTGAAACAAAAAAATTATACGTCACGTTTTAGAGCCACAAAACAAAATAGTTTGAAATAGAATAAATATTTTTAGTGTCAAGCATAATGAGCTTGAAATACGCATTCTATTGATATTTATAACCCAAAAACTAAAAAAAAAACGAAGTCGGTAACCCATTTTTGCCTCATAAAAAAGTGTGTCATCATTTTTGCCGCCCTTGAAAATTGTTTACGCATGTGTGCACAATATCAACACATTCACATGCTGGCGCCTGTCCATGCTGTTTTTGACCGAATTTCAATATTCCTGGCAATTAATGAAGATCTCGACAAGTCATTGCCACACTTTCCCGTTTGGTTGCGACCAAATTGCTCAAAAATGGCCCAAAAACGATAAAAGTTCATGAAGTGTTTTTGCATAGAAGAAATTCGAAATTTGACATTCTGATTATTGATTCGTGTTCCTGAGCTCAAAATCTACCTCCTGTGTAAAAATCAGGTTGATACCCTTATTTTTTACCCTCATTTTCATTCGGAGGTTTTTCCCTCATAACAGCCCTCAAAATTATTTTATCGAGTTGCTTTGTAGCTCAAAACAATCCTCAAGTCATCTCGCATCTTGTGTTAAAATTTGAAGTCTCTAAGATTTCTCAATCATCTGTAATCGCTAATGAAAGTTCTCACCCCCCGCCCATCCCCCACCCAAATCCGAGGGTAAATTGTAAGCGTTTTGAAAAATTGCTGCTGCAAGAATTTGCAAAAGCGTAGAGCTTTAATTTTTTTACATCAAATTTGGGAAGATAAAACGCATATTTTGGCGCAAAGCCGATACGATTAGACATTTCTGTGACCTATAATGGCTGATAATAGGGTGAAAACAAAACTTCATATATGAGGGTAAGTAGGAATGGTAGAAACGTGCAAACTACATGAGACACAGACAAACCCACTAGAAACACAGGACAACTGTCAAAATTTCAAATTTCTTTCCCATATTAAAGCGCTAACGCCTTGAAGTTCATGATAGCTGCTCACGTATCATGGCTGATGATGTCTGAGGGAAAAAAACTAGTACCTAGAGCAGGTAGAAACGTGAAATTTACATGGAAGGTATATGAACAACATAGAAAGTCAGTCCAATTGTCATAAAGGTAAATTTCGAATTTCTTCATGAATTTTGGGAATGATTTCCCTCGCCTGCTCTACACTTTCTGTATTTTTTATATTCGGAAGCATAGCGTACTGTTATGAGAAGTAATTTCACACTTTTGATGATTGGTATATATTTTCATATGGTGCATCAACCTTCCATGCAAATTTTAGGCTTCTACAATACGTACTTACCCTCAAATGTGAGCTTTTCCCCTAAGCCATCATTCAGCCATTACAGACTACAAAAATGTCTAATCAACTTGCTCATTATCCCGAATACGCGTAAAAGTCTCCCAAACATGTTGTGAAAAACCTAAAGCTCTACATTTTTTCAAACTCTTGCAGCATTCATTTTTTAAAACGCTTGCAATCTACCCTCAGATATGGGTGGGGAAAGGGTGGGGGTGAAAACTTTGATTGGGAATTACGCACGATCGAGATGTTGCGAAGACTTCAGATGTCAACACCAAATGCAGGACGTCTCAAGAATATTTCTCAACTATAGAACATAGCTATCAGACCTTCTGAGGGACGTGATGAGGCAAAAACGGCCAAGGGAAAATGAGGGTAAAGGAAGAGGGTAGCGACCTGATTTTCACACAGGAAGTATATTTTGAGCTCGGAAACCCGTATAAACAACCAGAATATCAAATTTCTTATTCCTTCCATGTGTAAACACTTCCTGAACTTCCACAAGCTTACATCAGGTCAGTAATGCACGTACGGCTTGTGAAACCTTCAACCCCATTGGGAATCAACGGGACGGAATTGGCTCCTGTTGCCCAACAACGTGACTTGGGAATCACAGTCAGCAAGTTGACAAGAGTATAAAAATGTTAAGCAGAGTACTCGGATTCATCACCAGAAATTTTGAATACTAGTCTAAGGACATCATCGTTCCCCTGTACAAGGCATTAGTGCCGCCCCACTTAGAGTTTGCTGTTCAATTCTGGTCGCCACATCTGTGCAAAGATATCGATAACATGGAAAGAGTCCAACGCAGAGCAACGAAATTGATACCTCAGCTGCGAAACAAGCCGTATGAATNNNNACTAATAGAAACATTTAAGTATTTGAATGGCTTCCACGACGTACCTACAACGGGACTCTTTGAAAGAGACCTCAATGATCGCTTAAGAAACAATGGTCAACAACTCAAGCACAAAGCTCGAAGAACGACCTTAAGTCAGCAGTTCTTCCCCTATTTCATAGTCTGCATTTGGAATAGACTTCCTTCCGACGTTGTTAGTGCGGAATCAGTGAAGGCGTTTAAAATCGTCTTGACATACATTGGGAGAGACACCCCCACAGCTAAGGATTCCTCCTCCAGGAGTCACACACTCTTAACGGCCAAAGCCTCCGAGGCTTCCTAAATCCGTCTTCTTTTCTCTTCCGCTCCAACTGCACTATCTAACATCTTTAGCTCCGCATATCAGCGGCTATTTGACCATGATTGAGTGCATTCATGATCGTCTCTTCTGCTGAGACTCTTCTCCTTCCTAATTTTTTTTTTCTTCTATTTTCCCCAGTCTTTTATATTCTACTAACATAATGGCAATAGCTCATAGAGGGCCGGGCAAGTTTCGGTGTCTCTTTGAGAATGGGCCTGTTGGTTCGTCTACTGCCGCCTTTCTAATCTAATATCCAGGATCCCAACTGTAAAGTGTGGCCAAGACCTGCAGACATTTTAAAGAGCCATACTTAAGCTCACAGCGGTGGCTCTTTCGAAGATATCATCATACAATGAATATATTCGTCATAAATGGTATTCACCGCGTTCAAAAATGATGGCAAGTCCTATAATAAAAGTCAATGGTAGGTGTCACTGGAAATTCACTTTCAAGGGCAGCCGCATAAAAGTGAAGGCGAGGATGTACAGACAACGGGGTGTTGCGGGTCCATATGACGGCAGATAATTTGTATCGATCTGATCTCATGTTTCATGCCAGCGGCAACGCTAAGGTGAACCAAAGAATGTGTACAAAACTTCGCAAACTTATTGCCACGATGGTGAAAAGAGGAAAGAAGGCGGGAAAAGGCAAGAAATTGGGCGAAATTATATATCCAGTGATACTGCAATCGCGTAACTTACAAAATAACTATAGATTATCGGCATTGTTATATATTGCAAATAGACGCACATACTTGCATGTATTTTTTCATAAATATTCGTACTTGGAATGCAGAGTCAGTCTTCAAATAGGTTAGGATGTCAACAATAATACATCGCATAATAACAAAAAATATTACCAATCGGATACGATTTACCATAAAAAATTAGTTACTGTTCATAACAATCAAATTAACTACATAAAAATAAAAATAAAATTATATATAACAAACATATTACTCAGTCTAGTAATGTTTACATCCTGAAAAGCAAGAAAAAACTCGTTAATGTATTCTTCCCTCGCTCAAAAGTGTGCCATCTTTTTTGTTGGCCGTAAACACTGTTTACGCATGTGTGCACAATATCAACAAATTCATAT
This sequence comes from Parhyale hawaiensis, assembly GCA_001587735.2. NCBI lineage: Eukaryota > Metazoa > Arthropoda > Malacostraca > Amphipoda > Hyalidae > Parhyale > Parhyale hawaiensis. The sequence goes on along the minus strand of LQNS02277096.1, from coordinate 12,528,909 downwards.
GCTAGCTCCTGTCGATGCTGTTTTTTGGCCAAATTTCAATCTTATCGACAATTAATTAGGATCTCGATAAGTCATTGCCACACTTTAAAGTTTGGTTCCGAGCAAACTGCTCAAAAATGACCCAAAAACGACAAAAGTTCATGAAGCTTCTTCGCATAGAAGGAAAGCAAAATTTGACACTTTGATTTTTGATTTGTGCTCCAGAGCCCGAAATCTACCTCCTGTGCGAAAATCAGGTTGATACCCTCATTTGTACCCTCTTTTCCCTTGGTGGTTTTCCTTCATGACAGCCTTCAGAATTGTCTTATCGAGTTGCGCTATAGCTTAAAAAAATCCTTGAAATATCCCGTATCTGAAGTTAAGATGAGAAGTCTCCACGATTTCTCAATCGTTCGTAACCGCCAGTCAAAGTTTTTACCCCTTGCCCATCCCCCCACCCAAATTCGGGGGTAAATTTTGAGCGTTTAGAAAAATCGATGCTGTAAGTATTTGAGAGAGGATAGAGTTTCAATACTTTTACACCGCATTTGGAAAGCTTTAACGCGTGTTTTGGCATAAAACTGATGCGATTAGACATTTCTGTGATCTATAATAGCTGATGATAGGGTGAGGAGAAAACTTCATATATGAGGGTAAATGATAAGAGTAGAAACGTGAAAATTACATGAGACGTAGACAAAACTCCTAGAAACACAAGACAACTGTCAGAATTTCGACTTTCATTTTCGTATTAAGGCGCTAAGGTCTTAAACTGTATGAGAGCTGCACACACATCATGGCTGATGATGTCTGAAGGGAAAACTAGTATCTAAGGCAGGTAGAAGCGTGAAATTTACATGGAGGGTATATGAACAGCATAGAAATACAGTTCAGTTGTCAAAAAGTCAAATTTTAATTTTTTGTTACATTTTAGAAATGATTTCCCTCACTTGCTCTAAATTTTTAGCATTTTTACTTCGAAATTATAGTGCATTGATATGAAAAGTCATTTCATGCTTTTGATTGTTCGCGTATACTTTTATGTGGTTCGTCTATCTTTCCTTTGAATTTCAAGCTTCTACGATGCAGGCTTGCCCTTATATGCAAACTATTCCCCTCTACCATCAATCAGCCATTACAGGTCACACAAATGTTTAATCAAATTGTTATTTGTACCAAATACGCGTGATAGCCTCCAAAACATTAAGTGAAAAAAACTAAAGCTCTACCTTCTCTCGAATTCTTTTAGCATCGATTTTTTAAAACGCTTGCAATCTACCCTGTGATTTGAGTGCGGTAGAGGTGTGGGGTGAAAACTTTGATTGGCAATTACGAACGATCAAGAAGTCGCAAAAATTTCAAATTCTATTACCAGATGCCGGATGTTTCAAGAATATTTTTCATTTATAAAACATGTACACAAGACAATTATGAGGGATTTGATACGGAAAACGACCGAGGAAAAAAGAGAGTAAAGGAAGAGGGTAGGGACCTAATTGTTACGTAGGCGGTAGATTTTGAGCTCAGGAAAATGTCAAATTTCCTCTCCCTTCTATGTGTAAACACTTCATAAACTATCCTCATTTTAAATCCGGGCATATCCAAGATCCCAACTGTAAAGTGTGGCCAAGACCTGCAAATATTTTAAAGAGCCATACCGAAGCTCCCAGCGGTGTCTGTTGCGACGATATTATCATGCACTTAATATATTCCGCCGTCAAAATTGATGGTACACCCATAGACCGCAACAGTACTTGACTCTTAGATCTGACACTGGTGGCCAAAAAAAAAAGTCGTGATCGGAAAAATGGGATTTTCTCAAGAGCTATTTTTTGTCCCCTATCTAATACTGAAGAAAAAATTCAAAAGTACCCAACATTTTTCTTGCGGAGAAAGTATCTTGGATACGGCGGGGACGCACGTGGGCGCTGGCCTGCATGACCGTGTCTGGACATGTAAATAATAGCTCTTGAGAAAATCCCATTTTTCCCCATTTTGGCGGCCAGCGTCAGAGGGCACATAGGACCGAAGAGTCAAGTACTGTTGCGGTCTAAGGCACACCCTATAATAAACTTAATGGTAGGCATCACTGGAAGTGAAGTTGCACAATCAGCCTTATTAAAGCGAAAGCGAGAATGTATAGACAACGGGATGTTGTGGGTCTGGTCATCTAAATTACGGCAGATCCGCTCTTATGTTCCATTCCATGCCAGTGACAATGCCAAGGGCAGATGGGGTGCATAGGAGTGGCTTGAACCCTCCCCCAGTAATAAGTCTAGACCCCAATATTGTAGCACGTACGTTATACTCCAGCCCCCCTCCCCCTCATTCTTTTCTAGCGCCAAACCCTCATTCCACGCCAGCCACTTGCTCTAAATTTTTAGCAGTATTTACTTCGAAAGTATAGCCCCCACCCTCATTTACTCCAGCCCCACCCTTATTTACTCCAGCTCTAACCCTCACTTACTCCAGCCCCCACCCTCATTTACTCCATCCCCACCCTCATTTACTCCATCCCCACCCTTATTTACTCCAGCTCCAACCCTCACTTACTCCAGCTCCCACCCTCATTCACTCCATCCCCCACCCTCATTTACTCCATCCCCCACAATCATTTACTCCAGCCCCCACCCTCATTTACTCCAGCCCCCACCCTCATTTACTCCAGCATCCACAATCATTTACTCCAGCCCCCACCCTCATTTACTCCAGCCCCAACCCTCATTCACTCCATCCCCCACCCTCATTTACTCCATCCCCCACGATCATTTACTCCAGCCCCCACCCTCATT
>LQNS02277096.1:12457609-12468235 GCA_001587735.2 Parhyale hawaiensis | reverse complement strand
AAGGGTAGGTTAGGTTTGGCTAGGTTAGATTTGCCTAGGTAGTGTTTATTTTAGTGATGGCACGCGCAGGAAAGCTTACGTGAACGCAAAATGTCCAGGGTTCCGGCGAGTGCGTCCTGGCACCGCTACTAGTTAATGAGACTCAGGCTGCTATTTTACACTGAGATGTTTACGTTTGAGAGTTCTTTAAACAGCCAATCAGCACTCCCACGAAGCAGACATAGTCTGTATTATTTACAGCTAACGATGCTTATATTTCACGCCACAGACTAAGGCTCATTCTTTACACAGAGTTGTGTCCCTCTCAGAGTTATCGCAGGCTACGCTGGCTCTTAATTTGTCTAAGAGTTTGCTAATGCTATTCTATATATTCGGCCTACCTGACAGTATGCTAGGTGAGGTTAGGTTAGTTCATAATCCTGTAGGTTCAGCTAAGTTAGGGTAGGATTAGTTCAGCGAGAATAGGTATTACACCTGAAACACATCATGACATGCTGTACCGACAAATCACACGCATTTTTTCAGTCAAGTTTTTAAATAGTATAGGAAATGTTTTACAGATAATTTGTTTAGGTAGACATGAACGTGACGGCTATCGATTAGAAGGGAGACAAATGTCTGTCAAGCAGACTGCAGACGATAGTCTTTTGTCCTGTGTTTTCACTTTACACTGTTCGAATGCGCTGCTGTGTCAGTATGAAGAACAAAAAAGGGCACTAATTTCTGAGACGACATTCGCTAAAAATTTGAAGAGATACAACACACTCTACTACTAGTGATACTGTCTACGCCCGCGGATACGACGGTAAACATTTATCGAAACTCTTGGTAGACGCACAGTCGTGTTTACATGGCCCACAACGCAAAGATTCGAACGCGGCGAATTGAACATACAGGACAAACACGACAAACATTTCACGTATTTATGAGTCCGAGTTCACACGTGCTTCATATCAACGCGTTCACTCACCACTCGTCCGAATGTTTTGTAGCGTCGTCGTCAGTACAACTTTGTGTACGCCACAAAAAGTTATTAAAATGTAGCTATACCGTCAAATGAGTCTCCTCTGCAGGCGTCGCTAGGCAAGTTACGGATATCTCTACAAATTTGAACTGAAATGAAACTGAGAAACAGTGCTCTTTTCCGCTGTTCCTAAGGCCCGCTGCAGACGATAGTCTTTTCTCCTGTTTTCAGATGATCGCGTTCGAATACTTCGCTGGGTCCTATCAAACTCAATTGTGTGTTTGCCAAAAGTTTCGAAAATGTCAGCCGTGGTATTAGTTTGCTTAGCAAGTATCACTAGTTCAGTTTCGTGTGGCTATATTTTGAAATTTTGAGAGAATGATGACTAAGAAATCTATGCGCTTCTCCAGCGTTTGCACAAACACTGCAACGTTTTCGTACGCGATGAAGTGAAAACACAGGACAAAGGACTATCGTCTGCAGCGGGCTTTAGGTACAGTTAAGCCCGCTGCAGACGATAGTCTTTTGTCCTATACTTTCACTTCAACGCGTTCGTATAGTTCATACTGTCGTTGCAAGCAAGGGTTTGTGTATACCGAAAGTTTAGATAAAATGTTTACCGTCGTATCCGCTGGCTTAGTAAGAGTCACTCGCGCGGTGTCTCGTGTCTTTTCAAATTTTTAGAGAATGTCGTCTCAGAAAGCAGTGCTCATATTTGTTGTGTATACAAATATAGCATTATTATTATATTGGTATTGTCCCGTTATTTCCGAATCAGAGGCTATCAATAGCGATCTAAGATGAAGGATTTACTCGGCTATATGGCCGGAACCACAACGTTAATACATATACAGCAGCACATTCTAATGCTCTGAAGTGAAACCGAAAACACAGGACAAAGGACTATCGTCTGCAGCGGGCTTAGGGCACAGTAACACATTCGGATAGTTGAATCAGCGAACGCGTTGACGTACATGACGTTAAAATTTGTAAAAGCCAAGGGGCAAGATAATCTTTTGAATGCCGTTGTCCAGCTTATCGTCCAAGTGCGTGGCTATGTCCAGTCAAACAGCACAAATGTGCACAAATTCTGAGTTTTGATCCACTGCAAATTTTAAAAGACATCCGAAACTTCACGAGAGACACTTAGTTTTGGTATGTCCAATTGGGCGCCTTAATTAAGCCTTTGAGACTTAGCTTGTCCGAAACACCAGTAAGAAGCTTCGACTTTGCCGCTTTGGATCGTGTTGCAAGTGTTCGGGCGCTGGCACACCAAAAGCAGTTCAGCGAAAAGCTGGCAGGCAGTGTTTGAGAAGCACAGAATGCATTGGAGCGCGCACACCGAACAGCGGCAGTTGAGCAGGCCGCTACCGCTGTGCGCGCTCCAATGCATTCCGTGCTTCTCAAAAACTGCCTGCCAGCTTCTCACTGAACTGCTCTTAGTCTGCCAGCGCACTTAGACACTTTGCAACGACGTTGAATCGACTGAATGTTCCCCTGTGCGGAGCAAGATTGAGTTTCTGGAATTCTCGAAGGCAACCGAATGAAAAATAACACCTGAAGCTCAGTTCCCCGCATCAAAGCCAGTGCATCTGCCTGCAGTTTCAGACAAGTTAAACCTTTAGGGCTTCATTTCGTCGTCCAATCGAGCATGCCTTTAATTGCTGAGCAAACTGACAACTTGACGTTTAACATTTGATTAAATCATTTGGCAGACAGCTACAATAAAACGTTTAGAAGTTTAACTAACTGGGCACCTTCAAAAGTGGGCCGTGTGAACCGGCTTAGGAAGGAGGCACACTTCACTTACAGATGATAGTTGTGTCAAATTCAAGTGTATGCGCTACGCCCATAAATTTCCAGAATTGTGACGTCAAAATTACGTCACGCCACTGTAGAAATATCAAAGATTTCCCGCTGCAACAGTGGCGTGACGCAATCGTGACGTCATAATTCTGTAAATGAATTGTGGGAGGCGGCTGAAACCACAAAATATGCGATGAATGGGTTCATTCTTGAATGACGCTAGCATTACTGATTTATGAGTCGGGTACTGTATAAAATTACAGTGAAATATTCGACGTTGAGATACACATCTATGCAGCTTACATTTTCAACCATCTTAAATTAGGAGACAAATGCTTCACAAAAATATTCGTTTCCCTTAAATAAGCTTAATGGGTCCAGGACTAGTATGTCACTTACGACAGAACTCGCGTTAAGTTAGCAAAGGTTAGCTATGAATAGGTTAATATAGGTTTCGTCATGGGCATCGTTAGCCCCTATGAAGTATTCCTATAGCCTCTCAATAAATATTACATTTACATGTAGCTATATTGAAAATAGTGCAGACTGACACACACCTGCCTGCTGGGGCTAAGCCCCCCACCTCCCTTATTTCTCAATCCTACCGAAGGTGCTACAGCATGTTCAGTTCAGCGAAAGTAGGTGTTGAATGGTGATAGTAAGTACTAAATATGTACTAATAGGTGCTACATTGGAGCTAACTAGGCGCTAATAGAAGTTAAATATGTGCTAATCGGTGTTAAATATAAGCTAATAGGTGCTAAGTGTGAGCTAATAAGTGCTAAAGATGAGCTATAGGTGCTAAAATTGAACTAATAGGTGCCAAATATGTGCTAATAGGTGCCAAATATGTGCTAATTGGCGCAAAATATGTGCTGATGGGTGCTATGTAAGTATTAATAGGAGCTACATTCGTTGCTAATACGGTGCTGAATCGGTGCTAAGATAGGCACACATATTATACCCGAATCTCAGGCAACGGGTGCAGGACCTGATCGAGCTGTACTAGTACCTTCTCGTCTAATCTTTGTCTACTTTTTATAGGACTAAATCTTTACCTACGGCCGTACAGGACCTGCCTGTGCGTGCAGGCAAAGGTTATATTTTACGTCAATTTGTTCCCCAACAAGGGATGTGAACGAGAATTGCATGCGCCTATTTTACAATTTTGCAGAGTATAGTCGACCAAAATTATTAACTTATTTCCCCTAGATACTCTATGTCCTACATGCATATTGCGAGTTTTTATTGCAAAACGCGCCGTCAAAAAATGACGGCTAAGAAATTTCATTAACAGCTCTTCACTGTCCATGCCCGTGGCCGAACTGCCGCTAAAGAGGCTGCAGGGCACCGCCTGCCCGATCTTCCATTGCAAATATCAGAAGAGATGAGCGCCGCCAATTCCACTTCGGCAGAGCAGTTCAGTCAGTTTTGCCACGTCAGCACAACCTGCCGCACTAATATATACCTACCGGGCTTCTAATTAGATTGTATAGTCGTCAGTACCACGTGCCCAAACCGTTTCTAAGCTCAGCTATGCTTAACACGCACTGCCACGCATCGTCCCGACAAGTTCACGAATAGTTAGCGCATAGTTCACGGTCCGGTTGCGAAATTTTGTCGTGACCAAAATTTTTGAACTTTTCGAAATTCTCGCCTCAACATGGCACGCACTCACGATGGGTTTACGAACACTTCACGTCTGTTTAAGACTAGTTTGCGCGTTGACACGCTTCGAGTCGTGCCAATGCGTGCCACAAAATGCGCGCAAGTGTCAAAGCACCTTGAGGTACGGACCATGGCTGAACAACGAACAGGTTAACTCACGCGCAGGTAGGTGTTAAGCCCCGCCCACTCCTGTGACGTCAGGTGGAGAGATAGATAGCAGACAGTATTGATTAGTTCATACTTGTTACTTGCTTAATAAATACGGTGAGCCTGGGCACCCATGCACAAAAAAAGAAGGGTAATCATTTCTACACTATCACAGCTGTTAACTGTGCGATGCAAAAATCCGTTTGCTTGAAATAAGAGAATAAAATGTCAAGCGAATAGGTTGACAGGCGAAAAAATCAATTGCAACAACATAGCCACGGCTTCCTAAGTACTGATGCGGCTCATTTTGTAACCATCATATATCATTTTACATACAAGTACAGTTCGCTATGAAAAATTACCGCGGCAGAACATGGCTTACAGGGAAAAAACTACAGTTGCATACGCATTAACGGGGTAGTATTAATCGCTCTAGAAGTAATTTAATTCCAAATTTATAAACCTTACTTGTGAAATTTTTATTTTAAAGAGCTTTTCTCGTCAAAGTATTGCTCAAACTTCATATATTAGTCGTTCGAAGGCGGTATTTCATGTGATTAAAGTTTCCCCGTCGACACAGCATTTTCTTTCGATTTTCCTGAGAAAATCGTAATTGTTATGGTAACTTAGCTAGACATGCATTCAAAGTTTAACAAGAAAGATTTCGTTTCAAGTTTAATTACTTCTTTAAGAGAAATTGGCGTTTTTTGATTTTACATGGAAAAATCTAGAGAGAAAACTGTATTACTACTAATTACTACGTAGTAGTTTATCATTTTGTTGGGGCAAAAAATGTTTGAAGCACAGTAGATGTTACCGGTGAGAGCAAAAACTTAGTATACTCTTTTGCTGCCAAAACCCACTTTTTTCGCTACTCCGGATCTTTAGGAAAAAGAAGACGGTTCACATAGTTATTTTTTCCGTGTTCAAAATAGCCAAACATCTACTATCAACCAATGGTAGCACAAATATTGGTATAAATGAATAAAGAACACTATTGACGCTTGTGCAACAGCGACGTTCTTCTCTCCACCTGACGTCACACGAGTAGATGCGGAGAACCGTCGCAAAATGGTCAACTGATGAGTTAACCTGTTAACGTAGTTCAGCCATGGTACGGACGGACTGGCTGTGTCAGTGATTCCTTCGGTCATGTCAGCGAATGCGTTTTTATGAATACTCAAAAAATGTATGATATTAATCCAAACAATATAAAAATCCCTATTATGTAATTAGATATTATACGTTTGTATATGTCGTGTCCCGTCTTGACAAAATAGCTGCGCGAAAAATAGGCCGGGTTGGAGACTAATGGCGATCCCTTTGCGTTCTAATGGAAACAAATGTGAGGGAATGTGACAATGCTGCAGGAAATGGTGAAGGTAAGGATCCTCATCCTTAAAAGTGAATGCACTTCTTGCTCTGCCAACGCTGAAATCCAAGCAATAATGATAATTATAGCTTCCCTTAGTGTTCTCATGGATACGGCAGGTGATCAACGAAGCAAAGAGAAAGCGTCTTTCTATGGCGCAGCAGACAAAGTAATTTTTATGTTTGTACGCGCTTCTTTCATTTAGCAAAGGAGCTTTTTCTCCACGGAGTAAAAATGTCGATATATGAAATTACATTGTTGTGTATACAGGATACACGAAGGAAACTTATCACTTTTTGCAAATGAAACTCACATTTTCTTGCATGACGTCTAAGGAAAGGAAGAAGTGCACCACTCAGATGGATTGAAACACAGAACACTGATATCTTATGACAATTTGAGTTAGTCGCTGTAGCGTATCCTGCACCAGCCTATAAGTAACGAAAGCATCATCGACGAAACCAAGAATTTTATCATAAATTCTTCGCCCATATTTTTGACGGCACGGGCACTCTAGTATCATATGCGCCCTTATTCAGTCAAGCACTGCTGTGAAAATCAAGTTATGTTTATCTATTTTTTGTTTATTTAGCTGTCTGCTTGCCTCACCACTTTGTTTGTTTTATCACACTTAACTGATTCGTATCCCATGACAACAGTCCTCAGAAAAACTGAATTTCCGAAGTGGTGATATAAGCAATGTATCATAACCACTCCAACGGTATCATGGATACGGCTGGGCGAGGTACTTACTGAGGATTGTTGTGAGCCACTTCCGAGGTAGCAACGGCTACTGAAATCGGAAGCTGAACATTACGGCATGCATGAAGCCTGGCAGACTCGCTGGTAGGCTGAACGAATGGTCGAGAGCTTTTGAGTGGCAAGAAGGAATGGCTGCGAGCCTGTTATTGGTGGGCAGTGCGGATGGTAGTATAACTTTTGCTAACTGCGTTCGATCTGCCAGCAAGAAAACAGGCAACGAAATATCGAGTCGAATATTCCAGCTCTCTCATCTTTCGATGTTTGGAATGAAATTGGAGATGAAGCAGGCGGTGCACTTAAAGTTTGGGACTGATTTGATTTGAATAGGAGATACAGTGGCATTTTATATATATATATATTTGCTTATCTCTCGATTTTCTGTCATACTACAGGCATTTAAGAAGACCGCAGCTACAGCCAGTCCAACCGTAGCTTGGATATAAACTAAATCAAAGGATTGTTATTTATTTCTACAGTAATTCTGCCACCATGGAAAGGAGGATGGTATTGCTATGCTGAAGTGGAATTTGCCTCCTCATCTCATTCGATGCCTTTGTTTCCGAGATCAAGCAGGCGGGTGCTGTATTAGACAGGGCAAAATTAAGGTATCCTTGATAAGGGTCTGAGATATAACTGAATAACAGTGCCACTTTCACAGGTTTCAGCTGGGTTTGAATAACTCTTTCCCATCTCTTCGTTGCCTCTTAAAGATGCTATTGATTAGCTTATTAAATTAGAGAAAATCTTGACTAACAACGCTAACCTTGTGCGGAACTTCGGACAGAGACGTTGGCCCGTTACAATGAACCGCGTTACATGAGTTAGAAGCAACGTGATTACGCCTGAGACGGCTGAAATTTTGAAACGGAGAAACATTGAGTGTGTGGAGATCTCGAGAGCAATTGTTGCAGAGTTAACTCCTGAAATCCTGCTCAACAGGACATAACCAGTACATCTGCTTGAATACAAGGAAAATGCAAGACATAGATTTACTAATGTTCTCTCCTATCGCTCATGAAAACAGAGATAGAATAAACGGAACTTTTATAGTAGTTGTCCATGAATTCTATTCAAGGGTATTTTCTTTTGTAGAATAATAAAAAATTTCTTTTACAGAGACTGTGTTATTCTTATTCAGAATTTCCGAGGCATAAATGCATGACGTTACAATACGTTCTCAACGACCAATATTTTTTCTTCCTTCAAATGTAATTCAAAGTTATAATTTTAACTCTATAAATAGGAATCATATGGAGCTGTAAGAAAAATTGATGACATCTAAACCAGTTATAGTCCTTACTAAAGTGAAGGCGCTACTTCCCAGCACTTCCTTGGGTATTTCATATTTGTAGGTGATTCTTTCATGTATTAGAGCAGTGTTGTTGTCGAAACATTTTCGCCTATTGTACCCTTTACTACCTTTGTGTAATGTTGTGCACCCTAAAAATGATGATTTAATAATAAAATACGTGAAGATTACTTACACAACTTGACGTGAGATATGAGACTGATGTGCCATGTTTGTTCACGTACCCTCATGAGTCATGAAGTACGTATGTTCCGTACCCCAGGGATACGTGGACTCGAGTTAGGACAACACTGACCTAGGAGGGGGTTATCATTTTACCACGCTGCAATGGCAGTATTCATTATCTAGTTCATAAAATATACCTACTGATATGAGCCTTTGTCTTAGTAGCCGGTATAAATCAGCATTTGTTTTTTTTTTATATACAGTATTTTTCAAAGGATTTAATAGTTTTCTCCACGTTTCTAAAAACAGATTTCTCTTCATTACTGATTTTAAAAAGAACAATTCTGGAGTAAAAGTAGGTGCATGCTATATAAAATACAACGTTTNGCACCTACTTTTACTCCAGAATTGTTCTTTTTAAAATCAGTAATGAAGAGAAATCTGTTTTTAGAAACGTGGAGAAAACTATTAAATCCTTTGTGAAATTAAATGCCGATTTGAAGTACCTGAAATACAGTATTTTTGAGAATCAAGCATAGCAGCACGCGTTTTTGCTACTGCATAGTCCGCCTGTTGCTTATCATGTCCGTCACTGTTGTATGGAAATGCAGATGAAAATTTTGATATTTTCAAACTTGAACTTAAAGTTATTAGAAACTAATTACACGGAACTTGCATCGCTAAATGAACGAGCAGGTTCCGTTGAATTATTAACTTTGAAACAGTTATGAAGATATGTGTTTTTAATCTAAATTATCATCATTAATAAGCTTCACTCAAACACTGAGACTGGAACTAAAGCACTCTTAGAGCGCATACCTCTGCCCAGCAAGGCAACGGCAACGAAAAATTTAAATTGGTCCTGAAACCAGATTTTCCTTAAAATTTTTATCACAACCAAAAATTGGCCATTTGTATCTCTTGACAGTTATTACAATTGCTTTATTTTTTTTTACATCCGTCCGTAACTTTTTGGGTTATGTTACTGACTACGGTAATATATAAACAAACATCATGACAAAGATACAAGCGGAGTGGCAGATCATCAAAAAAAAAAAAAAAAAGGCCAGTTACTCTTCGTAACGCTCCCAACAAATCGTGTAAATTCTATCATGATCCGTTCATAACTGTTTGAGTACCTATGTTACTAAGAAGAAAATAGGCAGACAAACAAACTGTTGGACAGAACTTCACCGAAAGTAAATCATATTTCTCTAACTTTACATTCCCTGTAAATTTCGAAAAAAAAATCTGCCCATAACATAGAAATAATGAGACACACAGACTCCGACAAAGTTATTACCTCTTTGGCGGAGGTAATAACTCTGAGAGTCCCGAGAGATAACCGTGCCGAGGAAAAATGCAAACCGAATAAATAAATATTGCTAAGCAAATAGACATAATTAAGGCGGATGCGCACCAGCAACTTTCGTTGTCATCACAGCCCGTCGGCTGACAAACGACGCCGCTAGCGTGACACAGCCTGCGGCTGGCACTGTGCATTGATCAACGAGTTTAGATAGACTCTTTTTGTGTTCACATTCAAGATCAGCATTACAGTGATCATGATTCATTTGGTAAACAAACCGGAGACGCTATGTTTATTTTCTAAAACTACATTTCTATCGTATTTACATGAAAGACAGTGGGGAATTTGATTTCCTTTAGAATTTTTATTTATTTTGAAGTCAATACATAAGTGAACTTGCAGTATTTGACGTATTTTGAACATTCGCAGACACAAAACTAACGAAACTACAATTATGGAAGCCAATGAGACAAACCATATACGTAATACTATCTAATTTATCCCTAAACATAAGAAAACATCACGAACTTTCCTTTCAAATTTTGAATTTTTAATGGAATTGCTCTTAAATCAACCCTGATCAGCCCGCGAAGGAAATCACGGTGCGATCAATTTTCACCATTGATCACGCATAATTGCTATCAGAATGACTAGGAAGGCAACATTATTTGATAGATTTAATATATAAACCTATCAAATAATGACTGTTTGTTCGGAAAGAGAGTTAGTTCGCCAATTGGGTAATTCCTATACAGTGCCTAGACATAAGTATTTGCACAACTGTATTTTTTATGTATTTAAAAAATTTGGAGACTGCTTTAGGATAATTAATACAGGAAGTTTACATAACATATATATAATAGAATATTTAAACAGAACAGTCAAATCTTCACTTATAACAAGAAAATTTAACACAAGCAAAAGTAATGAGGGACAAAAGTATTTGACCAAAAAAAAAAAATATATGACATTAGTGCTTGGTAGCGTGACTTTTATTGACAATAACAGCATGGAGACGATTGTTATAGCTGGAAATTAACTTTTCACATTCACTTGATGGTATTTTTTCCCATTCTTCCATGCAGATAACCTTTAATTCAGTAAGGTTTTTGGGACACCGTTTG